>KK118725.1:0-16984 GCA_000611955.2 Stegodyphus mimosarum | reverse complement strand
AGAAAATTGATATGAGCAAAAATATAAATTCGCACATATTTATTATCTGAAAACAACCGTTTAAATTTTTTTGGTACATTTTGTCACTGTAACGTCTTGGACTGAAATGCAATGTCATGTTGTTTACTTTTACTAGAGATTTTTAAACCAAAAGAATATTTTTGATTATATAAGACCAATGGTGTCTTAGCTTGTGGCGAAGACCCTGCAATTGAAACATAACATTGAGAGAACAAACCGGTAGACATTATGGTCTGGAATACTTGTCAAAAAAAATGTGGTCTAAGTTATCAGTTACATTGCTCCAAGTTCGGCTTCCAAGAACGATCAAACTGAAAATGCGCCGGTTATTGTGAAGAATATTTTTAACTCTGCAACCGGTATCGAGAGTAGAATGCAGTTTTCAAAGTTTAATTTTGTCTACGGTTATTCGCAGAATTAACTACTTTAGCTATTCCAAATTGTAGAACAGGAATTTTCAACTCCTATGAAGTTGTTTAAAGTTTCGTACGCGGAAGTAAAAGACTTTTACTCTTTGTAAATATTATATTATATCATACGTTTATCCTAAATTTTTATTATTTTTTGGAGAGCTGAAATTCCAGTCGAGCAGTATCACGTATTTCTGTAGTCTTCCAAGTGCCCCAATTTAAACGACTCTCATTCCTAAATAAGTGACGAGAATCTGTTCATTTTTTAAAATAAAATTTGTTATTTAATTTTGTGCCGAATGAATAGTTGTTTCGATTGGCGTGAGGTCCAGTTATCCGCCGAATGAATAGTTGTTTTCATTGACCTGATGTCCAGTTACCCAGAATCTCCGATGCTCTGTTTCCTAAATTAACATTTTGGAAATCACATTGAAGGATGTTATGCGTGACATTCTAAAAAGATTATTTTGCCATTTCCTCTTGCACTTGAATTAAATGAATCGTTCGATGCAAAAATATACTAACTCCCGGGCGAAATAGAATAACTGAAGGCTTAATTTCATTTTTCATGAAATTGTTGGGAACTGTTGTTGGGAACTTTTATGAATATTAAAAATTGCGCAAATTATGATTATTCTTAATATTTTCCCCGTATTACAACAGCTTAAAAATTGTAAGTCGTGTACTGGTTTGAAAGATCATTTTTGCTATATTTTATAGAGCCATATCAAGTACTTAAAAATTATAATCGTCCTGCAGTAATTAATTAGAGCAAGAGAAAAAAACTATTTTTTACACTCAGAAACTGTCCTCAGCTGTCAGGCCCTTAATTTTAAATTGATTATTAAACTAGTCTGAGACAAGGAAAAAAATCTATCTTCTCCTGTAAAATTATTATGAAGTTTCAAGCGTTCGTTACCTTTGAGAAAGAGAGATTATGATCTAATTCGAGCTATTTTGAATTATTTTACTAAATCAAAGCAAATTACGTAGAACTAAATATCCTACTCGAATATTATGTAATTTGTAGTGCTGACATTTTAGCATAAGTCTAAAGGTAAGTCCATTGCACTACGCTAGTGTAACGTTGAAAGCATACGTAGGTATAGTGCAAAACTTGAAATTTTTATGTATTTATTCCTCTTCTCTCTCACCACTGAAACCAGATCGGAATATATCTAACATATTATATTATATTATATTATATTATATATTAAAACATAAATATTTAGTTAATGAGCAAATAATTATTATTAATTATTTCATCCACATGGGGAATTTTAAAATTTTCTGTCTAAATTTTGCTATTTTAAAACAGTTTTCTCTCTAAATTTTGCTATTTTAAAACGGTTTTCTCTCTAAATTCATTAATAAAAAGGGCAATCTGGTTAGAAGGCTTAAAATTTTGAATCCAGAATATTTGGTAAATGCGAATAGTATACTTTTAAAAAAAGTAGAAAATTAAAATTTCAGGAACGTAAAGCTATGTAATTAACCTAAATTTTTTCGGCTTAAAATATTTAAGTTTAAACTTTACAAGTACAAGACTTAAAGATGCGTATGCACAAATGTTAACTTCTAGTAGTAAACCAGCAGTAAATGAAATGGTTTCATTACTTTGACAGTTTTAGAAATTCTAAAATAGATTTATTTTCTAGTTTTGGATCTGAAATGTTACCACGATGATTTAAAACAGCAGAGCTCTCACGGTAATGGTTACAGTAAAACAAAATTTCGAAATTTTCTAATGGCAACACCCACATTTGAGCACGTTCATCAGAGCATTGAAGAACCATAAATGGCAAAGGACCTGTGGAAACATAAGAGGAGGAAGGTGAAAAAACTTTTATTGGAATTACAAGTTTTTAATGAGCTCACCTTCGCAGACGATAATGCACAGTATGCGGGATATTTTTGATAACAATGACCAATGACGAAAGTACCGTTGCAGAATGAATCTCTGTAACTTCGTTTTATGTCCCCTTTCTGTTCTGACAGATATCGTGGATTTCAGGTGCATACCTTATATTTCAGATATCCTCAGAATCAGAAATCCATCGGAAAGAAGTAGCAGGATCACGGTGGCCACGAAACTGCAAAGAAAAGGTACACTGCGAAAAAAAAGGGGGAGACAGTTCTATATGTCCCGTTCTAGTAGGCCGATTGACGAAACTCAAATTGCGTTTTACATGTCTCCAAAGAGCGTCTTGGCATACATATTAGATTTATATATCGATTCTATGACTCAAATTATGCCTAAATATTAAATTTTATAAAATTTGGTGCGGAATTTAAGGGGAAATTTAAAAATTTAGCTTGGTACATTTTTTTACAGTTTGCGCCAAGAATAATTCACTTGGTTAACTTCATTATATATGGCAACCTATTTTCCTTTCCTCTTCTTCATTGTACACGAGCGGAAAAAAGGTCACGTTCATTACTTTCAAATAATTTTAACAAAGTGCGTAAACTACATTTGGCGTAATTATTGCTTGTAACGAATATGCCAAATTTCGAAACGCGCCAACATGTAAATTCACGTATATTTTATGAAATTTTGAGTAAAAACTGTAATTTTTTGCAGATGTTCCTATTATCAAACTTAAAAGTTAACAATTAATAGATAATTACTAAAACTTAAAAAATCTTGATACTACCGTATTGTAAAAAATTGTCGCATTCCCCCTTCCATGCTCTCGGAATGTAAATGGTTAGCAAGTTTAATTAGCAATTACAAGATCCGTGGCTCGAGTACTAAAGTAAACGCCGCTGATTTTCAGTATTCCTCTTTCTAAAAACTAATGGTATGTGCATCGGCACTCTGACTAAAAATGCGATGGATGATAATTTAATACCACTACATCGCCATTAGGATGATAATTCATCACGATAACTATCATTTATATCTTATAAGGAGGGGATAATACAAGGAATAATCGCACATCGTCACGTATTTTCTCCTAGTGTCATTTAGCGTCCAGCTTGTAATTACAAGATTCGTGGTTCGAATGATGACGAGGTAGTTAGTTTTTCATGTTTCTTCCTCCCCCCCTTAAATCTTAATAGTATATGCATAAACTAAAATACACTCATGTCCATAAATTAAGAATAATGCAAAATCAGGCAAAGGAAGCGTTAGAAGCAAAACAAATTTGACTTACTTGTAAAGCTTATTTATTAACCAAAAGATAAAGAGCAAAAATTGATGCTATATGTTTGATATTATTAAAAAAATTAGCGCTTTTTTCTCCCAGGAGCAAATTACAAAAAACACCTATTTACAAAAAAAATTACATGGTTGGTATGATTGTTTACATTGTATGTCTCCCAGACGATGCAATACAGTCCGTACAACGCCTAGGCATGCTGAGTATCAAATTATCGATCTGATCTTGGGGGATATTACACCACTCAAAAAGCAATGCTCTCCGAAGTTCCGGTAGACATGTAGGAGAAGGTTGACTGGCTGCAACTCGTCGGCCAAGCATGTGCCACACGTGCTGTACTCGATTCAAGTCCGGTAAGAATGCTGGCCAGTCCATACCGGTGATATCCTCCGATCAAAGGCATTCGCTTACGATGTTTGCACGGTGAGGACGGACGTTGTCATCCATAAACACAAATTGTGCGCCCATAGCGCCCAGAAACAAACGTACATGTTGTTCCAGAATGACATCCCGATAGATTTGGCTTGTCATGGTTCCAATGTGAACATGTAGGTCAGTTCTGGAACCCAGAATAATTCCATCCTAAGCGAACACTCCTGCACCACCGTCACGGTGTCGTTCAATGATGTTTTCTTGGTGGTAACGGGTACCTGGAGCTCTCCATATGAAAGTCCGGTGAGAATCAGACTGCAAGCTAAACCTGGACTCGTTGGAAAACATCACACAAGCCCACTGTTGCGGTGTCCACAATGCATGCTCTCTACTCCAGGCTAACCGCAGGCGACAGTGAGTTGCAATAAGTTAAACGCATCTGACAGGTCTACGAGCATATATACCAATCTGCCCTAAGCGTCTGTACACGGTCTGCCTTGAAATTGACGTATCAGTGGCTGAACAGAGCTGATGAGACAGGTCTGAGACTGTGCTCCGCCTGTTTCTTTTGGCAGTAACATTTGGCGTTTGAACTCCGGGGCGACCTGTACTGTAACGTCTACTCCCATTACCATCATCTTGGAATAGTTGCCAAAGCCTGGAGATGATAATCTGGGCAATTCCAAGTTCGTCTGATTTTTAAAGTTGGGTACGCCCACATTCCAGACGGCCGATAATTCTACCACGTAAAAAATCATCCAAATGCGTTCTTTGTGTCCTAACTATTCGATTATTGCACTGAAATGCTTATAAAGCGCCTGCGAACAATTTTACTTCTTTGCCTGTATTCCTTATATATCACTCTCTTACACTCTCGTCATTGTGACATACCATCGGTGTCATCTGGTTACTTCCTGATATTTGCATATGATTCTTGAAGATGTGTGTAGTGATTTTACAGGTGATATATTTATTTTAGAGTTCGATTTTCGCGTGACTCAGAATTATTCTTAATTTATGGACATGAGTGTATATACCGATGCTTTTTGTGCAAATTTTTATAAGATATTGCTAAGATCTGCATTTGATTTCAAGTAAGCTTATGTCTAAAACAGAAAAAAAATTTGCTTTGAAAATTCAAAGTAAAATGCAGTAAAAAATTATTTGTTAATAACTAGTGTGTTATTTATGCAATATTTATCTAAAAAACAGATAGAAAAGCCTCAAAAATTGATTTCTGGTGTTGTATCAGAAAAGGTAATCAGAAGAAGCCTGGGGCTGTGGACGCACTGGGCTGCTATTGTAAGGTCAAAGGTAAAATCTTCTTCCTACAACGCATCCGCCCCCCTATCCTTACTCAGAACTGCTAAATGTTTCCCCGTCTGCATACGATGCGTTTATGGCATTAGGTGGAAATGGATTTATTCTCTATGTTTTCATTTTCCTATTCTCATTCCCATGCAATTTATACCGTAGTGAGTTTCACGCATTCGCTTATTCGATTTGTTAGAAAATTGAGGGCTTACTAGTTTTGCTATATCATATGTTCAGGTCTTAGAAATACAAGGTGTTTATATGAATGGTGCGGTTTTAAAAATTAATAATAAATCGATATATTACTTTATATCGGCAAGCCTTACAGCATAAGCAGCGACAACTATCCAAGTTTTTGTTGCATTAATCGGAATTTTTCAACATGTGCAATCTTGGCAACCCAACGCACATTTATACGGCTGTAGGGTCTACTTGTCTAACTTTTGTGTAAAAGCTGGAGAGTAGTGACTGCACAGAAGAAGTGTTAAAATTACCCTTTTTTATACTCTTTATGAATTTACAATGCGTCAACTTGACGCTAACAAACTACGCCTCTGCTTGGGCGGTAACTGAAACAGTAAGGACTAAACTAAAGATTTGAAGATATTCACAAGTAGTAGAATTAAGCTACAGGGCTCAGACTATCCTGTTTCCTAACAGAGCGTTGATAATCTGGCAGCAAAGTAATAGCTTGTTACGCCCTGTTTAACCATCAATAAATGCTAAGCCGAAGCTCACGCTATAACAAGTACAGAGTTTGCCCACACTCTCTAATTTTCCTTCTAGAACTTGGTACTTAAACCATTTCTTCCACTGGTAGAATTTGCATTACTTTAAACCCGCTACCAAATTTAAATATTCTGGCATTGACATTTAGGGGAATGAAGGCTTATAGGACGGAACTTCAAATTAAATTAAATTGGTTATTTAAAATAAATATAAACCCCTACACGGTAAACAAATTCTTTCCATACTCCGTGTAGCATGTTCACCTTGGCGGTGCAACGTTTATACAATCACAAACTTCCCAAGGGACCCGGACTTTGGCGGTACATAAACGCAGTGTTTAACAAACTCCCAAAGAAAGACATCAAATGGTGTTTAATTCGGGAAAGAGAGTAGCCAAGGGAGAAGGTTGTTGTTTAGTGTTGCAGCACGTCCAGTCCAGCGTTGTTGAAGAACACGACTAAGAAGTTCTCGCTCATTCCTGTGAAAATAGGGCGGAGCACCGTCCGGTTGCAAAGTATAATCATCATAACTGGTGTTCAGCTAGGGTAAAAAACATGTCTAACAATGAGTAACGGCTCACAGTTTCTTGTCTGAAGGAAAATGGGCTGTGCACTTTATCGCGGGACACCGCACAGAAAGTCAGGAAACTCACGCTGCACCGAAACCACAGATCTAAAAAACCCAAAACGCAGCACACAGAAAGTCTTTACCTTTTGCGGTGCCATCTTGGAAACTGATACTGCGGCTGCGCAGCGCGCATGATAAGCAAACAGCAGGTAGCACAGGAAAAACTTGGACAGCTTCCAATACTTATAGTGAAGTTTTTACACAGGTACGGTAATACGCTATTTATTATTAATTTTTAAATTCGCACTATTCATTTATAAACACTCTGTATTTCAATATATTCTTAAGACCTGTATCCGATTTAGAAGAAAATTAGAAACAAATTTACTCATACTAAAAGTAAAATTCATAAGAAAGGAATTTCACCAGTATCTAACTATTTAATCAACGTAATGCTTGTTGTAAAACTTGTAGCAGTCTCTCAGAAGCTTGTTTCTGATCTTACTTTTCTTTTTGCTTTAGACTACATAATATTCAATACGGCAACAAACCGAAGACTAAGTTAACAACTGCGCTAGGACATGGAAAGAGAAAAAGTATTTCATTCGAGGAAGGAAAAGTTACTTTTCAAAATTTTGTACATTTTTATTAGGAAAAGTAAATAAGAGGAAAACCAGTGCTCTTTCTCGTACTTACTCTTTTTCTTTGTAAATTCTCTTTTCCATGCATTCGTAGGTACTTTTATAGCTTATTTTCCTCTGTCTATATGTGCTTGAATTTTAATTCTGTAAAGCAGGTTTGGCTTTTGTTTTGTTTTTCGTCTTTGAGTCTTCATAGTTATTTCTCATTTATTTATTTATTATTTTGTGTACCTTTTATTAATATCTTTTAGAATACTGCTGTATCCTCGCTGTGTTTTTGTTGGATCATATAGAGCTCTACAACTGAATTTAAGTGTGCAATATAATTTAGTCTAGGGTATTTCATAATGTGAAATAGGGAGCAGTCTTTGATAAAAGTTGACATTTTTATTACAGTTTATTATATCTAATCTAAATATAATAAAGTGTAATAAAAATTAAAATTTTTCGTCGCGCCAACCAGAATCGCTGATATGTTTGGTGACATGTTTTTATAAGAAGCTAATATGTTTTTTTAATTATGTTGTAGATTGTGCTGAATTTTTCCCCATTTTGTATCATTATTTAGTTATTCTTGAAACACTAGCAAAACAGATTGAAGAAAATAAGCAAATCAGATTCAAGAAACGTGATAAAAGGAAAACACTCTTTTACTCAAAGTCATGTTTTGTTCTTTCACTACGACGAATATCCCTATATTCGTAGAAGGAAGACATATAATATCTCTAGACTTTACTATTATAGTTTACAAAAGTAAATAATGAATATTTAAAAATTAGTCTAAGTATATTATACAATTTCGCATTGATTTCTGTAAAATGATAACGTATTAACTCATATTTTTCGATGCATTTGAAATTTTTTAATCGCTGGTTAATGCATATAAAAATGAGGTCTCAGGTTTTTCACAGATGCCGACCTAAGACTAAGTGATACAGCTAATTATACGATAGTTGAACTACTTCCAATTATGCTGGTAATGACACCACTTTTGCTGCTCTTATTTACTCGTCCGATGGATATTAAGAATTAACTGCGTTCCGTATATAGATTAAGTGGTTTTATCCCCCTTTTATTTTCCCCAGGTTGGAATTTTCTAAGTGACACAACTTGGCTTCTGTTGTAATTACAGAAGGTAAAAATTTCAAATAAGTGTTAATTCTTAAATACACTTTTGATGTTTGGGAATTCACCAGTTGTCGGATGTAGAGCTAGAGGAAGACTAAATCACCCCATGGGGTACCCAAAAAGCCATTGACTTTCAAATTTTGGTAATTACTTAATTTATGTCGGAAGGGCGTAGTGGTGCAGCAGGTGATAAATTTCGATGGAATTTTACTACCTAAGCTCAGCTTCCTTAATGAGGGGTAGTATTTATGAGAAAGAGGAGGCTTCCGATGAACGGTTCTGGGTCCTAATTTCTGCTAATGGCACCTCTAAATTGGGCTTCAACACAATGCCCCTGGTTCTGCATTTATGATGAAATATTTGGAGTTTCAACAGTTAAGGGATTAAAGTCGTTAGTTCAAAATAACGTTTATTAGAGTTTTTCATTTTTAGATATAATTTTATAAATTGGTAATAAGGTGTTAGGTTCAGTTTATTGCTTTGATTTGGGATAATGTAAGTGAAGATGAATTGTTCAAAGCTTGCAGCTAAGCAAATTAGCTTCCCCAGGGAGACGTTTCGTTCGTCTGCTGCCCCTTTCTGCATAAAACTAATCAACAGAAATTTCCATATCTGCATAGCCCGAGGATCTTAACTGCAGTCTAGTTATTTTAAAGCTACAGTGTATGCATATAAATCAGGTGAATTTGGCCACTGATATTAAGGGCAATTTTGTTTTAACCAAAATTCCCCTGAGCGAGTTCTTTCATAAATCTCACTTTTAGAATAAAAACCCCTAAGAGCAGATTATTTTGATTCTGCTATTAAAATGTTTCCACATTATCGCTTAAAGCATGCATTATAATTCTTCGTGGATGTCAAAAATTGGATTCTTGGCCATTTGGCAGTTTCATTGTGTCACATTCTTAACAGTTAATGAAGGGAAAAATTATCTCTAAAATCAGAGAACATTATTACTAATCGTAAATTAAAAACTATAAAAGAATGCATAGCTATTTAAATGCATATAACCAATAAATTTCAAACATTTTCTCCACCCATCAAAAAATTCTTTTGTTTTCCATGCTTTAAGTTGATTTAATCCACTAGTTTCAAAGCTGAAGATCTTACTCACAAAAATCTTTAAACAATTAATTAAAATGTGCTGTATTGCTTCTATATAAATGGTATGATTATGATAATGATTGTGTAAAGTTCTGCAATTCTGTGTGTTATTTTTTAAAGTTTTTCTTGCAATATACTAACAAAAACTCTATAAGTTATTTTCTCCCTCCTTTCAGCATGCCTTCATGGTGGCACGCTCGGCGCGTATTCGAGAGGTCCAGGTTTGAATCTCGGCGAGGGCATTGCTCATGTTTCATATCTCTGCTTCAAAATAACCTAATGACTCTTCAACTCTTCTGCAAAATTAAGCAAATCGGTTTCAGGAAAAGTCAAAAAAGGGAAGATAAAAACTTTTGACTCAAAGTGTTTTTTTCTAGAATACTTAATTTGCAGAAGAAGAATTTGCAATTCGTCTACACTTTGTGTCAATTATAATTACTACTGTTCGACTGTTCGACACAGCTACTGTCCTGATGCTCGGCAAAGCTGTTTAATTGCTGTTATGTACTGCAGTGCTTCGGCGTAAGAATAGTGTTCATCCACTCTGTAGGGAGATTACTAGTATGCCCAAGAACTGGCCTTCGAATCATGTTGAAACATGGGCGTTCGTGGTCACAGTGTCTATGGACAGTAAAGAGCGGATGGGGCTAATGGTAATTCGAAAGTTTCCCGAGGGGCCTGTGCCCATGGCACCGCTTTGTCACCTGACATCGATGGGAATACGCGAATGAAGCACAAAAAGATAAATTAACCGCAAACGTGGTAACTCATCGTCTTAACCCCGTTTTCCTCAGTTTGCAGCAAAGTCATAACCATGCTCTCTAATTCTTTACTGCATATCAAAAAAGAGGGAAATTTTCACGTCTCACCACCCCGAGCTTTTAGTTCTCGGCAAGGAAGTCGTCAATTATTGGCCAAGACCTTCACGTGCTCATCCCTGCATCTTGATGAAAGTTGAATACTTCGTGATATTAACTGAACTTCGTAAGGGCGCCGTACACCTTTACATTAGAGTATACTTGTATCTTGGTGAACAATGGCTGACTTGCATATAGGACGGCATCTTTGAGCAAATAGCCGAGCCTGTCAAATCAGCTGTATCTTCTCCTGATGAACACTAATGCCATTTCAAGTTTTAAGGAGTGAAGTACTGTCTAAAGGATTGTAGAAAACGTAGAAGGGTGTAAAATCTTTGAAATCCATTTACTGGTTTATTTTAAATTAAAATTCAAATGATGTGGAACTTTCTTTCTTTTCACCGACGGCGCAGTAGGCGACCCCATGAGATAGTTAGCATATCGGCCATGTGGCCCCTGCTGAAGGAATTAACTGTACTACAAAAGTTCCTGGATTAGAGGATCCCTAGGATTACGTTTAGCCAAGATTCAAGTAAACTATATTTCAATCCTTTTCAAAAGTCTACAAGCACTTTAGTGTGTTTTGTGCAGGACGAATACTGACAGGTGCACAAATGAGTGCAAGACGACTCAGCGGTCCAGAGATCAAAAAAGGGTGCAATGCGGGGAAAGAGAACAATTTCAGTTTCCAGATGTACAGAGCTAGAAATTGATATATATAACTTAAATACTGCTACTGGGATTTCACAACATGAATAATTAATAAGTTCTGCATATAATTACAACACATATAAAGGTATGACTAAGCTACATAGATATACTTATTACAATCAACTATATTTGGTGTGACAGTGTACACACATTAGGTATTTTTTTGAAAGCCGGAGAGATGAAAAATGACCAATGCTGTCACCGGGACTCAAACCACGGACCTCTCGAATACGAGCCGAGCGTGCTGACCACTACAACACGAAGGCATGCCAAGAAGGTGCAAGAAATACCTTATAACAGTAAACGCTTAACAAAATTACTGTTTCAAACAGATAAAAATAATGCATTAATTAAAGCAATATACACAATTATTCAAGACTAAAATTAGAGTACATGATATTGATTAAAAGATATTTAATATATATATATATATGTATATATACATATATACCAATATATATATATATATATGTATACAAGTAGTGTGAAAGTGCCGGTTCACCGCCAGGAGGCGGATTGCGGATGAGCCCGGAAGCAGGTGAGGCGGTGCAAGTCGGGAGGCGGTGCAAGTTGGGAGGCGGATTGCGGATGAGCAAACTAACTGATAAGGAGGAGGGTTGTAGGAGTCTGAATTTAGCTGATAAGGTGTCGTTGCACTTTGATAAGAGATTATCTTTTGTTGATTTTCCAGCGGTAATTTCTAATTTTAGGATTTTTTTTCCTTTGTATTTTTCTTCGTCTTTACTAGGCATATAATGGTTATTTCCTATGTTCTCTAAACGCCTGGAATTTATTGACTGACAGATAGATGTAAATTTTTAATTTTTGCGTTATATTTCAAGAATTATAATGTCCTATGCACTCTTAGTTTTAACGTATGCCTTACAATTTTTTATTTCATCAGAGCATATTAATTTTCCTTTATCTTAATTACATTACTCATTTTACACAGGACGTTCTTCATATCTTTTAACCATATACTCGTAATTTTATTTCACTTATTAAATTTTAGGAGTGTAATTATTCAGATATACATTTTAATTTATCATATGATTTTAATTTTAGATCCAATTTTAACTTTTTCCCTTCTTTCTAACCTTCGTAATGTTTAATGTACTCCAATTTATAACTTATTTGCTATATTTTACGAGCGTAATTATTGAAATATATGTTTCTATTTATTATATCATTTAATTTTATATATAATTTCAATCTTTTTTTCATACTTTCTAACATTTGCGATCTTCAACATATTGTATATTTTAACTTATTTCTGATATTTTCTGATCGTTTACATGACCTTCACTTAATTTAGATGTAAAATTTTTAATTTATTTCGTAAATCTTAAGCTTATTTATTATATTATCACACTATACACACTGACTTTTATTTAATTTTAGATTTAATCTTTTAACCTTCTTTCCTATTTTTAATGTTTTTACTTCCCAACATACTCTAAAGTTTAACTAATTTGCTATATTTTCGCATAATATACGTCCCATTTGTAACTACTTTCATACATTTTAACTTTCATAATTTCCAGTATAGTCCTAACTTTAACATAATTCGTATATTTTCCTATCATGTACCTAACTTTTATTTAATTTTAGATGTAATCTTTTAACCTTCTTTCCTATTTTTAATGTTTTTACTTCCCAACATACTCTAAAGTTTAACTAATTTGCTATATTTTCGCATAATATACATCCCATTTGTAACTACTTTCATACATTTTAACTTTCATAATTTCCAGTATAGTCCTAACTTTAACATAATTCGTATATTTTCCTATCATGTACCTAACTTTTATATAATTTTACATGTAAATTTTAACTTCTTTTCTATTTTTCGACGTTTTTAGTTCCCAACATACTCTGAATTTTAACTAATTTGCTATATTTTCACACTATGTACACGACTTTCATTTAATTTTTAACTACTTTGTACATGACTTTCATATAATTTTTAACTACTTTCATACGTTTTAACCTTAGTAATTTCAAACAGGCTCTTAAGGTTAGCTTAATTCCTCTGTTTTTTATCATATATATGGACTTTATTTAATTTTAGATGCTATTTTTTACTTACATCTTATGTAACTCGTACATTTCAAACCTTCGTAATTTTTAAAGTACTCTAATTTTGAACTTGTTTATTATATTTTCTTACCATATACATGAACTTTAATTATTTTAGATGTAATTTTTATACTTTTCTGACACTTTGTTTCTTTCTAGTTCCCAACATACTCTAAATTTTAACCCATTTTTATAATTTTCGGTTGTAATCACGCTTTTGATTTTACTATTTCAGCTAAATATACACGTTTAAATGTCTTAAATATAGAGATAGTTTTCAATTAAACATTTTATTTTACAACCTTTAACTGCTATTTGTACCCAATTCATTGAATAGCCTTTACTTACTCTATATTTTATAGTACTGTTTTAATTTGCCAACTGTACAATTTCTTGTTTTATAGCAGTCTTACCATGACTGATTCTAATATTTTTCTTCATTCGCATTTTCAGACTTTAACCTTTCCTGAGTATTCATGTATTTCCTTAAAGTTTTTACATCATTTATATCTGAATACATGCATTTAAGCTCTTCAGTATTACCAATGTTCAGTTTTGAACCTAGATTGCTATTAAGCTAACTTGATAGATTGCGAATTTTTAGAATGAATTCCCAATTTTCATCTATAATTTCAGAACCTTTTTCACTGCTTCATATATACATACAGAAATCTTTCATATTGTTTTAGACGTTTCATACCTTTTAATTCGGTATGTTTTTGCTAATTCATTGCATCCTACATCACTTTAAATGCCCCGACTATGCTAAATTTATCACCTTTTTTCTGCACCAAGTACGAGTATTTCTGCCTTCATAGACAACTTTCAAGTAAAATTAGCGAAATGTCAGTTTTCATTAATTTATTTACCAAGTTATTTTCTTATGAAAGAAATCTTATGAAACACCTGCCATACTTTTACACATCATATATCCTTACCAATATACATATAGTTACGCAAGGAACCAAAGAAAGAAACAGTAAGAGACACTTTACCCAAGTCTCCGCTATATTTCTGAATATTTTTACCTCCATCTGCCCCGAATACAGAAATTTCTTCATAAAATTCTCATCATGTAAGTTAACTATTCTTTACTAAGACACATTTAATGAGGAATAATCCCCTTTCAATGCAAAATTACACCCAAATAATTATAATATTTTCTTATATTTGTACGTATATGTTCGCATTATAGGAACTTTCTATGCATTTTTGAGAAATGTAATTTAATTATTGTTGCTAAATATTGCTGTTTTCCAAGAGAAAAACTCCAAAGGCTATCTAAATCATCCAACTTTTCCTGCATTATTTCCTCAGTACAGAATAACTATCTTAGAACTATTTTCCTAATTTTAAGAACTTAATACAAAATAAGCATGCTCCACTGTAGATTATTTACTATTTTATCCAAAATGAAGATAGAAACTTTACCAAATTTAAGCTTTTTTTTCCCAGAATTCCAACAAAGAACAACTTATTTACCTAAAAATGAGTCTTAGGATATTCTTATCGGCTTCAGATTTGCTATCAGTCGGAAAAACCTGATGTTCACTTTATCTAGCCTTGTCACTATACACATAAGAACCACGAATCATTGTGAAGTACAATCAACATTTTAGATACAGTCAATATTGATTCAACTAACTTTAATTAAATTTAAATTAGAAATTTTAAAAGATAAGCGGATTTATGATACATATTATTAGATTAGTCACAAGCATTATTAGTGGAAAATACAATTAAATACCCAAGACCCACATGCCCACTAAGAACAATACGAAAAGTAAAACTTTATGCATATTTCCACGAAATGTGAAATCTTGTATTTTAGTATAAAACCTGACTAACAAATTATTTCCAATAAGCAGTATACGGATAAAAAGAGTATTCTTATGATACCTTATTAAGACTTAAGCAGTAAGAGAAAGGTAAAGAGATATTCATTAAAACATAATATGAAACAGTTGACAGCTAAATAACGATACATTTCAATATAAATAAAACATTTTTTATTAAAATACATACTTACTAAAATAATTTTTTCTCACAAATTTTCTATTCTATCACGTAAAGTTGACAACGAAATATTCTTTAAAAAGTCATCGCTGTCATAAATACAACAGCATGTGTCTACATACAGTTTTTGAGCAAGTCTTTTAAAGTTCATTGACAACATAGCTTTGTCAGTATAATTCATAGCTTTTTCCCGAGTCGTCTCCATTATACAGGGGTGGCGGCGCTGACTTGGATGATCGACTGCACATCCCTCACAGATAAATACCTCGTTGAGACTGGTTAAGTACTCCTCGTAAATAATATTATTAACTTTCTGCATGCATTGCTCACTAGTTAAATGTTCCAGCTGCTGGCATTTTGATCGCCGTTTTCGTATCTCATCCGGTAACACATTTTGAAATAGAGCAGTTTGGATAGTCTGTGTTACTTCACTGTATAAATCTAAAAGTTTATCGGTCTGATATGACTCTAATTCAAAACAATCTGCTACGAGACGGAAACCACCGCAGGAGCTTTTAAAAATTCGTTGAAGAACACATTGCGCGTTTGTACAAAACACCGCCAACTGATTATTGGCTATGAAGGATGCTTCCGAATACTTGAAATTAAAGTTTGATAATTTTTTCATAAAATCATACCACGTCGCAGGAGTCATACTCACACCCTCAAGGGAAGATCCACAGTTGAAATTATTCTTTTCTGCAGAGTTCTGTATATGAATTCGAACGTTATTATTCCTGCTCACAACGATGGAAAGACGACACATCCGTTCTAATGACCAATAATTGATCACTTCATCATAATTTCGTGATGACTGGTAATGCCGACTCAACCAATCGTCCTGAGGTATCTCGAGTATCTCATTATCTTCTAAACGTGATTTCTTATGCAGAAAAGTCCTTTTATTCATATACGGTTTGGGGGTTATATCGTCATAATAACCGAAGTCCATTTCATCAGAAGAACGCTTCACTTGTGGAGATATAAGTTTTCTAAACGTCAAACTTATTCGAATAGTCTTCACTTCGGGCTGGGATGGAATACCGTGTTTCCAGATTACATTAGTGGGGGGTTTCATCACTAGAAGCGATCCATGTTCAAGACTCAGAATGTGAGTCATATAATTCTCTCTTGTAAAATGCATCACTCGCGTCGCACCGTAACTCAGTGTGGGAATGCAGTAGGAAGGGTCCAGAGAGCTTTCATCGTCTCTGTGCGCGGATATCTTGGCATCTCCGGTAGGGTATTTATTGAGTAGAACGTAATTATATTTTTCGTGGGTGAGTGCTTCCACTTCACTTTTAATTTGCTGCAGCATAGGAGTCCAGGGCTGGGCGGCAATTGATGTCCCCGAAAAACTGTAGGTGAGTCCATCTTCATCCCCGAAGGCGCAACAAAGTCGAGCTGGAATATGTTGACGGCCGTAAATATTCAGTTTCACGGGTTGGAAAGGATAGGTGCACAGTTCCGCAAATATAGAATCAGCTTTTTCTTTGTCATGAAAATCTTTAAAATAGGACAGTATTAACTGATCATCAAATATTTCGGTCATCATGAGTATTATAAGAGTTAAGAATAACTGCTTCCAAGTACAATCCTCCAAGATTTGCAATGAAATGAGAAATATAGTGAGATAGGATATTTCTAAACAACTTATTTACATAGTCATTTACTGATAAGAAAGGACCATTTGATTCACTATCCTGCTATGATTTCATTCTTCTAATCGATAATCACGTTATTTATTCCGATAACCTCATGTTTTCCAGGAAGATACCAATCACACTGAATCATCATAGAATAAACAGAAGTGATAAGAAGTATCCCATCTGTTTATTCTATGATGATTCAGTGTGATTGGCATCTTC
>KK118724.1:73379-132309 GCA_000611955.2 Stegodyphus mimosarum | reverse complement strand
TATGAAAGAGCAGCATTAATCGCTGAAAGTTCAGCCTGGAAAACAGTATTCCTATCCTCCAGTATTCCTATCCAGTATTCCTATCCTGGAAAACAGTATTCCTGGAAAACAGTATTCCTGCACTAATTAGCCGCGTAATTAGTATTTTGAGTAAAGAAACCACAGTCCCTATTCTTCTCTTTGTTGATAAGCTGGAGAACGGGAGCTACGGGGGGCGCCTTGGAATGCAGTGACCGTTGGGCTGCTACGAAAGGTCAGGGGTCACAGTACCTCGTGGCTGAGAAATTAATGATTTTAAAAATTAATTTCTCCGGATCTAATTATCCAATCAGCCTAAAAACGGTCTCCAATTACTCCTCGTGGTGCCCTCTTTCTGTTGAAACTATTTTCGATGGGCTACGGGCTCGGGCGGCTGCACGATCGTCGTTGCAAACACAGCGGCTGGGCGCGATCACGTTGTTCGTCGATCTCGGAAGCTAATTACTCCTCAATTAGCAATCTAGTTGTCACAGACACAAAAACTTGATATCGATGTGTTCGCAAGATATAGTACTATCCAATGCAACAGGAATCTTCTTCTGAAAATGAATATTTCCGCAATAAAAATCCTAAAAATACGGAGCTCGAAACGCGCGCGGGCTACTACGATGTTTTTCACTAGAGGCATAAGTACAGATTGAAGGTAGGGGACACGCTTTACGGAGAGACGGGGACGCCCTAACTTTACCATTGTGGTTATACGGGCATGGTCCCACGCCCTCCTCCTTGTTTTTCTTATCAGCTCCACCACAGCCAAATATGACAAAGTTAACACATTAAATTATTCAGACCGGAAAGAACCTATTTATCAGTCTAGAAAAGGTGGCCGAAGCATTTTCAATCCGAAGGGCTTTCGGGTAACTTTATATGTACCGAAGTGGCAAATAAAAGCAGTCTTGGATTGATTTTTTTCAGCTACTTTCACCTGATGATCCTCAGGTCAATAGTTGATATGTAAGATGCCGGCTTTACTTCATTCAATAAATTTTCTATGCGCAGCATAGGATAAATGTCCGGAACAGTCTGAGTATTCAAACTGCGGTAATCAGTGCGTAGCCGCACCTTGCCATCCGACTTAAGTATCAAAACGACAGGAGAGCATAGGGACTTTAACACTCTCCTTTGATATCTTGTTTTAGCAATGAATCAAGTTTCCTTTTCAACAATTCTTTGTTACTTGGGCTCATCCGATATGTAAGAACTGAAACAGGGAGAATGATTCCTGTGTTAATATGGTGTTAAATGCATATAGTAGCTTCTCACTCCTGCTTCGAAGACAAGCTGATATGTGTTAAGCGAAGCATCCGTTTCAAGCCGTTGGATTGTAAGTAAATGTTATTCTACTTGTAGCTGGCAATTATTTACAACAATTAGAGTTTCTTCAAGTCCTTTGGATTGATGGGGTTCCACAAAGCTATATTTCTTTCGAGGTTCATAAAAAATTTCCTCTTATTTTCCGCAAAATTTAACACAATTTTAGCTTTTGGAAGAATGTCGATTCCTAATAGGAGTTATTCTTGACAAAACAAGGAGCAGAATTTAGATTCTCTGCTTTCAAGAAGAAAACTTGTTCGGTGCTAACTACCGCTTTTTCAGATACCAAACTGTCAGCGAAGGACACCTGTAGTGTCGTGTTTTCAAATACACAGTCCAGTCACATTAATGTGACCATCTGTCAAAAGCCAGAATAACCACCTTTCGCAGAGCGGACTGCTGCGAGACGTGCACGAAGAGAGTCACATAAGTCCCTGAAGGTGTTCTCTGGGATGTTGAGCCATGCCGACTCTAATGTCGTGGCCAGCTGCGCTAGATTACGCGGTTGAGGATCCATGGCGCGAACAACTCGATCGAGATGGTCCCACAGATGCTCGATTGGGTTTAAGTCAGGTGAGTTTGCTGGCCAGGGGAGGACGGTAAACTCATCCTGGTGCTCTTCGAACCACGCACGTACACTGGCAGCTGTATGGCACCTCGCATTGTCCTGCTGGAAGATGCCATCATCCTGAGGAAAAACAATGCGCATGTAGGGGTGAACATGGTCCGCAAGGACAGATGCGTACTTGTATTGATCCATTGTGCCTTCCACAATGATCAGTGAACCTAGAGAATGCCAGGAAAACATTCCCCAGACCATAATGCTCCCGCCTCCAGCTTGGACCGTTCCGGCAATGGTTGCAGGGTGGTTCCTTTCAGAGGTTTCACGCCTTATACGCCAACGTCCATCTGTCCGATGGAGCATAAAACGCGATTCATCCGAAAACGCAACCTGTCGCCACTCAGTGGACGTCCAGCTGCTGTACTGGCGTGCAAATTCTAGCCTTCGCCGTCGATGAACAGCAGTCAGCATAGGTGCACGAACCAGGCGTCTGCTTCGGAGGCCCAGACGCAGCAATGTTCGCTGAATAGTACTTTGGGAGACACTTTTGGTAGCCCCTTGGTTCATTTTGGTGGTCAGTTGCTCAACGGTAGCCCGTCTATCTGCCCGAACGCATCTCCGCAACCGTCGTTCGCCTCTGTCATCTATGGCCCGTGGTGCACCACATTTGCCACGTCGCTGATTTTGGACAGTCCCATTTTGCCATGCACGGTACACTTTTACCACGGCGGCACGCGAACAGTTCACAAACTCAGCCGTTTCGGAAATGCTTCCACCCTTGGCCCGAAAGCCAATGATCATGCCCTTTTGGAAATCGGATAAATCGCTTCGTTTCTGCATTACGCCAACGATTGAAATGTTTTCCGAAGCCCTCACACACCCTTTATATACGCTCAACTGCACTGTGCTGCCACCTGCCTTCTGTGATTGGTTATTTAACTCTGACATGGAAAGTACGTGGTGGTCACATTAATGTGACTGGACTGTGTACTACAGCTTGTTCCTCCAGCATATAATAGATTAATTCACTTGCTATTGAGTGACTAGCACCACTGTAGGCAAAGACAGTACCTGAATCACCTCCAATACAAATTCGGAATACAGCAATCCGTGTGGGAGAGAAAGAGGATCGGATTTATATACTGCCAAACTTAGATGAATTTAAAGTATTTGGGGTGTTATAAGTCTGGGGTCACTTGATAAAACCAGTCTTTCGGCATCCGTAGCGTATTAAAGGAGGTCGGTTTTCCTATCTTTTTTGTTGACTACGATTTAAAAAGGTTTTACTAGTTCTCTGACCATCACGTTTTCGATTTTCTATCTTGGTTTTGGATCAATTAATCTCTTTGAAAGAATAATTCCGCCTTACAGGGGTTGATTTTTATATTTCGAATAAAACTACGCACAGTTTCCTTATCATCCAGTTTCTGTACTAATTCAGATAAACACTTTATTTCTCCTCAAGTGTCAACAAAATGCTCCATAACATCATTGTTGACTTTTCTTTTAATCTGATATGTAAGTATCAAGTCTTTGAATGATTCAAAGTCTGTAACATCGAGGCTATGTAGCCACGTTTCCGAAAAATTGCTTAATTCGCAAGCTAAATCTTTTCATAATGTCCCAGGCTGTCTCTGGTGTATCGTAAGTTTGTTTTGAAACGATTCAGGATTTAATTTTAAACTTTGGCGCAAAATATTCTTTACGTACGAATAATCGTTTAATTTGTCCTTTGATGCTCCTAAAATAATTTTTAAAATATTTATAGGCAGAAGAGATCTGAGAAAGCGATGTAATCTGTTTCTTTCACATTAGCTTTATGACATCGTCTTTCAAATATTTTCAGGTAGGCTGAAACTTCTGTAAACATAGGTATTGGGTGTTAAATGTTTAGCTCAATAATTCTAATTGAAAGAAAGACGCTATAGTTAGCGTTTAAGCCAGCAGCTTGCCAGGTTTAATTTTAAACGTTCCAAACCTAACCACAAGTTTTGTGCGTTTCTTCGACATCCTTGGATCTTTGTTTTCACTTTCTTTTCTTGTTTAGTCTCGATTAGTTTTGAGAAGATTCTTGGCAAAAACTTTGCAAGTTTTGGCAATAAAATCTTTAAGGTCTGTTACTCGCATGCTATCGTTCTCTTTCAAACTCAGTTCTCTAGCTAGAGCTTTTGAATCTTTTTTTCGTTCTTTGGCAAGTTAAGCCATAATTATACAGAGGGTCCAAGAAAGGGAAAAGTTGAAGTTAAATTTGCTATAGTTTTTCTTTCTATTTTACTCACATTAAAATATGTTTATATTTACAATATTTCCAAATTAATAATAATAATACCTTTAACTGAAATGCTTATACCACTGCTAAACAACATTTATAAATGTAAACATTGTTACTTTCAGAGTTATTATTTTAGAACTGTTGACAGAAAATTAAACTTTAAAATTATCATATTTTAACTTTATCATGAAATACCCTGTTAAATTCAAATTGTATCCGAAAAAATTAGTAATCACATATAATAATTTGATCAAATATTCATTTACTACTTAACAAAACATAAACAAATGTCTTATCACAACCTTTTATTTAAACTGAATTCTTCAAATTTTAATTTTAACAAAACATTACTTCGTTAAATATTCATTCTATGTAATTCATAATCACTTTCTTTCATTTGAAGAAATATTCTTCGAAATATTCATCAAATCAAACAATGGTAATTTATTAATGTACCCAATACACATTCTCTCAAAATGTCCTTCAAAAAGCTAGGACAACAAATCCAATATATATGTTTAACTTCGATTTCAACATTTGTTAAACATTCAAAAGAATTCAAAGGAAACGAATAAAATGTAAACAAAAAGATTCAACGTCAACACACCATAAATCATCTAGTCTAGAGTTCAGCGGGGGAAGAGAGAGGAAAACCTTCTCTTCGTATTGAGAATGGAAACTATAAAGTTCTGATCAACAATAAACAATACCAGTGAATCTAATCGAAATGTTATGACTGAAATATACATTCAATTTATTAAAAGCAATAATAATTTAATTTAGTATGCACATGGACACATTTTAAGATAACAAATTAACGAAAGTTTAAAAGTATGAAAATCGAAATTAATAAATTCTAATCAACGATATCAGTGATTCTTTAAATCTGATTTTAGTAAAGAATTTACTTTTGTTTTAAGAAGCAGTTGATAGCAAATAATCAGTTTAAAAAGAATTTAAACTCCTATTATACAATAATTTAAAAGAAACCTATCTCTGTGTTAATTTCAGAGATGTTCACTTTGCATTCTATGCACTAGCAGCAACATTACACCATTTTACATCAACATTTGATTTCGAAAATTATTGTGGTCACAGTTTACAACTGAAAAGATATTAAGCCGATCTGCGGTAACCAAAACTTACAACAGAAGTTAGAGCCTTTTATAGTCAAACCAAAATTCTCATCATATCTTTTAACAGCATTTTGTAAACAGAAATACTCAACATCTCGCTGGGCGCCATTTTGTAAACAGAAATTCTCAACATTTCGTTGGGAGCCATTTTGTAACCGTTCTTCTATAAACGCAAACGCCGGCTAGCTCTAAACGTATACATTAAAAGAGCACAATTACAAATAAAATATACATCACGACAGAACATACATTAAAACGGAACACCTAACATCTAGAATTAATATTTAAAATTAACATTAGAGGTAGGGAGACATAATAATGAAGACACTATCCTCAGCGCAGCTGAAGATCGACTGACTGTAAGTTGTTCTCGTCACCACTAGATCAAAGAATATGTACTGTTAAGAAGGAAAACTTCGCAGAAGCAGAAGTGGCTCCCTTCCAAAGAAAAGGGAAACAACTGCGCATGCGTGAAATATCTGTCGCCAAAAAGCGCCAAAGCTCGAAGCTGAATGTCGAAGTTGGTTTGGGCAGGTTCGACAGTTACGTTTAGCAAGAGTTTAAACAAAGAATAGGTTCTTCGGTTTCAAGTAGCGATATGGACAATGGAAGTTCAACAGCCTGAAGTTCAACAGCCAATATTAGGTGAAACTTCACCTAATATTTCATCATTTCCGAGTTTAAATTATTGCGACAAGTCAAAGAACGATTAACCCGTGTTCCTCAATTTCCTATACACGTCGCGGAGGGAGAAAATGTCGGCTAGATACCAAAAAACCGGCATATCATAGAGGGGAAATTCTCGCCAACAGATTCCGTCGCCAAATCCCTTGGCGAATGTTCCCTTTTCTTTGTAGCGGCGTTGCAGACAAAGTGGTTTACATTACGTCTGTGGAGCCTTTCCTTCTTTACATAGAGGTTCTTTGACTAGATGGCGTTCGATGAAATAGTCGAGTTACATCCAAACAGTTGTGCTACATTATTGCATTTTTCTCTTCAAACACGTCCCTGATTTTCTTGCAGTATCTACCGGACTTTAAATTTTAAATCAAGTTATGTGAGTACGAACTTTTCTTTTATTGAAGTATGAACAACATATGCTGGGGTCTCTATATCTATATTTTTCTATTCAAGAACTTGAAAAAAAGAAATGACTTGCATATTTATCTGTCTTATTACACATACTTCCTTCTATTCCTATTAATTCTAGGAACAGAGCTGGAAAATCATTAGCCAGTGCGATGCCTTAAAGTAGAAATACGTGACAAACCGTCACACCCCTTTCATGCCTTCTAGCTTACCGTACACGGGGCTCAAATACAGCTTTATTTATTAGATGTATTAGAGGCATATTCTTCAAGAGCCGAAACAAGCCAACTAAGCAAAATCAATAGCGTGAGCAAATAGTGGGAGCTGGAACAGTAACCGTTTGTAACGAGGAGGAAACGGTGTATTGTTGCATCTAGCTAAGGCCAAGCCTATAGATTTGAGTTTCTTGCGGCGTTAGAGTTAGTGCGTACCCGCGCATTTTGATTGTGAATTCTAATGATCTTCGGCGAACTTAGATCGTGAAATGACTGTGTGATTTCATAGAATGAATTTCAGTATTGTGGATTTTCTGGACTTCAATTTTGACTGAAATATTGTTTTTTTCTATCACTTATGGATATTGCCGGTATTGATAATACAGACATGGAATCGGTCTTGAGTATTTTTAGCAGCACATCAGGAAAATTTGCAATAAAGAATTCCTTAAAAGAAAGGAGTCCTGGGCAAAGAATAAAGCATTAATTTCTTCAAAATGACGTAACAAAGAGGACCGTCAGGACAAAGTTACGAAAGTGCACAAAACACATGACGAGCGTAAACAAGCTTGAATTAACTATTTCAAGTTTAAATTTCTAATATTCTCCCGAACGTAAAGACCAAGGGGAGAGAGCCCACTTGCTGAATCCTGTAGTTACTGGTGGTGCACGACATTTTACTTCTTTAAAATGTCACTTTGAATTCCCTTTGAAATTCACTTATAGAGTCATTAGATATATAGAATCAAGAAACATAAAATATCAGCGATGCCTGCAGGAATTGATGACCGGATCTCCGGATGGCAATCAGACGTGCTTCGAATTACACCATAAAGACATGCGTTAAAGAGAGATGAAATAACTTTACTAAATGTGCAACCAATTTTTTAAATAATCAACATCAATAATCATCATGCATTCGTAAAATTTCTCTGCTTTTATCTGAAAATTCCAGAATTTCATATAAAGTAATGATTTCTTCTGGTTCTTTAACTTCGTTCGTGTTTAATATCTGAGTTAAGCGCTTATACATTGATTTTTCAGAATTTGAGTTATGACTGACAGGAAGATTACTATTATTACGTGGCTCCCTTCGATGTTGACTGGTTGGCCTGATCTGAAAATATAGTGTGTGATCTTAATATCATACATTAAAAAATTTCGTAGAATAGATTAACGCATTTCAGCTTTCCAGTTTTGCCCTGCATCCTTTGACAGTTTGTTCACGATTGCTAGATGACAATACCTCACAGATAGATTTTTCTTCATGTTATCAAAAATTGCTTTAAGATTTTAACTGTAGAGGTAATATATGGTTAAACATACCTGTAAGTGCCCATATATTTTATCATTGTAATTAAATTTCAGTGTTAAGTATTTAGTTTATGAAGTTACACTTGAATTTCAGTTGTATGTTTTTGTATAAAGCTCGGTAACATAAAGCTACTGGCTCACGCTTTGAAGAACATTGATTCAATTTTAATTTCCAAGAACTTAACTTTTCAGATGCGCCTGTATGCCGTAACGGATTGCAAAAGACATATGCAGTTCCTGCAGATGAAATGGAGCGCATCGAATGCCAAGTGGAAGCTGATCCTACCAATGTGGATTTCAAGTGGAGTTTTAGTAACACTGCTGATCGCCATTATAACGTTTCGTACACTAGTGCAGGGCTACGAAGCGTCGCTAGCTACACTCCACGTTCTGCGAGGGATTATGGAACTCTATACTGTTGGGGAAAAAACTCAGTAGGTGAACAACAGATGCCATGTATATTTACAATAATTCCTATTGGTAAGTTCTATTTGTATAGGTATTAAATGTTTTCATATGCAATATTTAATTAGCAGATAAGAATGCATTTTAGATATTTAAGCTAATTTTGCCTAATATGTGCTTATTATTCAAATGCAGTTATTCTGATGTTCTATATTCGATATTGATGCATGTATGCTATGCTCTTTCATTAAAAACTGTTTCACCGTACTCTTACTCATTTTTTGAATTGAAAATGTAAAATTAATCTAATACAAACATCAGTTCCATAAATAATCATTTTTGTATTATTATATGTACTGAAACAGAGCTTCAAGCCTTGAATGCATAGCAGTTATGACGAGTTCTCAATCGAAATATGACTCATGTATGTCTGCATTAAATATAGTATTTAGTAATCTCGTGGATGAAACGTGTTCACTGAAGAGAAACCTGGCCTAAGAACCAACGACTTACTAGCTTATTACGGCAGACGACACTACAATTGTAATCAAGTGACTTAACTCCGACCATGCTATCAAACAACTCCAAAACTACTCAAAAAACTTTGAAGACCTGTAAGCTAATTGAAAAGCCAGCATCAATCCTGACAAGTCTCAGCTTCTGATCATTAAGCCCCGCCATGAAAAGAAAAGGAAAGATGCTACACAACTCAAGGTTTTTAACGTAACTATTCCGATAATTAGTAAAGCAAAATGCCTTGTCCTCTTCATTACTGAAAATCTGAACTGGAAAAACCATATTAATGAAATCCTCAGCAACGCCCATGGTATATGCTAAACTCCCTCAAACCCTACTCAGAAGTAATTAGAAAGCTTTTGGAATTATAGAATACATATATATATGTATATAGTATATACAAAAAAGTATAAAGAATAAAGTTCGTTTCGTAGGCAAAGTTCTGTGAAATAAAAGAATTGAACAATTTAAACCAAACCAAATACATATACCGCATTTAAATAAATATCATTTTTAAATGTTTAATTTATAAATTAGTAAATAAAAAAATTCATGTTTAATTAATGATGGTCCTTTTTTTTAAATGTATTTCAGGGCCTCCAGAAACTCTTCAGAACTGCACATCAACTAATGTCACTATGTCTTCTGTAACGATAATTTGCGTACGAGGTCCTAGACAAGACCCGGATCTCAAGTACAATTTAGAAATGTATATGTATCACAGTCACGAAATGCTTTATCAGACCAGCAGCGTCACTCCTTACTTCGTTATATCTAATTTACCGACAGACTCTGAATTCTTATTCGTTGTCTATGCTGTAAATCATAACGGAAAAAGTTCTCCGGTGATGGTTAGAGTATGGACACTGCGCTCTCCAATGGAAGAAAGAGGTATTTCATTAAAGTGTGTTTTGATGCGTGGAAAAATTTCAAACTCTTTAATGAAGCATCTGAGTCTTTAACATAACAGTTGCCAAAATGATTTAAAATTAACGGTAGTTTACCTTACAAATATTGTAGTACATAAAGAGGGTTTTAAAAGGGTAATTTAAATATCAAAAGGGTAATGTTTAATTAAACTTTATTATATAAACGAGTCCGGAAAACAGCTTCTGATTTAATTCCTTAAATATTGGTTATATATATGTACTTTATGGCATCTAAATTAAGGTAGATAATTTTATGGTTATAGTTTCAGCGCTTTAGGTGCAGAGTCTTTAAAAATAGAATTTCTGTATATAGGAAAGTTTCATGGAGTTTCCGTAGAGTCGAAGTTCTCGTTATCAAAGTATTCATTACCTTCTAATGAGCAAAAAATAAATGTTTTATTGCTTAAAGCATTCAATGAGATCTTCACAAACGAATTTACTGACTAAGTAATTTTGCCATACCTATCACAGAAATAATCTTGAAAAACATATTTACATAGCAGCTTAGAAGCAAAGATTAACGATGCAGTCTTCGGTAATATAATATTTATTATATTAAAGTTTAGCAACATTTAAAAATATTAGTAACAATATCCTGCAAATTTTGCACTTAAAGATATGGAAACGTATTTAATTAATGAAGCCTAATACTTTGTAAAATAGGAACATTTTCCTATGGGAATCATATAAAATTTTAAATTTGAACAGTATAAAGTGTAAAATACCCAAAACTGTAAAATGTTTGAAATACTGAAGTTATAGCGCTCTACAATGTGTATTTATTCTTGAAATTAAATGATGTTACTAATAATGTTGTTAATGCAGTAACTACGATTAACAGATATTTACTAGCAACAAGAAAAAATTATGACATTAATTTTGTGTTAACAATATCGTTATACATTATCATAAAATATAAGTCAAAGGTTTTCTTTTAGAAAGAATTTCAGTATATTTCGCTTTCAGAAGATATTAATTAACAGTTTAATTCAGTGGCGTCTTTATATAGAAAAAAAGAATAACTTATACGCGTACTGTCTTCTATTAAAAATCGTCTCGCAAAAGAATAGATGAAAATAAATAAATTCCAGATAAAAGCTATTAGTATACAGTTTGTTGTATCAATATAATTATTTTGAATCTTTAAAAATATGTTATAATAAATATGCAGACGTTAAATTTAAAGTATTATACTAAGCTATGGAAAATATGTTTATCGAATAATATTAATTAAGTGCACAATATACGTCTTTGATGCAGATAATATAGGCATATTCTAGATTATTTTGTACAGAACTGAACGTACAGCATAAAATGGAATATGCGGTTGAAACAGCAAAAACGTATAAAAAATTGTATTCATGAGTAATTATTTTAATTTTAATTTTGTGACAAAAGATATATATTATGAATAAAACACGAATGTATTTCCATTTGCTATTAAATTGCAGAACATTGCGAACATATGGATACGGATATGGACATGGTGAAGTCTGGTGGACACCCAGGTTTAACGATGGGCAATATGGGTACAGTCTAACCGCCTAATTATCCACAAACCTATCCTTCACAGGGCTCACAAGTGGCCCTGCCACGCTTTGTGATTTATTTTCTGAGATGTTTATTCTTCATAGCATATAAAAGGATTTATTTCCCTTTCCGAGTTCGGAAGTTTTAGATTATGGTCAGCTGTGAGGGATAATTTAAATAAGTAGCGTTCGGTGCTGCCTTTTTCTTCACATACACCCATGTTTATCCCATGTAGCTAAGTTACTTGCATTAAAGTACGTGGGAAAGGGGCCATGCCGCGATATGAACCACGTTATTTCTCTTGTTATTGAATTGCGTGCACTGCTTACTTTTGGGAACAGCTGATATGTCCTTGTTCCAAAGGGTCTCTCATTCAGCTTTAGATTCGTTGGTTATGAGTTCTTTGAGTTGCAAGCCAGGCCATGGCACTGGTAAGTTTTGTGCATTTTGACTCCTAGTTGCTTCTTTGGCTGAGATATTAGCCTTTACGTTGTCGTTTGTAAGGTAATTGCAGGTAAACGTTGTTTCCCGCTTTTGTAGATTTGCTTTTTTTGCACGAAGCGAATTTTAGTATCAATACTCCAATCACGATCGTTTATTGGATAATTTTGCTGACTACATTTATTTGTTTCTTAGTTTCTTTCCAAAGTCGAAAATGTTTTATAATATATCAAATTTATCATTACTTATATTTTGAAATTAGGCCAAATATTATTCGAGATTTTGGCTCTAAAAGTTAATACAATAGTGAAACGAACATGCTGCGTGGATCAAGAGGCCATCAAAAGGTCACATCAGATATGTTACTGTAAAGCAGGTGTTTACATGACGAAACTGTGGTTGTGTGGAAATGGTATATAGTATGAGATCTGTGAACGCTCAGCATTTCCATTCAAGTTATTGTATAGTTCACATTGGTTTGAGTTGCTATTTCAATATGATACTGCCAAAAGTCGATTTCACAGACTATACCTGAAGGAAAACACCCAAGGTTAAGTTATCGAGAAGATGTAGAAAAGGCGAAAGTGTGTGTGGCAAAAGAGTTCAGTTAGAATTGTGTGACAAGCTGAAGGGCACTTCGAATGACATGAACAGCTTTCCAAAAGATTAATAACAATCAATTCTGAGCAATGAGTTGAGATGGATTGGTATGTTGGCCTATAGGCGAGGAAAAGGCAGAGTGTCGTTAAAATTGCAAGAGCAACGCTCTACTAGACGCTTGATATCGGCCTTTATCAGTGCTAGAACACAATATACGGTAGCATTTTCATTTGGTGACAGGCAAAGTGTATGTCTATTCTTCGGAAACGTCACTTTTTGAATATCGGGAAACATACGGACTGGAGAACTAAGCTTTGTCTAAGACTGTTCTTTACGGTTGAGAGACGATTTTGTTTCACAAGTTATTTCGGACGTCTGTGCATATAAAATGAGCAAGAAATGCCCAATCAGCCATCCAACATCGTTGAAGAATTAAGTTTGGAGATGGCGCTATTGTTTGTTTCGGGAGAACTAAATTTTGGTGTCAATATGAAGCTCGATATTTTACAACAACGGTTTGTCAATACTGGCAGTTATTACATCGTATTTCAATTTCCCCATGTGCATCATTTCTGTGTCCTGAGTTTCTCTTCATGAATGAAAATGTTGCCATTTAGCTACTGGATAAGGAAAACAAATAAATTGACTCACACTGCTCCAAGATATGTAACGGGTTACAAACTAGGGCATCAAATAAACCATACCGCACCATGTTCAGATCTTAAACCTAGCATAAATATCAGGAATGCTCCTCGAAAATGTCTGCTACCAGGTGTCAGCAACTATTCTGCAGCTGCGATTAACGCTGAGGAAAGGATGAGAAACTCAGTTTTCCTTTCTGCAGTCTGTCACATGCATGTTCTGTCATCTTTACTGCAGAGCTTGATATAACTTTTGGACAAAAGAAAAATGCATTCTTTTGATATTTTTTGGCCTGTGTTCACCTTTCCAACAACGTTGCATTTTGATTACATTAATGTCATGTATTGAATTAATTCGGAGAATTATTAAGCGATGTTTTATGCAAAAGCACTGCATATCTATATTTCGTTTCGCACATCAGTGTAAAATGAACTTTTAAAAAAGGTTTAATAGCTATTACAATATTGACTATTTCAGACTTCCAGCGACTATTATTTTGTTTATACGTTAATAATTTTTTCAGTTTCATTATTTTCTCTTTTTACTTCGAATATGTTTCTATTTTATTTTAATTTGTATGCATTCAGTGCTGACAATACCCCATCCTTTGCAAAGAAAGCTGAAAAGGAAACCTGTAGAAATAAAATGATTGCTCTGGTAACAAGGATGATCAAATCAAAATTGGTCAACAGAAATTTAGCGATTTGTATGCACTCATTCTTATATATGTCTGTTAGTTCTATCGTATTACTTGTACAATGTGCCGCATATAGCAGATACCAACTGCAAATAACAGTAGAAAGAAGGTGAGCCCTTGTAATAATGTTAATATTTTCTATAACATAGGGACTTTAAATGCACCTTATAATACGAGCAGTAGAGACAACAGAATGGTGAACTCTTCGAGACGATTTGGGAAGGCTTCCGTATCAACATGCACTTAATGACTGATGGGAGTTTTCAATTCGTTAGTCGCCTGCCAACACTGTACAGAAACTCTTTCTTTAAAATAAAAACAAAGGACATTCTCTGGAGTTTTGAAATCTTGGAATGGAGATAGCTAGGTCAAACTACCTCGAAATGTCTATCTGAGTATTATCGTACTTGAACTCGCCATTACGGTGCCCTATTGGAACCGAGTTGCATTCTTCAACTGTCTTCCCTAATACTAATTTTCTGATTCTTAACTTTCCAAGAAGTTAGGTAGGTCACACGTGCTTAAGTGCACTCTGACGGGACTGCCAATTCAAATCGGTCTATATAATATGAGCCATTCTACAATAAACTACAGTATTTATCTATTACTCAAAACTTTGGGTATTCATATGCAGAAAAGAAATGTATTTTACTATTTTCTTAATAATACTCTCTCTGTATTTATTTAAATTATAAATCGGAAGCATTCCAAAATAACCTGCTTGGATTTAATCGATAGAGAAATACTCTGGTCACAATAATTGTATAAGCTAACGAAATGTCCCTACTGCGAAATATTGCGAGTTCAGTTCTGGCCCACAAAAATTTCTGTTATAAAATATTGCAGCTGGGGGAATCATTTACAACTTTTGGTTTCTCTGCGTGCCTAAAGCGCTATGTTTACATTATTGTCTTCTAATTATTTTATTTATTAAACCATTATTGTATATCTTAGCACTTCGAAGAAGTATAATATTTCTAGTGAAATCAGCTAAACTATCAAAGTAAATTTTTAAATTAAATTTCCTGAGTATCATCCGATTTTATTTTGAATGGATATGATAAGGAGAGTTAAAAAGTTTTCTATTTATGTTATAACCTAATAGAACATACTTATTTCACTCATTGTAAATTAACGTTTGCTGTAAAATGTAATTAGGAAGTACTTAAAAGTAAATTTTTAAATGATTAACTTTCTTAGGTTGATGAGTAACATACTATTGAAGCAAAAATGATTTTAAGCATCTTAAGTATCATCGCCTGACAACAAACACCTTTATATCTTGTTTCTGATTTTTACTTCTAATCGGTAAAATTTGGTTGCTAACTGAGAACACTGCTATTTCTTCGGGATTAAAAAAAAGTGTGGTGCTTTTCTTCATTCCTTCACTTATTTCAATACTTCATTCATTTCAGTCTATCGGGAACAACATGCAGATGAAGATTTATCTGGAGAGTTCTCATGGATTGGACCAAGTCTTCTCATTGCAGCTGCTCTTTGCTGTTTTTTACTATTCATGGGTGCTGCGCTGTGGACCAAGTTCAGAGGTGGTCCAGGATGCCAAAAATGTGAGTCCTAATAATAGTTAATTTTATATAGATTTCTCAGAGAAAATTTAATCCTTTGTAACCCCTAAAAATAAAACAATAAATTGGTTGGGAAATATTAAAAAAAAATTAAAAATAACTTGGGAAATAAATTGAGAATTTAAAATATTAAAAATAAATTGGGAAATTTTAACACGTAAGATATATTTTGTTATATAAAATTAACAAAGCATTTTTAATAGGATAAAGTATAAGGAAGCATTTTCATCACTGACACTTGGTTTACCTGCACCTCCTTTATACAAGACATGACTGGTCTTTCGAAATTGTTTTAATCATCTTTTAATTGATTATTTCGTTGGTGGAGGTTTATTAAATTTAAGTCGAAATTTCCACCATTTTGTCTGTAAACAAGCACGTTACCTATTCCCATTTCCAAAAACATAATCAAATGAAATTCTTTGAACTGAAGATTACATCAGTATATACTATTTTCGGTTACTTCATGAAATTATGCTTTAATTTAATTTTTTTATCTGGTGGTTATGGACTTCTTGCATGTATTTTGCGTGCACATATGAAAAAGCATGCATATCGCTTTTAAAACGCTATACTTGTTACACGATGAAAATCTTTAATTTGAAAGAAAAACTAAGATCTTATGTCACGTTAAATGGCAATAACACATAGAACTGGCAATTTGCAATGTTGTGAACATAATAAACTAAAATTCAATTGTCTCATCGAATCACAATGCTACAAATCCACTTACCGTTCAGTTACGCTGCCATGAGTTATTTTCCGATTAGTTTTTTCAAACACTTTATTATTGGAAACATCTGTGGCAATTTCTCTCGAGGTTATAATCTGAAAAAATATCCTTACTTGAAGTACATTAATTTCGGGAATTCGTTTGGTATTTCGAGGAATTTAACTTCTAGAATTCTTTTGTAATGATTTTTTCTCATTGAAGTACAAGTTACTATTATGAAATTTATTACTATTATGTCAGATTCCGTTAAATTTTATTACTATATTTTACTCTATCGTACTCTAAGTTAAAGGTAACTCGTTTTACGATTTTATGAAAGTCCTTTGTAATTAGATGCTGGGTGTTTAACTTATCACTTAGGATATTCTGTTTGTAACTTGAAGTTAAAAACTCTATATGACACTTTGGTTAAAACCTATGAATGTATTTTAAGCCATTTTTAAATATCAAGGCAAATTACCGCGAGCAAAGGAATGAGTACTCAAACTCTTTCTGCGCAAGCAAGGGAATAAGGACTCTCAATACCCTATACTGAATAACCAAAATTTTTTTCTGTATTACTTATGTTTTATAAGAAAAAAAATTATTTAGAACACAAACCTGAGGAACCGCTAACTAGTGGGCAGTTGCAAATAGCTGGTCGTAATTGCTAGTAGGAACTCACAGTCAACAGCAACCCAGTAATGGAATCCCAAAGTGATGGGCAGTTTTCTGAAAGCGATTTGGGTTAGTTATAAGTTGGAATAAAGAACTAGTGCTATTAGAATTCGACAAACTGTTGCTATTTGACTTTCGAAACTAATGATTAAATTCGATAGCTGATCAGCTCGTTATGAACTTTTTAACATCAAACCTGCTTCACAATAGTTCAAGAAATTTTTTGAATCATCAACAACAACTCTTAGTTTTGCATTGCAGTTACTTCCGTAAAAGCTTACGTACAGACAACAGAACAGTCTTCGATAACAAACAAGCCAACCAAACTGGCATAAGAAGCAATTTTAAGTGTATTATGGCCACTGCCTTAAACATTTAGTAGCCAAGATCATGTTTTACCACCTAGATCAACGAAATTGAGGATAAGCAATGGCAAACAGATTAGAATAATGTTCTCCAAGGTAGAAGACAAATATTGTAGTCAATATTTTTGGAGTAAAAAAATATGGAGAGTACTAATTTCTTCCCAAATTAACACTCGACTGGCATAGTGCCTCCCCGATATATTTTTGCAAAAGGAACATATGTGGGGAAAGAAGGGATCCAGATCATTTCGAGGGATTTTACACTAACTGTTGATGGCTGCACATCAGCAAGCGTCGGGCAACACTTTATTAAATTTCAAGATGTACCTAAGTTTTTGATAGGTATTAAAGTTTTCGATAGGTTGCAAATGATGTTCAAATTATTAAAGTAATGTTTCTTCTTCTGTCTTAAGATACTGACTTGTAACATCCATAGTTATTAATCCAGTAATTATTCTCTCTAGCAAATCTTGATGAAATCTGTGAGTTGCTCAGCACAACGAAACATTAAGAAAATATACTCAGTTCTTCGAATTTCTTATTTAAAAGATCTTTGAAACATTAACAAATTTTGCGTTTATATATTAAATTTGCTCACACATTTTGGCAGCATCATCATACCCCAACTCACTATCAATAAACAGTTTCCTAAGTACAATACCTTATTTCCAGGTTTAGAATTGAAGAATATATAAACATGCAATAGTAAGAATCACAACATAAATGCAATTCATCAGTTAGTGTTTTGTTCTAGAGAAACAGTATGATGGGACGTTACCTGCTTTATTTGTACATATTAGAATGTCCTCCGTATCTATACATATGTACTTTATGTTCACCAAAAAAACATATGCATTGAAATTCTGGATTGGATTAATAAATTTTTCTTTTATAATTGTTGTAACTAGAGGTGTAATTGGTAGAAACATGTGAGATGTTTAGAACGCATGCTTCTAGGAGGGCTTTGTAACGTGTTAAAGAACAATAATCTGGATATCCGTTAAACGGGATCAAGGTCGTTCTATCAAATCTAGCCAATATTTATACGCAAAAAAGATCAAATCAGCCTTCATCATTCGTGGTTTCTCATCTGAAGGGCGCTTAGCTATGAAAAGAAATCATTGATTTGCTTGTTAAGAGAGGGGTGTGATTTCCCCACTTCCTTTTCATCTGAATTGCAAGGTTGTTTCAAAAAACATTATTAAAAAAAAACGCTCGACTACTGATTGGCTCTCCTTAATCACGGATGAACCGACGTCTGTCTGCAGCGCAAGAGACCTAGATTTTTACAAGCAATCATGGCAAGACCCGAAAAGGCCGCATTAAAAACTCAGATATCATTTGAAGGTATGAGTTTCTGGTATCCTATACTTGTTCTTCTATCGCATCTCTTTATCTTCTTCTTAACTGTATTGGTGATCTAAAAGACAGATTTTGAATGAGCAAGAAATCATCGTTCTTTTGGATTTAATGGTAAACTCGAAGCTTAAGGTAAACAATAAAAAACGGAAAAGTGTTATAAGATATTTTCTTCCTCCTTTCCTAATGTCTTCGAGGTGTACCTGAAAGCATACTTTAAGAATATTCGAGAAGTCCATAGCTCGAGTTCCGGGGAGTGCACTACACATTTGTCACGTCTTCTACTTAAAAAAAAAGTCCCAATGACTTTACAATGTAAGATTTAAAATTATGCTGTTATATAATAGCATTTCTATCACAAGTTTAGTTTTCTTAATACTACTTGATATAGAGTACTGGTCCATTAAAAAGTGGTAAAGCGGGTTAATACATTCCCCTCTCTATTATTGTTTTTGGAATTATGACTTCGGTTTGCATATTCTATGCGTAGGTTAAGTAAAAGGTTATTATAAGGCGCATTCAAAATAAATATTTAGCTTCAAGCATTTAAAAGGAAACGCACACATCAGTAGCATTTCAAAGGGAACATACTTCTATTTATGCTGAATCTAGTATGAATCATGTGCAACACACTTTACACACTTTGTTCTGTAGTCTCAATCACACTTTGTTCTGTAGTCTCAATCAATGTTGTCTTATTAAACTCGGCCGTCTTATAATTTATTCTATAAAAATTGTATGACTTTCTATTTACTTATAAACATTTATTTCCTTTTCCGATAACTTCTGCATTTTTAATATGATGACCAGTTAAATGAAATACTACTTGGAAATCACAGAATAAAGTTTACTTTTTCCGTGAAAAATAATCTGTTTGAGTAGGATTCATAATGTGGATAATTTAATTCATTTGTAGCTAAATAAAAGATATATGTTATCTGTGAAGCAGAACGTCTCCCCTTTTTTAAGAAACCAATAACCACTTTTAGGCAATGTACGTAAGTATGAAATAATTAAAAATAAAGCTAAAAATGTAATTAAAAATGCAATTATGTTCTTGTCAACAGTAACAAAACTTTGTACTGGTTTTAACGATGCGAAGGAAAATGTTTCTTGGATGATAACTTTCACTAAGAGGGAAATGTATAATTAAAAACATGCTAACTTTTTTAGTAAAAAAATAAAAAGCACCAATTCATTATTCATAAACTTTAGCCCAGATCTACATAATGTGAAGGAAAGTTTCTTCTTTTGAGTTATGTAGTTTCTTCAATTCCTAAAGTTTGTTTTTCTGGTGGAACAAAGAAGCTTTGTTCAAAGTCATGTATTCCGACTATTTCTTCGTACTTTTCAGTGCACTGTTTGTATCGTTTCCGAAAATAGATTCCGTGCTGTATGCAATTTTTGCAAAAAGAACTCTCTACAAGTTCTAATGGTACTTCTGTTGAAACTTTGATCCTGCTATTTTTCTTTCTCTGTTTCATAATGTTTTGCTGAAGATTTTTGTTTGTGAGTAAGGTAAGTATCAACATGAGGAAAAATACCACGTTTGTACTCAGATACAAAATATGGGATTCATTAGTACAAAATGAAGCTTGAAGCTTAAAACCTCTCTATTATTTCTTCGCTCAGGCATTTCGAAAGTTGCGGAAAAACAGAATGGAGTTAAAAATAAAAAAGAAAGGGCATACGAATGCCGAACTCTGAACACTAGCTGTTAAATATATTAATTATGGACATTGTTTCTTAAATGCATTTATTGCTATTTCCCTGTTATGAAAATAAAATACGTAGCAGGCATAATAAATAAGTAATATGTGTGATTATGAAAACGTAAGAAGTTTGAAAGAAAAAAGATACTAATGAACTAAAACTAAATGAAAAAAAAAACTAAATGAAATCTTTTTAATTAATGCACGTATCTTTTAAAGTGTAATCGCCTAGTGATTAGTACACCAATGAACAATGAATATTTTTTATATTTTTATATACAGCAATTTAAGCGGTTGAATTTGATTTATTAGATTATGGCAAAGCATGCTAAAGCTATATATGCCTAACCTGTTGAGTACTTTTATTACATTTGAATTTTTCCGAGCAGGAAACTTTAATCTCGGAGAGGTTGTCTGCTCTTTTTCTGAAAATACGTCTGGCCTATCAGCCGCTAACCTAGTTTATTAACCTCTAGACAGAAGAATATAAAAGAATAATATCCTCATATGATAAAGCCATATGATAAAGACATTGATAATTGCTTTTAAAATCGTGCATTACAAATATATTATTTTTCTACTAATTTTAAATTAAATCGAAAAACAATATGTAGGAACAGTTGTAAGGTTTGAAAGGAATTTCTTCTGTGTGATTTTGTAGAGTCAGTTGGTTATTTGATTGATTATGACAAAGACTCCTGGTTTCCATATATGATAAAGACATTGGTAATTGCTTTTAAAGTCGTGCACTACAAATATATTATTTTTCTACAGATTTTAAATTCAATTGAAAAACAATATGTAGGAACAGTTGTAAGGTTTGAAATGATTTTTTTCTGTGTGATTTTGTAGAGTCAATTGGTTATTTTTAGAAGCAGGAGAGGTAAAAAATGGTCAGTGCCTTGCCGGAACTCTAACCCTGGATCACTCCAATATGCGGTAATTACGCTTCCAATTACACTACGAAGGCCTGTGAAAAGGAGGGAGAAAATACGTTATATAGCCACTTTAAAATGAGCGCCTGGGGATGAAAGGACCAAATAATCAAATCCTTGTGGTGATGGATTACAGTCCACCAACTTTTAGTTCGGGCACCACTTTAGAGTCAGGTTATTTGAACCCAGCAACGGGAAAAATGTGCAGTGCCCTCACCAGGACTCGAACCTTGGACCTCTCGAATACGTGTCAAGAATGCTTCCAATTACACCACGAAAGCAAGTGAAAAGCAGGGAGAAAATACCTTATCATCTTGCAATATAACGACAGCATGCAGATCTCTCGAAAGTCCTGAATTCCATCCAGATGTAGGCATGGCTATAATTTCGAAGACTGCTTGCTGCTAAGTCCCGTTATCATCTCATATTTTCGGTATGATTTGATTAACTGTTAATTCCTTTTTTGAAGATTACCAATGCTTGAAGTTGAGGTAAATATTTTCTTGATTGACATGTTTCTGCATTACATGCCAAAAAGGCAGCAGTAATGACACAAAGTGCCTCTGTATATCTGAATATTGTTTATCTTTCAGAATAAGTTTTGCAAGAGCATGTGGAAAAAAATTATGAATCAAACTGTTGTAACAATATCATAAGCCGATGAATACTATTGAAGTTCCACAAAAGAATCTTGAAATATTTCACTTCGGTCTTATTCACACGATTTTTAAACCTGCATTTATTTACAAAATTAAAAAAAGAAACAGTTGTATTACCGTTTGTGATTCGTTACCTCTGCATTCGATGTAAGTTAACCATCTCAGATCATCATGTCTTTAGAATGCTTCATCATACAGAAGAATTCCGCATTATGGAAGAAACTCGGAAGCTAGCTCATCTGGAAACTCTGCTGCCTAGTACAGTTCTCTAGCATCAAAGGATTATAAATGACAGTGGACATATATTCATTAACGCAAAAAGATTGTTTTAGTGATTTCCCTTTCACTTAAAATTTGTTTAAAGAACTTTGAACCATAATATATATGTATATAGTATAGTATATGTATATCTATCTATATACATACATACATATATATATATATATAATTGGTGCTCTCCTCCTAAATTCATCCTTTCTCCCAATTTCGAGATAATTCGAAATTACGTAACGCTGCTTGAAAAAGTTAACTAAAAGTAAAACTGATCAATCATGGCTTTTGATTCATATTTGCATCTACGCTGTCTGCTTCGCGAGGAACTTTTGCATATCTGCGCATATCTGCGCCGCTTATGCTTCCCTGCCTGAAATGACATCGCATCTTTTTATGTGCATGTAAGAAATTATCGTAATTGCCATGATTAAAGAGTAAATTGTCTACAAGAAATTATTCTAGTGTGCCTGCAAATCTACACCTATGCAAGTGAGGTACAGCTGAGACTGACGTAACGATATAGTTAAGCGACTGCAACCGACGTAATTCCAAAGATAGCAGGGCCACTAGTGAAGGAATTTGGAAGACATGCATTGCAAATCGAAAATGAAAGGAAATAGAGCAAATTTTCCAATTAGAGCGTTTTAGAGCATCAATTAATTAGTACGAAACGATATTTGGTTCACACGGATAAAATAAAGTGTCGCCTGTATACCCAAAGATGTCCTCAATTGATACGCGACGATTCTACTCACATATTCACCTTTCGGAAATGTAGCAGTGTGCAATTGCAGATTGTGACGTTGTACTGTACTGTAACGTCTGTAAAACTTTAATTTCATATGCATTTAAAATTTTAATTTAAAGGTATTGGTTCTAGCTTTATACAAACAGCATAATCTCAAACATGATTATAATCTCGATAATGATAAAATTAACTTGCTGTCACTGTCTGACAGTTTGCTTTTGCGTTTTTTTAGCCCAAAGGAGCGTTAGGTCAGAAGGCTACTAATTTTGTTTTGGCATTTTGTGTCCATTCACTATAAACGGCGAATAACTTCTGACATTGTTGCCACCAAATATTATCGCCCTGTATTATATTTAAAGAAATTAAATATTGAAGAATCTACATAAATGTATATATGTTTCTCGCATTGTGATAAGGGTACCTACAGCCATAAAATTTGTAATAACGTACGTCTCCACCCGAATATGGGCATCTTGAAGCCCAGATTTAGGAGTTTGGCATTTGCTTTATTAGCTATTTCATGTTTTGTAAAGCATTTTTTTACAAAGAGAAAGTCTTATTTGTAAAGAGTTTTTGATTAAGAAATTGAACGATTTCAAAGGGAGCAATGGCAACACTCTATGGCGAAAAACATTTTCATCTCCAGCGCCTTATACTTTTTATCGGAAATTAAGACACTATCTTTTAAATATTTTGCAACATTGCTATTGGATTGAGTTTTATGGTTTAAGGGCGAAGAACATGATATTTAATAAAAAAATGGTAACGCACAAAACACTAAAAAAAGTCTCTTTTGGGCGCAGTATAAAATCTGAAAGCTTTCAGCCTTTTTTATCTTTTTTGTTGCGTTTGTTTGTGTGATGTTATCAAATTATATTGAAATAAGTTTTGCAATATAAAGGTGCATATTTCTTAATACCTACGGCTATTCCTTTCAAACGTTTACAGAAAATAGAAGTGCATCGGTTGCGTATTCCTTTGGGTATGTAGGCGACAGTTTATCTTATCCGTGTGAACCAAATGCCATTTCGTTCTAATTAATTGATGTTCTAAAACTTTCTAATTGAAAATTTTGCCCTATCTCTTTTCGACTTGCAAATTTCGCCACTAGGGGCTCTTATGTCGTTTCCATTAAGTCGGGCGTATTCGCTGTTATACCGCTACCTCACTTGCATAGCTGTAGCTGTCTCCGCTGGCAAGAATTTTCAGATTAAAGGGACTTTCGTATGCACTCTGTAAATATAATAAATGTTTTTTAAAATAAATCTGTTTTTTGATTCTAAATTAACTAATATTTGCTAGTTGAAATCAGGTTCTATAAATGAACACAGGTGTAGCAATAGCAAATACAGCCAATACATATAGTTAAGTTGTCTTTTTCCAGTTCTAAATCAATGTGTTCCGTAACACAAATAACTGGATAATCATCTTTTCGTATCGAGTTAGTTTCAACATATATTATCAACACCAATGATTATTTGTATGATTCCATGTCGGGAAAAGATATTTATTACTTTTCTGTCATAACAATAATTTGTTTGTAACAAAATCTGTGTTAAAGGAAGTATATGCTTTTTAGCCTTGTGTGGCATCGATAGTATGCATCTGATATGTTAGGTTACTCTTTTCAATACATTGCTTTAGTTTATTTTATGATTTTAAAACACTTCCTATAATTTGTGGAGTTTTACTATTTAATCCTAAAGTTCTAACTTAGAACCCCACGAACACTAACAAGCGAATAATCGCTTAAGTGTGTGAACAGAACACGTAAGACTTAAAGAGAGTTTAGAACCCTTTATTTTTTAGTATATTGACTGTCAGCTCCTACTTGGAGCTGTACACAAAGCCACAACTCGGGCTTGAACTTAAAATAATAATAATTTAAACTAAAACTAGCTTAATTAAGCTATTTGAAAGGTATAGCCGAAGCTATAAGAGATCTAATTAGTTGGCCATTAAGTATTAATTAAATCGGCAATGCCAAGCAAGGGCCTAAGGTATGGCCGAACGTAGCAATAGCTAAGAAAGACGTAGTCAAAAGACAAACGCGAGCTAGTCAGGGAATCAGACTCTCTCTCTCGAAGTCGGTGAAGTCACGACTTAAATAGTACTCTTTCTCATTTGCATTAACTGTGTTTCTGAATTTACATTCTGGCAGGAAATTGTAAGCTGAAATTAGAATAAGATAGGAAAGCTACAAAACTTAAAATAACTGTTAATAAACTTAGGATAAACCTTACAAATTGCCTTCTCCCATTTAACGCTAAACTAGATCAGTTTGTTAATCTTATCGAAAATACATTGCTACAATTTGAAAAGAAAAGTAAAATTATTTTGTGGCCAATAATTGGGGAGCTCTCTAAACTGACAGTTTACTTTGCCGCGGAGATGTACCGTATGCTTCAGTAACCTAACGTAAAATAATGTGGTTCTAAGAACAGGAAAATTTGAACGTCAAAATAGACTTGAAGGAAGAAAAAAGCAATCTATTTAGAAAAAAAGAGAGAAAATGGAGATGTATTAGCGAAAATTTAAATTATGGGAATCGTTCAACAATAGCCTCAGAAACTACCACATAATAGTTTGAGCTGCAAAATCATACTTAAGCTTTTGTCCTAACCTCCATCCTGGACTAATATATAATGTTACATACAAATTTCTAAGTTTAACTGAGTTCAATAGAGTATAAACACGTTCCTGGAGGACAGAATCCAGCTACCTGCACATGTATGCAGTGCGATAACTCATCATTATTAATTATCTGCTATTCATCAGACCAGACTAACATAATTAATTGCCTATGTATTTGAACTCTGACGAAATTATTCTGCGAATAAACGGTGCGAGATGCTCTTAGTACCACTTTTCTCACTCTTCCTCAAGAAAACTGGAGTTCAATTGCAACTAAGAAAATCAAGATGACATTTGAAAGAAAAAATTCAGATTTATTCTCTAAAATTAAAGTTTCGCTTGCTTGCATTAGGTTTCCATTCGTATTTGTTGTAAGCACAGGCACATTTATTGATTTAAATATATAAATTTCAAACATTATCAGTAGATTATCTGCTATATTAGAAAGCTAAATTATATCCACCTATTTGAACTGAACTGAGCTAACAGGTAATATTTTTTACAATTGACCTAAAACTTAAATATATAAGATTATATTTAATTTTTTAAGATTTGTAGGGATTATTTAAATTTTCTAATAGTTATTATTAATTATGAACCCGTTCCTTTAAATTCTTGTTTCCCAACTACAACTCCCTACCAGAATGAGTTTTTAGTATCGCGTTTTGTATTAATGATGTAGAACCAGTATTTAATGGGAAGTTCAGTCACTTCCGCAGAAGAGCTAGAGCGTGTTCTATCTTCGGGCTACGTCGTTGTTTTAAGTCTATCGTACTAGGTTCGGCCATAGTCATTATGTTAGTATTCGGCGGTGAGGGTTAATTACGGGCCAACTCGGTTAGTTATTTCTGTACAGCTTCGGCTAAATTTTAGTTAGAACTAGTTTAGTTCCTTATTTTCTAGCTTAGGTTAAAGCCCAAGTGGTGACTTTTCTGTAATCCCGAGAGGTGCCTTCTACAAAATATTTTTTTGGTAAATAAAAGGGTATTTTAACCCTTCCTTGGACTTGTCTTTATAGTTGTATGAAGAGCAGCGAATAGTCGCTAGACTCTTCCCCAAGGTTCTAGCAACCAAGGACATGTAAAGTAACTACAAGTTTATAGAGTATCATTTTTAAAATTATGTGTTAGTGATATATTTTTGTGGGTATCTTTTACTTAATGCTTTTAAGTATCTTTTAAGTATGGTGGAATGAGTTTAAATTTAAATACTATTTTGCAGCTATATATTTGTTGAGACGTAATCTATATTTCCTTGGTTATGGGATTTATTTGTGTAATTTAGAAATGGGAGCAGCCAAAAGCTGTGTTTCTTAATTGGTTCACAAAACTTATTCTTAATTCTTCATATACCAGCATAGAATTAATTCAAAATTCGTAATTGATTTTAGTGATAAGTTTCACTCGTTAGTCCAAGTTAAACATTAAAATTCCTATAGAAGCTAAGTTTTAGTCTATAGCCATTTTATGTATTACGTAATATTTGCGTAATAACGCTGAATTAAACGATAAATTGCTATTTATGAGAACGCATTCACAACTTTGTGCAGAAGCTTTTCAATGTATCTTTAAAAATATGAGAAATACACTACAAATCGTAGTTTGGAGCCTGTGCGAAAACCATCTAATAACGTTATCGTTATTGTTAGTATCATCTAATTATCTACTAACATTATCGTAATTGATATATCAAATTTTCATTACATGTTTATGTATCATATCATATATCTATCAAATGGATATATTTATCTATATTTTAGGTTGGTCAGTTATAAGTTGCAATAATATATAATAAAAATTGCAAGTTTTGATGGTAGATTACCAAATTTAAATCAAAGCTTCCACAAAAATATCAGTTGTAAGCACTGTGTTCCGACAAAGATTCAAAACTTTTAACACCTACTCAGAGAACGTTTCCATTAAATCAATGCTTTTGGAAAATTTATTCGGAAATCAAATACTGAATTTTCCTTAGGAGTTTCTTACTAAAAAGAAAGAAGTAGTCAGTAGTTAATTAACTAGTCAAAGAACGACAGGAGTATTCGTATTTGTTTGGATTTTTCAAAAAAATATTTTTATTATGCTACACTTCTGAAAATCAGATTAATATCCAGGCTGAATGCTCCACAGGTAGATACTCAGATTTAACGCTAGTGTTCAATAGTTGTAGACTGTCTACTACAATCCATTCTGGGTTTGGGTGTTTTAAAGTATTTAACTATTCATTATCTGCCAAAATTTTATTTCTTATTTAACGTAATAATTTTACTGAGGAAGAAAATGATTCATGTTTTCCTGGAATTTCTTCTAAGTTGGCTACTCTAACCTTATCATTTTTCAAATTAAGTCTTATATTTGAGAATAAACGCTTAGCTTTAGCATCGTTAATCATTATCTTCTTAGATAACATACCCACAAATGTATGTTATTTTTTGAATTAATTATTAATTAATTTGCCTACATTTATTAATGCATTCAAAATTTAATTACTCTAAAACGTGTATTTTAAAATAATTTTGCTATACAATTAAATATCCTCATTATTGCGCTTCCTACGAAACTTTCGCATAACTTATAATACCTGAGGGGAAATATTGCCTTTAAAACTGATGATATAGCACGGATCATTTGTCCTTAGTACTTTCGTTCATGAAGCATGCAATATAAAATGGCGTTTTTTTCCATTCACTTTGAGAGTTATTCAGCTTGAAATCGATGCAGTTTTAACCGCCAACTCTCAGGAGCCTAATGAGCTGTGGAAAAGAAAGAAGGCTGCACTTTTTTAAAAATGAAATTATCGGTAGCAAAGGAAGTGGAATTAATTACAGATAATTGCAGAAAAGCTATAGGATGGTAAACGTGAAACTCTTTTAACCCATTAATGAACAAGATTTTAACATGAGGTGGAAAACTAATATCGAATTTTCAACATGGTTTAATTTTTGCCGTTTTTAGGTTGCATAAAATTATGTTAGAGTTGAAATTTATGAAGTCAAATATTTTTTTTTAATCTCTTTGATAAAAAAGTTTGCTTTAGCTGTAAAGATCAACACATAATCTGTTTACAGTTCTGATAGCGAGTTTTTATTTCATACTGAATTTGTTACCTATCGAAAGATATTCCCATATGATTAAAAATATCTGCTTTAGTTCTTCGACTGAGAAAAATATTATGAGAGTACTTAAGAGTTTAGCGTTTTTATTTACTAGACTTTTACGTCTATCGCGTATTGCTACTGTATGTTGTATAAAATAGATAAATACTTATTTCCGTGGAAACTTTCATATTTAAGCTCCGCCGTTTAAACAAAAAAAAACATTAACATGGGAATAATTCCGCCACAAAAATTGTGTACTTACATTTTGGCATTTTATTGAGTTGTGTATAGACGAATTTATTTGTTGAGAGAATATTAAATATTTACTCTATAAAAAGGAAAGAAAATATTTTTAGATTTGAACGCATTTTAAATGTTCTGCATTGATTATTAAAATGCTGGTATCCATTCAGTACTAAATTCTAACTGATATGATACGGGTTCCTAGCCCGCAGCATCATATTTTATCCATGATGTTTCTCTATGATATTTACTCTATGACTCTATGATATTTTACTCTATGACTCTATTTACTCTATGATATTTTACTCTATGACGTCTATGATGTTTCCCACTTATCAACATAATATTCCATGTATAAATGTACTTTGGAATTTCAAGTGAGGCTGTTAAGTGTACATTAAGTAAGGAAGTGATTACAATTTCTATCAACAATCTTTCAGATACTTTTACAGTACTCATAACATTTATAATTTTGTTTATGTATCTATAGGATAAGACCTTTTGAGTTATACAGAGATTGGGATGTACACTCCGAAAAAAACAGCGATTTGGAGAGTTCTATATCTTCGTTTCTACTGGGCCGATTGACGAAATTCAAATTTCGTTTTTCATGTCTCGAAAACGTGACTTAGGATATATATTAGATTCATATATAGCATTGTTATAATATAGGTATTTTGACACAAAATTGGACTTTTTCTGAAGTAACATACCGATGTTTTTCCATATTTTGATATCTAAGACACAAATTATGCCAAGATATTCGATTTTGAAATTTTGGTAAGAAATTTATAAAGGGATAAAAAAATTATCTTGGCTGATTGTTTTCAGTTTGCGCCAAGAATAATTTAGAGCAACCTATTTTCCTTTCCTTTTTTTCATTGCCCACGAGCCGAAAAATAGGTCATCGTTCATACTTCCAAATAATTTTAACAGAGCACGTAAACCACATTTTCGTTGTTATCTCTTATAATAAATACACCAACTTTCAAAACGCACTAAAATGTAAATTGACGTATATCTTAGGAAATTTTGAATAGAAAGCTCTAATTTTTTACAGGCATGGTTAGAAATACATCTACTTTAAGATGATGGTAAAATTTTAAAGGTTATAATTAATTAATAGTGCTAATAGTGTAATAGTTAATAAAAATTATTTAAAAATACAAATTAAAAAAATAAATCATAAAAATGGGCAAATTTGGAATGAACCTAAATTTCGAATTCTGGAAGAGAGAATCAAGTAAGTTTAATAAAAAATAGACATTAATAAATATATACCAAATTGACATGGAGTAGCTAAAATTTTGAAAACTAATTTTTTACAAACTACATGTGCGATTTTTGCAAAACTTTGAATTTCGTCTATCGGCCTGGTAGAACGGGAGATGTTAGGAACTGTCCCATTCTGTTGTTTGGGCAGTTTACATTAACCATTCCATTTTTAATGGCCTTTTTTATTATTTTACGATAAGAAATTCATAATCCTTGTGGCCTGGCAAGTGTTTGTCATCTCACGGAATCTAATGAACTTCAACTTCTCAACAGTATTAATATTCGAACATGGGAATTAAATTAATTAATCTCTAAAACTATAACCCTTAATCGATTAAAAAACTGAGTGATTTAAATAAAATACGAGTACATTTTATCATATTTTGTTTTTTAACTATACGTCTACCTAATGTAATTCAAGAAATGTCCTACAGTCTTTTACAGAATTTACAAAGTTAATTTATTCAGAGCTGCCTACAACAACAACCATCTATGAGTGAAGTGCTAAACTTTGTCAATGATGTAATAAAGGAAGGAAAAAATACTTAGAAAAAGCCAAATAGGCTCCAAATACAGCAACATGAGATCATTTTGAGTTAAATTTACACATTTACCTACATTTTTCAATTGTACAATTTTTATTTAACAAAACGTGCTCCACATGGTGGTTTCTCATTTTCGGGTACCACCTAAAACTGAAAGATAGCATGTTCCAAAGATGAGCAAAGGATGTACCTGGACATATTATTCAGGTGTCGCGAAATGCTGATCAGGCAACGTTCTTGGATGTTATTATGCTTTACCGGGTGTTTCAAGTTTCTCCAAAGCTAAATGTCGCATTTTATAACAGAAAAAAAAAACCTTGCAATTCATATAAATTACAGAACATCTAAATCATGATTTTGATAAATACTTTGCAGCTCTAGCATGATTAATGAAAAATGTTCGGTTAAAAGTAATCGCTTTACACAGCCCTTATCAATACACCGGCTTAAATGTCATTTAAAAATAAAGAAAATGAATTTGAAAAAGGATTTCGAAAAAGAAGGGAAAACCAGAATTCAGAGAGATGTAATTAACATTTTAAGCCTTGATGTGTTCATATTACAATGCATATTTTACAAACTGAATAAAAATCAGTCTAAGACCATATTTTTCAAGTTACTCCGCAACAATGAGTTGCATTTAAAAAGACGGCTATATATTTTAATATAAAATAAGTTATTATGTAATTTGAGGGATTTAAATTGGGCATTAAATGAGTTTCATAACCCATATAGTAAGTGTTTTAACCATCAGAATTTTTATATCAGGGCAGTTCAGTTCTGGACTCAGTTTTAGATTAGGTTACCCTTGCGTGCATCATACAAATTCCAAATTAAAAAATCTGATGTGTACACCACATGACTTCCCTGTGTGGAATATTAAATTTTACGCATTTTTCTTGCTTTTCATTTAAACTTATTTTCACGAATTTCTATTTCTCGTTCAATTAATTCAGTTCTCACTTCGCGATAAGGCACAAATACATAAAAGCTCAAAATATTTATGTTAAAAATTGAAAGTTCTAGAAAAACGTAAAACACCAAATACAGTTAAAACAATAAAAAAATATTTACAATTAAAATTACAGTTTCTACGCAAAAACAAGCAATTCAGCCAGCGCCCAAGAAGGCGGATTTTTCGGTGCACAAAACTCAAAGATTACTTTTGGTCTCACTCGGCAAAAAGACACTGAACGCATAGAGACTGACTTAAATTGTTGTGGAAGCTATGCTGAGTCAATATATGCGATACATTTATAACTTAAATGATAATTCCAGAATGGATTAAGCATGATTTAATTCGCAATAATAAAAGAAGACGTTATCTTTCTGCTAAATTTCAAATGTAAACAAATATGGCTGCTATGGTAAAAAAATTAGGCTTAGCCGCACTAAAACATGTTTTTAATTGTTGATAATTGTACGACTATTATATTCAGGTTAACAAAAGGCATGAAAACCTTAACTGGAAGATAAGGACAATAAAATTAATCATTTTTAAAGCAAAAAATGCGCAATTTGCTAACATATAAGAATAGAAAAACTTTGCTCAATGTGCCAAGTAACAGAGTGGGTACATATATATATATATACTTTTCGTGGGGCAGATTGCAACCGGAGTTGCATAACTACACGTTATAGCAGTCCAATATACAAAATTTCAATGTTCTGAGGCTACTTGTTTTTGAGTTATGCGAGATGCATTTGTACATATGTACGTACGTCAGTACCTACAGACACCACGAAAAAATCACTTCTGAATCCATTTTAAATCAGTTTTATAATTCGTTTGAGGAAAAAGTATCTTATTCTCTCCTTACGTACAGATGTCGCGTAAAAACATCTTTAAATTGCATTCAATAGCGGTTAAAATGTAAATTTTCTTTGAAATATGATACTCGGAATTTTTCGCGATTACAATCTTTCCTTTTTACTTCGTACAAGGGAATAAAAATGCTGAAATTTATAATCACAGCGAGAAAGTTTCACAATTTAAATAAAATAAAGTGATTTTACATAAAAACAAAATGCAATAGGTTTGAATTACTTCACTTTTATTTGCTACGCTTCCACATCATATATTTAAAGTAGATGTAAGTGAAAAGACCTTAATATACAGCATGTGCCATGGATATTATATAAGTGCGCTGTTCGTGATTGTTGTTTGTAGTTTCTTCTCCATGCAGTCTAACTGTTAACAGATGTCATAAGTGGAGTAAACATTATGTATTCCTAAATCCCTCGCTGAAGCTTGTTTAATGACGCCTTAGGAAGAAACAAGAGGGTTATTCTTTTCTGCATTCTACAGATATTTATTTGTATTGAGATCATAAAATCAGATATTCTTAAAATAAACTGCTCATTCGAAGAATGTCTTAATATATATCAAACTGATTTCATATAGCTAATTTGTGATTATGATAATTATCACGTACGGAAAGAATAATGTACTTATGCAACATACTAATTGATATCATGATCCCGGCATCCTCATATATTTTGAGTATAGTCATTGCATTTGTAAACAACTAATTTATAACGAGCTTTGGCTTTTGGAAGCAATGTTGCTTTTCATATGCACAATACTGCTTTGCATGAGTTGTGTCGAGGACGTTTTGGAAAATTTACATGCAATGTAAAAAATCATGGGTGTTCATTTGTGGGGTTTTACTTATTTAATTCCAATGTTCAATCTTAGAACTCCACAAACACTAACAATGTGTGAGAATAAACACGTAAGACTTAAGAAGGGTTAACCACCCTTTATTTCTCAGAATAATTACAATCAACTCCTAACTTGGAGTATACGGCAAAGCCTCCACTTGGGCTTGAACTTAAATAATTATCAAATTAAACTAAACTATGCTTAACTAAACACATCTGAAAGGTATAGCCGAAGATATCAGAATTCTAAGTAGTTGGACCCTAAATAGTATTAATTAAATCGGCCAAGGCAAGCAAGAGCCTAAAGTATGGCCGAGCGTGGTAGCTAAGAGAGAACGTAGCCAAAAGGCAAACGCGCGCTAGTCAGGACAATCAGACTCTCTCTCTCGAATTCGGCGAAACATCGAATTAAATAGTGTTCTTACCCATTCGCATTACCTGCGTTTCTGAAATTACATTCTTGTAGGAAACTGTAAGCGGAAATTAGAATAGATAGAAAGGTGCATAACTTAAAATAACTGTTAATAAAATTAGGATAAACCTTACGTATTAATTAATAAAGTTAATAAACTAAGCCACCTAAATGCTGTATGTACTTTTTAACATTATTCTAATACTTCGCTTTAGCAGTAAGCTCAATTAACATCAACATCATTATATAGGTTTAGCTTCATTTAGCACTAAGCTCAATTAACATCAACACCATTATATACATAAACAATAAATAATAATTCTAATGTGATCATCAGTTTTATGAATTACTATTCACTTATCTACTTTCATGTTATTAGATAAATCAAACGAGAAACGTGTGAATGATATCCTATAGCAACATACAGATGGAAATTGTGCATGCACTGAAACCTTGATCTATCATTTTTTCAGCTGAATAGAAGTAATAAGCGAAGAATAGGGATAAACATTACTTTTGAAAACTAGCACACACTGTAATTAAGTGATAAATCTCAAATTCATTAAATTTATTTGTAATGTGAGTATACTATATTAAAATGCGTTTTAAGCCCGTTCCCTCAATAAAAGATACGTTATTCTCTAAATTATTTTCTCCCTTCTTTCTGCATGCCTTCGTGGTGTAACGGTTAGCACACTCAGAGCGTATTCGAGAGGTTCAGGTTCGAGTTTAGACGAGGGCATTGCTCTTTCTGACGCTTTCTTTCTCATGTTTCCTGCTTCAAAAATCCGAATGACTCTGCAGTTCTTTGTGTCTTATCTGAATTTTGCCTCTTTTGATAATACTACTCCCTAAGATTTAAAATGTTTTCCCAAACTGTGTCTCTGCTACTTACTGCATAACGAAACGCTTTAAATTTTTGTCAAGCTTCGCAACTAACATCTTCTCAATGAAGCTAGTCTTCTTCATATTAAAGTTTTCATTATTTCCTCCACATTCCCTGTAAGCTACAAGTGAAAAACAACCTTAAATCTATATAATTTCGAGATAACAAATTAGTAAAATCCAGTAAAAATCAAATTATTACAAGAGGTAATTAAGATAACACCTGTAAAATGCAATAATATACAAGCAGAGCTGAGGGCGGCATGCAAAGTGGTGCTGCTTTGGTAAACTGTCAGATTTTATACAAAGGAGAAGATAAAACAAAAAATAAAAGTACTTTGTAAGGCCTACTTGTCTATCTCTTATGTGAAATCTGGAGAGCAGTGACTGCACAGAAGAAGGGTTAAAACTACCGTTTATTACACTCTTTAATTATTTAAAATGCGTCAACTCGATGCTAACACACTACGCTTCTGCTTGGGCGGTAATTGAAACAGTAAGAATTAAACTCAAAATTTGAGGATATTAACAAGTGGTAGAATTACGCTACAGGGCTCAGACGTTACTGTTTCCTAACAGAGCATTGATAAATTTAGTGGAGGAAAGTAATAGCTCTTACGCCACGTTTAACGAGCTAAGCCGAAGCTCACGCATCAATACGCACATAGTTTTTTTCACAATCTCTAACTTTTCCTTCTAGAACTTAAACCTTTTCTCCCACTGGTAGAATTTACATTAATTCACACTCTCTACGAAATTTAAATATTCTGGCATTGACAATTAGGAGAATGAAGGCTTATAGGAAAGGAAATTTAAATTAACTGGTTTTTTAAAATAAATATAAATCCCTACAACTTCTTATCAATTTTTTCTTTTCAATTGATCTTCTATGAAAATGCTACATCGGAAATATGGCTAACAAGCGATTAATGCAGTAAGACGATAATTCGAAGAATAGTGGATGCGATAATAAGCAATTTGTTTTACATATAACATCAACCAAGAGACCAAAGAGACAACGATACTTGCGAAAACCTGCTTATTGAAGCAATGACAGATCAAGTTTCCTCTGAATCTTTCTTTCCTTTTTAAATACTTATTTAACCGTAAAAGGAGTCAATCATTGTCGGTATCAATATATTTTCTAGCTCGTAAGCGTGCACATTATTTTTATCCAAAATAAAGGGAAATATCATGCCATTTATTCTTTTTCATATTTTATTCATAATTTCGAATTGTAGAATTCGAAATTTTTAAGATTCCTATAGAGCAGGGATGGGCAAACTAAGGCCCGCGGGCCAAATCCGGCCCGCGGATAGAATCTTAATTTGCCGGTCCGAGGCAAATTAAAAGAAATATATATTTAAATATTGTATCTCCATCTCCTTTTGTACTTTGTTTAAATATTACTTTTTTTCTTCCTTTTGTTCAAATTATTGATGATCTTTTTACTGTCTCTATTTTTGTTTTACAAAACATAAATCGATGGAAATAGCAAGCACAAACACCTTTCAATCGGTAAAGTGTTAAACGCGGAAGTACTTTGGTAGGTATGCTGTAGATTGGTTTAAGAATCGTTATCTGTTTTTCGGGGAGAAGTATGCGAATTCAATATAAGTGAATCAGACCTCACATTGTAAAAGATAAACCAGTGTGTCTCATCTGCAATGAAGCTGTAGCAGTCTTCAAAGAATATAACATCATTATCGAAAGTGAATTTCCGGAATTTAATATCTCATGCCCAGAAAATCAGTGCTATGTTTGCTTCATCTTATATAGGTGAACAAGTGTTTTGAACAATGAACCTTAGAAAGAATTATTTAAGAAGTAGAATGATAGATGAGCCGTTAGCCTCGTTCCTTAGGATCAGTACATCTCACTTCGAACCTCAATATAAGAAACTTTTAAAAATGAAAGCGCAATTTCATTCTTCTCATTAACATATTTAAATTGTAATACTTGTATATGTTTTTAAAATTTTAGAAAAATTTACCTTTGCCCGCCGAACTTTTTTTTTTCGATTTTTGGCCCGCGAATGAAAACGTTTGGCCATCCCTGCTATAGAGTTTACATTTTATAAGACTAAATATTTCTGTCCACCAGTGGATAAGTGATAAGGTCACTGAACTCTGGAAGTTCTAGTTGGACTCAAATTTCATCGAACGTGCTCGCTACATGTATCATTTTACGGGTTTCCTTTATGTAACGAGAATTCACGCCAGCTTCCCTTAAAATGTTCTCTACAAATGCATTTTTGTCTTTAGGGTCTATACCAGCAGTTTACTTTAAAAAGTACTTCTCGAAAGCATAGCCCTAGATGCTTTGCCGTTGTTAAATAAACCAGATGAACTTTCTTCTTGGCAGATTGCTGTCGAATGCTTTGCCATAATAATCAATGAAATTAACGTAAATGTTTCTGATTACAAATGGAATTTATTATCCCCCTTTAAAAACTCTCACATAACTACAAATATATATTTCTGATTAAATAAAAGTCAAATTTCGCTTTTTTATGGAATATATATTGCACATTTAACTTTTCAGATATTCAGTTTGGAATTCATAAAGTTTTCGATTTGATTATATTTTCCAAGAACTTTACATATCCCTTCCCAAGTATGCAAATACTAATAATAACTCTATGCATGTTTGTGCAAATTTAATATAAAAGCAAGAGAAAGAATCTAATTTAGATTATGATTTTTAATTTAGATTATGATTTTTAATTTAGATTATGATTTTTAATTTAGATTATGATTTTTAATTTAGCTAATTTATATCCCAAATGCATTAAAATACCTATTCTCAACCTAAAAAATTCAGTGTTTTCTAGATGTTCCACCAGAAAAACCGAATGCTACGCTGAACATTCCATTTCCGGGGACGATGTATTTCAAAAGAATATTCAGTCCATATGCATCTGGGAATTTGTCTTTGGATGAATTTGAGTCACGTAAATATTTTTGCATTTGATACATAGGAAATAAAGTATAAGTACTTTGAAAGCGAGAAATGCCTCAGGATTTGTTTTTCATGGGAAATAAATTAAATGCAAATATTATTGCTAAAACTGGTTTAATAATAATAATCTCTTATTTAAGCCCATATTATTTTTCTATTTCGACATATTAAAACTTTGCAAAAAATAAAAGCAAATTTTGCAATTTTGGTACAGTAATTTCGTTTATTGTGTTTACCCGTATCACAACATTGTAATTTAAGAACAGAGAAATGAAATTCTGAAATATCTGTTATACTTTCAGATTAAAACCGATCTTCAGTATAATATTTTTGGAATATATACTTCTTGTGAATAGGTTGTTGGAAGCATAATTAGCACAGCACTGTGGAAAACTTGCAAACACGATATTTGGGGAGCTATATTATAGAAAATTCTTTAATTTAATGAAGGAAAAGAATAGGCTTTAGTGAAGTGTTCTGAGATTTTCCGGTATTCTTTTGTGTAAATATTTGTCGTTCTTCCATTTCATCTTTCTGTCAGTTACAAAATTCTATGAATTCTTCAGACGTTCAATTTTCATTTTCTCACCTATCACTAAAATTTATGGTTTAAAGCCGCGCTTCTCAACCTTTTCACTAACGAGAAACACCTAAATAAAAATTGAGAAAATTTAGTACCACCACTACATTTTACAATGATTATTTTTCAATTTCTCAAAAGGAATATTAAAGAAAAAATATATTTTGCCATTCGCATAACCTGTTGGCTATTTATATTAAATATGCACACATAAAAAATATTAAATTAAAAATTGATTACCATTTTAATTATCAAAATTTATCACACTTTAATTCTAAAATTTATTATGAAATTTGGTCCTGTTTAAGAGAGATCAATTTCTTTATGTCTAGTCATATTTTACGATAAATTACGATCCACTAATTTTGTTATGTATTTTTTTTTCAAATATAACATGGAAGAAAATCCTTGTTCACACAAATAGGTTTTGCAAAAGAAAATAAAAATTTAATAGCTTTATTTTAAATGTCTTTAAATTCTTTTCTTCAGTTCAGGCTTAAAGTTAACAAGTGTTATTTTTGAAATCTTCAGAGAGTTCAATCACAGAAAATTTCTATCAATTGTTATTTTCCTTCACGAGATTTTTGAATTTAATAGTTTAAAAGTTTTCGTTTCTTTGCGCACCACCTATTTTTCTCTTGCGTTCCACCGTTGAGAATCGCTGGTTTAAAGATTCCATATTTGCATTGCCAATCCTAGATAGTAGGCCGCCCACTTGCAAATCGAAACTTTCACCCGTTTTTACAATAATATGTTTGATAATTATTTCGCCGCCTTTGAATTTGCCCGCCTACCTGATGTGTACCATCTCCCCCCCCCCCCCGCTAGGGTCGGCCCTGTGTACCTGACTTTAATTCTCAGCGAATTTATAGTATATCTTGCCAAATCGCTTGAAGATACATCCGCCAAAATAAAACAGCACTGAAGTTTTAAAATGCTGGTATTAATTCATTATTAAATTCGAACTGATATGATACGGGCTTCTAGCCTGCAGCATCATATTTTACTCTATGACGCTTTCCATATATCAACAAAATATATATTAGTTTTATACATAGCATTGTTCTAATACAGGTATTTTGACGCAAAATAGGACTTTTTCTGAAATGACATGCCGATTTTTGTCCATATTTCGATTCCACAACTCAAATTATGCCTAAATATTAAACTTTGTAAAATTTCGTGCGAAAGTTACGGAGAAATTCAAAAATTTATCATGGCGCATTTTTTCAGTTTGCGCCAAGGATAATCATTTGGCGAACTTCTTAATTTATTGCAAACTATTTTTCGTTCCTTTTTTTCAATTGAACCGGGAGGAAAAAAAGTCATCGTTCATAATTTCAAATAATTTAACAAAGTGCGTAAATCACATTTGGAGTTATTATCGCTTATAACAAATATGCCAAATTTCAGAACGCTCCAGTATGTAAACTCATGTGTATCTTAGAAAACCTTGAATAAAAATCTCTAATTTTTTATAGGTGTAACGAGAAATATATGTACTTTAAGATCATGTTAGAAATTTTATAGGTTATAACTCAAAATCTGTTTTGAAAAATTTATAAAAATTATTTAGAAATACAAATATTAAAAGTAAAGCATAAACAAGTGGGAGAAGTTTATTTGAAATGAACCTAAATTTCGAAATGTGAAAGGAAGAATTAAATAAGTTTAATTAAAAAGATATATAAAAAAATATATACCAAATTCAATTAACATGGAGGAGCTAAAATTTTGAGAGCTAATTTTTTCAAAACTACTCGTGTGATTTTTACAAAACATGGCAGTTTGGCATAATTTGAGTCGTAGAATCGAAATACGAAAGAAATTGGGGTGTCATTTCGGAAGAACTCGGATTTTGTGTCAAAATACCTATATTAGAACAATGCTTTGTGTAAATCTAATACATAGAGTAAGTCGCGCTTTTGAGGCATGGTAAAAGCAAGCTGAATTTCATCAATCGGCCCAGTAGAACGGGAGATATAGAACTGCGCCTTTTTTCTTTTATGCGCACTGTACATCTCTGATAATCATGATCTCTAGAGTGCCGATTTGCATAGGAGACCGAGATCTTTTGAAACTGACGATGTTTTGGAAGGTTTTAATGCAATCCAACTAACGCATTTGCTTTGTATTTTCTTTTCTACGAGCAATCTTCCAAGCAATACTGCTATGGCTATATGAGCACTTCCAACTAAATTGCTATAAAAATTAATGTCGATACTTTAACTGATGGAGAAATAGTTACTGAAATTATTAAAAAATAAGTTTTACTCATAATATTAATTAATAAACTACTTTCGAATTTGTTTGCTATGTGAGAGATGTTTTAAAGCTGAGGTTCTTGAGCCGCGATAGTTTATACACATTTAATCCGACATATAACCACCTAACTTTTATGCATATGAAAGAAAAATTCATTATGCACATTAGAAGGAAAAACAAAAAATTCTATGCACGAATCATCATGAATGTAAAAAATATAACTAAATACATTACTATTTTTCAGTATTCGTGGTTGGACATGTTCAGTTTTGGTATTGAATTTACTCAATGTTGATCCTTTTGGCAAGGTGCAATTTCTGTAAGTTCTCACCCCACGCAAAACCTTGTGACGTAGACAGATCTGAGGAATTCACAATGCGTCGACTTGACGCTAACACTCAGGCGGTAACTCAAATAACAAGAACTAAACTAAAAATTCGAAGATATTAAGAAGAAGAATTACTCTACAGCATGATCACAAAAACATATTTACGAAAATGGCTACTTTGTTACGACGCTGTCTTATTATGCTGCAATCAACGGTTATTCTAGAAATACTATGAACTTCTTTAAAGTACTTTAAACGGTATTTTTCATTAATGGTATGTTAAGAAAAGAGATCATAATTTCTTGTCAGTGTAGCATTTTATGACATATGTGGGATTTCTCTATTATAGTTGCTGCCGGCAAATTATTTTTTATATAAACATCCAACTATTCATCCCTTTGTTGAAAAAAAATTAGCAAGCTCAGAACATAAGTGCAAGTGGATTCCAGCAAGAACTTCAGATGTTAACATAAATATTTATATTTCACGGAACATTAAAAATGGCTTGCATTAAGCGATTACATAATACTTCGACTTGTATATATATTGTTTTATGAATCCCAGGTGAAATGCATAAATCTTTGCTATTTTTCTGCTGTAAAATCTTGAACGAAACTACAACGATTAATAGTGCGATATAGCACGCTATAAAAACATACACCACGCATCTCGCTAAGAATGAGATTTTCCTTTCCACAAATACCTTTTCTTAGTTGTTCAGAGAAAAATGGAGTAATACGAACTTCACTGGGATATTTTTAAGACTTCAGTTGGTTTACTTAAGGACGACAAAGCACACGAGGAATATCTGCTTAAAGGAAATGATACCTTCGCAGATGACTTTCTTAGGGAAACTGGCTCATATGCATATTATACCTGAAGTAAACCACGATAACGCTCACTTAAGCAGCCTGTTTGCTGAGATTTGAACGCGAGCTAAACTACTAGTGTTCAGGTATTCTACAAGTCGGCCGCTGATGAGCCTAGAATAATTTTAAGCAATATAATTATTATTTTCACGTTAATCTATCTGGCCTTTAATCTAACCGTTTCTTAATATCCCTAATTGTCTTCCAATCTTGCTGTAAATAAATTACATGAGGGAGCTCCAAGTTTTTTTAATAAATATATTTTGCGTTTTATAGGTAAGGAGCTGCCGAAGCAATTACACTTCAAGAAAAGTTTTTCGAAGAGGATTAAGGCAAGCAAAAATTACATAGGTAATGTATAGCATACATATGTTAGCTTCTTATGTATTAAGTAAAATACAAGCTCATATATTTAAAGACGTGTATATAATTTAATTGCATTTAAAGGCACTTTTTTCACCCCATGTCAAAGAATAGTATGAAATAACATATACGGAAGAAACGGGATGAATTGCGAAACTATCTACTCTTATTGATAGTCACAGGTCTAACGTAAAAATTTCGAAAGCTATAAGAAAATGGTTAAAAATTGTCTTCTTATTGGCCTAAAATACGTTTTCGTGTGAACTCATAATATTGTAGAAAGAAAGCTAGATAGAAGAAACCACTGATTTACCTCAGCTAATCACGTGAGATTATCCAAACGTGCCTTTCGCAAAGATTATTCACAATGCTATCAAAGAATTTTAGGCAAAAAATTAATGCATGCTATTTTATGTAAACAAAAGATAATTCAGAATCTTCGAATTATTTATTTTAATTTGACTTAGATTTTGAATAAAACTCTCGGTTTTAAGGACGATCAAAATAAGTCTCTCTTCTTCAAAAGCAAAACATTTTGGGGAAAATGGGAGGAGGAATAAACCATTTGGAAGTACTGGTTCATAGTCTGCTTTTGATGATAGACTGAAGGAACTTTGGATTCTGTATCGGTCAGCCTCTTGATGGCAGTTTTCGTGAGAACCACATACGACTTGTTGTACACAGTCCCGTGTTCCAAGCAATCTTGAGCTTTTCCTTTCGCCTATAGGCAACGTTGGCGGCAGAATTCTGCTCTTAGCCGTCGGATATGCGGCTGTGGCTCATTTTCTGGTCTTTATGTGCCTTACGGCTATCGGCAATGGGTTTTGGAGTTAACACCTGTCATAACTGGCTAGAACATAGGTTCTTCTCCAAAAGGCTTCCAGGAAATTCTTGCCCTCCTTTTCCCATTGTTGAAAGACTATGTGATTGTAAACTGTGATAAAGAGGTGATGACAGCGGTAAATGCTGTATTGGTAGAGGAAGAATGTACGTAATTCCTTAAAACTACTTTATAACACTGTTCCTTAGTACTACCTTTTCGAAATGATTTCAGTAGTCTAAAGTGTCTAAAGTTTAATAACTTACATGCTTATTCAAATATCGAAAATGAAGATTGTTGTTGCTCAAAAATGATATTAGAGAAACTGGATACGGTTATAACAGCTTTGAATTGAAATATAACCATCAAAATCGGCATATGATTAAAAATTTAATAAGCTAATTTGCAGTGGAGGTCACAAAATTAATTCTGAAAAAGAAATAGAATATTTAACACAATGAAACGGGAAGCGAAGTTCTGTGCTTTATTCAAAAGTTGTAATTCCTTTCAAAATATCCGAAAACGTTTTCTTAAACGATATTTATTTAATATTTCTAAACAGCTTTCACCAGCTTCGTTCGAAACGAAAAGAAATTCGATTAGTATTCAGAAACTAATCGAATTTCAGAGTCTTCAGGTACAAATTTCAGTCAACGTTCCAATTGCAAAAAAGGATGGAATTCTAAGTGCTTATCAAACTAATAAATAAAATTCAGAACATCAGATATATAATTAGACGCACTAAAAAACTCCTTTGTTATTTCAACGTTTGAAATGAAAATGCATAAAAATAACTTGGTGTCAGTTTTGTCGTACCTTTCTAATTTAAATTTTGACTCCTTTGAAGTTTGTTTTCAAAACTGTAATTAAGTACAGTTAGACAGTTTTCTTTAGAATTTTCTGTCCGTACTGTTGCTGTCAAATGTTTAGATTTATTTAAAACTTATAAAAGATTAAAATGAAATTCATTATTAATTTCTTTAGAATAAAAGATTGCCTAAACCACTGACCATATTCAGTAAACGTTTAACAAATTCGCTGGGAGATGTGTTTTGTAACTGACTAAATAACACGTGTGTTGCATAACAAGCTGAAAAATTTTATATAAATTGGCAGATACACAAATTATAAAACTTTAATTGCAAATAGATATATTATTAAACAATAAGGCTAAAAATTATTAAGCAGCTGTATTTGTTCTGAGTTGGATTAGAAGGTTATTTTAGTCAAAGTACCTAGCTCGCTATATTGATGCAATTCCTTGTTATATTTTTAAACACTGGCAGATCAGAAATGGAAATTTATCCACCAGATGCTGTAGGTTATATTCATCTGATCGGTGGTAGCATATCGAAGGTAACCTAGTGTAAGTTGAAAATGTTAGACAGTACATGTTTCTAGCATCAACACGAAGCTTTAATAAAATAACGTTGTGTTTACGAAGAACATATTTCCTCTAAAAATTACATATAATATAATTAAATTAAATGCATCAGCGTTATAAGGTATTTCTCCCGCCTTCTTAGCGTGCCTTCGTGGTGTAGTGGTCAGCACACTGAGCCGGTATTTCAGAGGTCCATGGTTCGATTCTCGGCGAAGGCAATGCATATTTTTCACCTCTCCTGCTTGTAATTAACCTAATGTCTCTACAGTGGCGCCCGAATTAAAAGGGTTGTGGATGATGACTCTCCACACCCAGGATTTGGCGACTAGGTCCCCGAAAACCCTAGTCGCCCTTTAAAAAGGGGAGTATATAAGGTATATCTCCCACATTCTTAGCGTGCCTTCGTGGTGTAATGGTCAGCACACTGAGCCGGTATTTCAGAGGTCCGCGGTTCGATTCCCGGCGAAGGCGTTGCACATTTTTCATGTCTAATGCTTCCAAAAATACCTAATGTCTCTACAGCGTCTTTAATAATATGTGTTTTCAAGCACTATAGAAATTAAATAATAATTAATTAATATCCACATAAAATTAATGGCATCCAATTTTCACTCGCTTTATGTTCAGTGAAAAACAAATGATTCTGTATAGTTATGTGCAAAGAATAAACGGTATCAGGTATCTTATATTAAATACAGTAAGGTTGCTGATGTTCAAATTTATGATTTCTCTGTATAGTACATGTATCTTTAAATTAGGTAACTTATATATTCCAACACAATAAATTCCTGATTAAATGCTACACATTAATGAGGCCAATGATTCGCTTAAAGAGAGCTCATTATTGTCTCAAAAGTTGTAATTACGTAGCTTTAGTTATATCTTCTAATTACGGTCCCCATGATCACAAAATTAGCACTTTAATTTATTATAAATTAAACGTACTAAAATAAAGATTTAAATTATAAAGAAATTCTATCTTTGATGTTTTAAGTCGATCAGTTTGTTAAGTAATTATAAATCGATTGAATCTGAAAGATTAATCAGAGATTTTACGTATTATAATGTATAGCAACATTCTGAGAACTGGCTATTTCCGTAGCCACGTGAAAGAGTACTCTGAAATATTGTCTTGTTCAGCATTAACAGTTACCAAAATGCATCAAAGAAAGCTGTATACTTTAACAGCTCAAAAACATAGTAACAAACATTTAAAAATTAGAGTTTTACATCATTAAGGAATATCTTTATTGCCTTTCATTTGTTGTTAAATAATCGGTTAAAATTTAAAAGATAAATTAAAAATATTACACCATATTGATTTGTAACACTGTTGGAAATATCTCTTTCCTAAGCTGTGCAAAATTTTGCTTAAATATCTTAAACGCTTTCGCGGAAACACTTGCTAAGTTGTATGAATGGTTAAACTGTTTAACATCAATAGATTCAAACATTTTATTAAGATTTTCGCAAAAGGCATTTCAAAAGCAAAAAATAGAAATTGTGGATGCTTATCTGAAGATGGAGAACAAAGTTTACTATTGAAATATCCTTATGAAAACTAAACTAAAATACAAATAGAGTTTTCTGTTTACTGGAATTAAATGGCGAATAAGCTTTTATAACGACTAAATTAGTCTTATCCTGAATATGACCTTAAGTAAAAAACGTATAAGTAAGATATGTTTTTTGAATAAATTTAAATATAGAGATATAATTTTTATCTAGTTTTTTGCTCACCACCATCGCATACTTATCCGTCGAATATACATTTCCCCCCTCTTTCTAAGTATTGAATGATTATGTAAAGTTACTTCCAGTTATATTATATTATCTTCACCTTTTTTTCCTAAAAAAACATACCATAAAATTAAATTTATTGTAGGCTTACAAATTAGGCTTTTATTATAACACATCTCTCTTAGTGTACGTGGAAAGTGTTCTGCTGATTTCATAAAAATTTATATATAATTCTTCAATCCTTCTTTTCTCTAGTAGCATATTACATTAAAATAAAAGGCTAAGAGCATATATTGTATGTAATTATATTAATTAATTACAAAAATAATTATCTGTTTCTATAATTTATTAATGACTTTTAAAGATTTTAGAAAATTTTTATCATATATGCTTATGTACCTTACATTTTTTTAAAAGAATTTAGCATTAAAATTTATTACATATTCTAAATATTTGGAAATTATTAGCTACTATATTTTACTTTCATTTAAAATTAATCCATAAATAATTATTTTATTGAACTGAAACATGTTACAAAACTATTCTGTTATATTATTATTATATATATGTACGTATATATATATATATATATATTATTGAGTTGTAATGTACCATATATTCTAAAATTATAATATTCTAATAGTGTTGTAACACATTTGCACATGTCAACAATGATATGGATCAAATGAAAAAAGTTGTACATTGAAGTAACTTATTAAATCAATACTATACTGAACTGAAGAAATTTCGAAAACACATTAGATCATTTGTTTGTCTTTTGATGCACACAGCTATTGTTAATAACATGTTTAAAAGTATCTGTTACAGAATAAATGAATACACATCATGTATTTAAATCATAATTTTGATTACAATGGCATGTGACATACATTTAAATCAATTACCAGAATTTCGAAATGCTTTAAGCTCCTGGTATCTGTTCAATTATTATTATCTGATTATTATCTGTTTCTAATTATCATTATTTAGTAGAATAGGTAATTTCCAAATCTAGCATAATGAATGCCTTCTAAAATATGAATGTTATATATATACCATACCTAAAACTGAATAAATGGAGTAACATGTGCAGTACCTAATATGAAACTAATTTGCCTACACTGCTTTTCAATCGCAAACTATTAAAATATGCATGTATGCAAGGATTTCTTTGAAATGTTAATTATCCAAAGCTAATATTTAATGCAAGTTAATAATTTAGGTTTCTTCATTACATTGAAAATGTTTCTAACATTAGTTATTCAAAAACTGTATTTTTCAATTTTAAGCCCTATATCTTTTTCTGTTTAAATGTAGTTAAAATGAGATAAGTCTTAGAATCGACGAAAACTTAATTTCGTGGAAATTTCCTAATTTTTTATTATTCTAAATTAATTATGCTTTTTGCCAAAATACTAATTCAAACCGATATATTATTTTTCATAAAAAGTCGAAATCGATTATTAAAAAATCTCCGAGATGTACGTAATCATTTATTTCCCGTTTTAATAATTTTATTTTCTTGGAATTCAAGTCCTTCTTTCCCTTGTTGTTGGAAATAAAATTTTAAAAAATGCCCGTTTAAACAGATGGTGTTTTAATTGAATAGTCAGTCATTTAATAAATTCGTCCATAAAAGATTTAAAATCCCATTTTCGAATTATGTTATGCACGTAACAGTTTACGTGCATAACATAATTAACTTGCATTTTATTGAAGTTATATGCATAAGCATTTTATTATATGCATTATATTAAGCATTTTATTGAAGTTATATGTTCATTTTTATTTCCTGTTCTTTTCACATGCAGATTTTCCTTTCCAGACTTCCGATTGCAAGTCTGGAAAGATTTACAATCTGTAGTAAAAAAAATCTCTGCATAAGCAAAATTTAAACAAAAAACACTGTATAACTTTGAAGTTATATTGAAGCATTATCTCTATAAATTCGAAAATACTGGCACGCGATTCCATCAAATATATCGCACTTAGAATTTAAATGTTTATATCATTAAAATGGATGTGGAATAAACAAGTAAGTCTTTATGGAAGATTGTTTATGAAGATCAGAAAGTAACTATTTAGGAGGAAAATGTCATAATTGTTCTCCTTCCAAACGAAATTTTAGAAACATTGCCATTTTTAAGAAATTTGTTTTCTACATTTTCCTGATTTCATTTTAGTATAGTTATTTCTACCTTTCTTACTTTAAAAAATAGGAAGTGAGTTGCTTGATCTGAAAGTCAACAAACATTTAAAAATCTTATACTTCATTGAATTTATACTATGTGACAACGCAATTAGTATAAAAATACATATTAAAAAAATGACATTTCATAATTATGTGTTTCAATATAGCCGCAAGTAGTTACTACACCTCGTTTCGTCATGCTCAAATAACCTAACCTAGCTTAACTTGTCCCAGAATTTTGAGTGATTAACACATTTTTAAAAAATATTTTACTCTAATCGTACACATCGTAGAAAAGATTTAATTTGAAGCCGTAAGGAAACTTCTTTAGATACTTTTTGGTAACTTTTTAGGCATTTTACATATTTAAGTCTGTTTCAAATTTGTTGTCTTTTTATATATTAAAATAAAATTTAAATGTATCTGTGAACTCTTCACTTTTCATTTTGCTAATAAGGTATTAATAACTATTCTGTTTTTGCAGACAGATTACCCGAAGGATATGAAAAGAGGACACCTTGCATATAAAACTCCTTACGAGACGGAATATTCAGCATCATCAGAGAAAGCAAACTCTGGCAAACTATGTAATTTATCTCCTTTTACGGTGACTTACTCTGAAGACAGACATTTCCTCGTTTCATCTTTCTCGTGGTGTGTGTGTGTCCATGTGATTTGCTGTCTGCTTTCATCGTTTTCTAAAGTTCAACAAATTAAAGAACCTTCAGAGGATTTCTTTGTTTTGTGTAAACATGTATGCATCAATTTTTCTTGAAACGGAAAACTAAAAACTGATTCATTTTCCCAGGCATTTTCATGCGATTCTAAGTTCGACTCGTGAGTATTGTGTGAATACCTTGGTGCAAACTGATCCAGACCTGATAATAATTTTCTTGGTTTCATGGTTTTAATATATTTTTTTTAATATGTAACTTCTAAATGCCAACTTGTGTTTGATTCTTACATGTATTATGTAGATTACATTCATAAGAAGTAGATGAATAAATAATTTTATGTTCAATGGTGCTTTCTATATACAAATTTTCAGTCATAAAAAAGTAATCTGAGTAAATTAAGGAGCTTGTGCTACAACTGCATGTTGAGGAACAAATAAAAATTATTGGATTATTTTTGTTGTAATAAATAGTTCAAAGGGGTTTTGTCCCTAAAGAATTATTGTTTTCGTTTTGCGATTTTGCGTCGAATCCTTCTGAATGTCCTTTCACTTTTCAAGTTGTTGCCATCAAATATTATCACCCTGTATTATATTTGAAGAAATTAAATAATGAAGAATCTGAATAAATGTGTGTATGTTTTCTCGCATTGTGATAAAACAACGGTACCTAGAGCCATCCAATTTTGAATGACGTGATCATACTGCGAATATGGGTATCTGGAAACACAAATTTGAAATTTGGAATTTGGTTTATTATCGATTTCATATTTTATAAAACTTTAACGAATTTTTGATTAACAAATTCAAGGATTTCAAAGCGAGTAATGGCAACGTTGTAGAGAAAAAACCTTTTTATTTCCAGCGCGTGGGACTGTGTATCGGAAATTCTAAAGATATGATCAGTTTGAAATTATTTTGCGATATTTCTCTTGAACTGAGTTTTATGGTTTAAGTGCGAATAATATGATATTTAATAAATAAAGGTAAGACACAAAATGTTAAAGAAACGCCCCTTTGGACGTAATTTGAAATCTGAAACCTTTCAGATTTTCTTCTTCTTTTATTATTTTTTTAGACAAGCTCTTTACCTTATCGTAAATCTATGAATATGCAGACAAAATATACCTTAACTTCAGAAATGTTCTTTTTCGGCCTAATTTTAAACGGTCGGTAAGCATTTGCATTACACACTACATTAGTATACATTTGTGCTTTTATACAGTACAACGGTTCCAAAGAAAACCGTATAGAAAACGAAAGATAAAAGCCCAGGAAGATATCGGAGATAGATTCCAGTCATAATAACATCAGACGAGAAAATATAGAAATAGTATATTTCATATGAGAAATCTACCATTTTTGCCCTTTATAATGTTTTGTAAGCCATTTTCCTGCCATCCTTTAATGTAAACTTATTCTTTTGTTATGTTCTTTCCATGCATCTTTTCATTTTTAACTACTTGTATTTTTGCCACATTTTCCTGTTCATCCTTTCCTTCCTTGTAGACTGTTTTTGTAACTTTGCTCACTTCATCATCAAATACATTTATTCATTATATTTTAATTAAGTGAAAGACTCTTCACAATTTTGCAAGCTAAAACAAATCTTTATATTATGTATTTGCGTCAGTAGTATTTCCATTTGGTGGATTTTAATAATACAGTAGAGTCCCACAAACTGGATATAATGCAGACTGAGAGACTATGGAGTTTCGAAAAATCGAGTCTTACGGAATAAGGGGTCGGTTTTTCAGAGCTCTTAATATTTAACCCTTTGATGCGCGTGATATTATTTTTATAATGTTTTAACTAAAAAATGTAGAAATCGAATATTATGATGCCAGACACAAATAATATATGAACTGAAAAAAATCTGCTTTTGCTCACTGATGTGTGGGTGGTTGTCCCGCTTTTTCCATCTGTCGAGGAAGCCAGCACTAGCAGTAAATCCAGGCTCTCCTTCTTGTAATTCATCATAAAATTTTAGGTCTTTCTCTTGTAATATTGAACTTGAAATGGGTTATTCTCTTTTCCCTTTGCTGCCTGAACCACAAATAAAGCGTCTCGCTCGCTTTTTCGTATTCACCACCTTTCATACATTTTCTTTTCTTTATCCGTACATGCTCTTTTCACACACCAAGACTGGATTTCCGACGTCTTCATTTTCCACCTTATCAAAGTAGTCCGTTCAGCACCTAAATCCATGGTAATTTTGTTTACCCTTTTTCCTTTATCCAATCTCTTTAAGCCATCCAGTTTCATTTCCATTGTCATGTTAATTTGTTTTCTTTTCTTTTCGACTGACATTTTCACTTCAAAGAATATTAAAAGTTCCCGAAAATATACGCCTGGATGTGAAATGGGGAACGCAATGAATTGGTGTGATTTTAGTTTGCAATAAGATGCAGTCACAAAACTTCAGACAAGTCTTCAAATATTTGCAACAATAGACAGGAATGTGAATCAAGCGGCCAGACGCTTCTGGGTTTCTTCTCGAAAGAAGCAAACAGCTGTAAGGTTTATTAGGTTTATTAACAGTTATTTTAAATTTTGTATCTTTGCTAACTTATTCTAGTTTCGGCTTACAATTTCCTGCCAAAATGTAAATTCAGAAACGCAGTAAAGGCAAATGAGAAATAGTACTATTTAAGTCAATGTTTCACCGACTTCGAGAGAGAGAGTCTGATTCCCTGACTAGCTCGCGTTTACCTTGGCTATTTTCTCTTAATTACTATGCTCGGCCATACCTTAGGCCCTTGCTTCGCTTCGCCGATTTAATTAATACTTAGGGGCCAACCAGTTAGATTTCTGATAGCTTCGGCTATACCTTTCAGATAGCTGAGTTAAGCTAGTTTAGTTTAATTTAAATTTATTATTATTTAACTTCAAGCCCGAGTGGAGGCTTGTGTAAAGTTCCAAGTAGGAACTCATTGTAAATGTTCTGAAAAATAAAGGGTTGTGAACCCTCCTTAAGTATTACGTGTTTTGTTCACACACTTAAGCGATTATTAGCTTGTTAGTGTTCGTGGGGTTCTAAGTTAGAACTTTAAAATTAAATAAGTAAAACCCCACATAGCATTGACAACATATCTTGAAATTTGTTAGGAAGTTCCAAAATTTAATGGCACATTGCTAAAACGGCAAAAATTACAGAAAAATAACACGCAAATTTTTGAACAGAAAAGGGAAGATGTACGCATAAGTAATAATAATATGTACTGTATGTAATATTTGCTCTATTTGCCCTAGAAATATTTTTAAAACAAGTTTAGAAACTTTTTATCTTTAAAAAGTTCCTAAAAGGTTGTCGACTTATACGAAATGTCGAGATATGGGAAGTCGAGGTTGCGGGATCCTACGGTAGTAACAGATAATTTGAAAATCAAACCTAGCTCAGAAATTTGATAAATGCTGACATTATTAAAAGTGTTAATTTCAAAAAGTTTAATTCAAGCCCAAATATTGTCTTGAATTCTTTTCGAGATGTTCAAGAATAAGGTATCATACATTTAAGCTCAAAATAAATCAACTAAGAAAGAAATTATTATACTTCTAAGGCTTGTTAAATCAAAATCTATGAAACTAATATCTTATGGAAACAGGAATGGATATAAAATAATTTCACCAGACTGCAATTTGACCCAAGATAATAAATAGCTCTCTAATTTATCGAAACTTAATTTTATCCAATGATAGTAAGTTTTCTGCTGTATATGTTCAGTCTGGGCAGTGTTTTTTTGATGTTACATTAAAAAAGTTGAAGAACTTACGTTAATCTTTAATCAATGGCATTTACTAATTATAAAAAGAGAGTCTGTAACAGATAGCGTAATATATGTTAGCAAGCCTAGAACTGGTAGTATGCCCTCGATTCTCTAACAAATCTGTAAGTGCTTTAACGAAACTGTAACGTCAAAAACTGAAATTTTTTGACTGCTCAATGATCACTTTCTCACTGTTATTGATTAATTTCCTTTCAAAAACATTACTTGAACATCTAAACATTAATAAGGCAATTGCGTCCACTCCAAAGATATTTTTCCTCTTCTTTTCCTTTTATAATGTCAGATTAGAAACATCTTGTATTGATCAAAACATAACTGAAAATATTCTTAAAAAATACCCTTTAGATATATTAAAATGTAAATGTGTTTTAGATTAGCTATACTATTAAGGTTTTAGATCAGATGCATTATTAAAAGTAAAATGAGCTTTTCAGATTTAAATTATTAAGAAATGCAGTTATTGGTATAAATATTTATTTTATTAAGAATAGATTTGATTAAATCTGAATAATAACATGTAGATCTTATATTTTCCGAAGTACCAGCACCGTGACATTTGGCTGTCTGAAAAGAAGATTGAAAACTTTACATACTTATAGAAACTAATAGATGACAACTTAACGTAACGTATAATGTAATGTAATCTCACGGTGCAGAAAATTTGGGAAGGTTCAGCAAAGCATATTTCTGAAGCCAAATATATGTGAGTATTGTATATTTTAAATTGGCAGTTTTAAATACAGAATAAATTTCTCTATCACATCATATGTTTTAGATAGAACAAAATTACCTGGCGTCAGTCCGTTTATATTAATTATGTATAGAGTTGTTATTTGTTCTTAATTCTCGAAACAGATAAGGATATTGATATAGGGAATATTGAGTAAATTGTCTTTGTCAGTGAGAATTTCTTTAAGAAGTATCTGGCGAAGCTGATGTAACAGGGTTTGGTATGCTTAAGTAAATTAGTTTTGGCTTAAACTCTCAGTTACCAGAAAAAGGCAGCTGTTAATAATGAGGCATTAAAAGGAATTTAATATAAAGCGTTTTTCATTATAATTAATTCATTAATATTATTTTGAGTACTTATTTGAACAGTAAATATGCTACAGAGATATGAAGAAATACTTTTATTTGGTGTACTTCGGATGTGTGTTAGTTTGCCTTTAAATCAGATGTTTATGTACATTAGATGGTCAAGACGAAGACCAAAGAAATTATGTTGTCACATGTCGGCTAAAATATATTGATTGAACTCACATGTGATATATCCTTCCGTAACTTAAATACAGTTAAAGATGATTAGGGAAGCATATATAAATATATGAAATTAGAGACGGAATATTTTCAAGTAGATAAAAAGGAAATTGTGTTGGGAGTCTGTGACTGGAACACATAAAAGATGTCTCACATAAAACAAAAAATCTGATGTATACACCACATGACTTCCTTCTACGGAATACTAAATTACACGCATTTTGCATTTCATTAAAACTTATTGGATTGAATTAAATCTACTTCATCCATAGCGCAAAAACCACAATAGAATACATGCGCTCTTTAAAATTCACTATATTTGTTTACCACGGCGACACTCTAGCGCTAGCTTCACTTAGCGTTACATCTCATTCGTTTTATAACCCATCAGAACGCTCAAAAATTATGTATATAATCTGGAGAATTACCTAATCGGTGCCGCGTGTTCGATTCAAATACTATAATAAATCTAAAAAGATAAGTGAAAGAAATTAAAACAGAAAAAAAAAAGAAAAGTAACAGTTTTTCGCAGATGATTTCGTATTTCTCATTCAATTAGTTCAGTTCTCACTTTGCGATAAGGCAAAAATACATAAAATATCAAAGCATCTATATTAAAAATTGCGAAGTAAATCTTAAAAACTTATTTCCTTGAATAACTTCCAGAATGGATTAAACATAATTTAATTCGCAATAATAAAAGAAGGCCCTCTCTTTGTTGTTGCGATGCGTAGTTCTCCAGATTGGCAAAAAATTAACTATTCTGCTAAGTTTCAAATGTAAACAAAGATGGCTGCTGCGGTAAAATTATTAGGCTTAGCTGCGCTTAAACAAACTTTAACCTGTTCTATAAATACAGCATGCAGATTTACTAAAGGTACAAAAACCTTAACCGGAAAATATGAACTACATAGTTCAGTAATTTTTTTAAGCAAAAAATGCACAATTTACCAATATATAAGAATAAAAACAGAGCTCAATGGGCCGAGTAAGAGATAACAGAGTGGGTGTATAAGCATAAATATTATATATAGCATATATATATATATATATATATTTATAAACTTTTGGTGCGTCCCATTGCAACTAAAAAGGAAATTCACATCTATACGTTATAGCAGTCCTATGTACAAAATTTCAACCTTCTGAGGCAACTCGTTTTTGAGTTATGCGAGATACATACATACATACGTACGTACGTACAGACACAATGAAAAATGTCTTCTGAATAAATTTTAAATCAGTTTTCCAATTCCTTTGAAGAAATAGAGTCTTTTATTTTCTCTTCATACAAAACACCGTTAATTGCATTCGATAGCGGTCAAAACAGATATTTTCGTTGAAATATGGTACCTGGAATTTTTCGCGATTACAATACTTCCTTTCGTACAAAGAAGTGAAAAACAATGTTCTATTATAAAATGGACAGGAAATAGTTTCTGCATGTATAAAAAAAGCATGTGACACAAGTAAAATTAGGTTTTCCTCCTCATCGTAATTGCATTATTATTAGACATATTGCATGCTGTCTTTACTAATTTAATGAAAGTGCAAGAATTTAGAGTTCAGAGGAAAATTAAATTTTGTTTACAAAATTTAAAATGCGTTCCAATCTGATAATTCAAAAAGCTCCCTTTATCAAACCTGTCAAATGACCGATTCGCTGGAAGCAGTAAAATTCATAAACATATTTATATTGTAAAGATTTTAATTTACTTTAATATCTTTCAGAAGAGTAATTTCAAAAATTAAAAAGGAATTTGATTAAAATATATACCTGCATTCCTTTTGTGATTCGATTTTACATAAAGTCCTAAATTACTCGTAAACGGTTTTGAAGATACATCAAAATCATTATATTGACCAGTAACGTACCAGAATTTGTGAAAATATCCTCAGTTTTACACTATACTATCAAATATTTTCCACACATAAAGTTTCACCTAATTTTGCTCATGCACTTGAAATTATTAAACATATCATGCATGGTACGCGAAAAAGAACTGCTCTATTTATTATGAAACATCGAGATGAAACTAATTTCTTAAGTGCTCGTTTGAAGTATTACTTTTGAAGCTTTTCGATGATCAGGTTAAAAGTTAATGTATAGAAATGATAAAATAAGCATTATACTAGAGACAACTTTATTTTAAACGTACTAAAGGGAAATTAGTTGTCAGACTGAGTAAAATAAATTACGTATCATCGCTTTCGAACATGTATTTTTGAAAAGTTAAATGTTCTCTTTTCCTCAGTTAGCAAACTTCTAACTTAAAATTAAAGAGTTAAATATGAAATTTATACTCTACACGAAAGACATTTACTTCAGAAAAAACATCTATTACTACTAGATGCAGAAAATAAATAAGATGTTCATGAATTTTCATTTTATTGTTACTATTAAATTTTAACAGTAATTTATCTGTCATGTTAACTACAGTTAAAACTTTACCAATACGCTTACATTTTTATATCCTAAAATTATGGAAAGATAATGCGGCATGAAAATTTTCTGCATACCGTTTTTTGCCAGTTTTCTGTGTGAGTAATATCTCATCCAAGTCCTAAATTGATAAAGGAGTCCATGTTTTTCAGTTTACCTTTTTTTCTGAAATGACTTATTAAAAATCATTTCTACTGAAACAGCAATTGAAATTACTGAGCTATTTAGTAAAATCTGTACAATTGATCTGAACTGTAAAACACGAGTTTCGAAATAACAAAACGAGCAGCATAGTGCTAAAACATTGTTGTATGAACTACATTTAAATAACTTGCAGAAGAATTAAACGGTTAGAATCTAATTAATAAATAAATAATATAGTAATGAAACATAGTCTTTATGATTTACATATTACCTCGACCACTGATTATATATAGCCTAATAATATGCAAATTTTATTCATCTTGTAAGTAACTAGTTCTTTAAAATAAAACCTACGTTGCTATATAATAATTATGCGTATATTATTTTGGAGACCTTATTTTTCTGAAATATTTTTCCTTTTCCTTGGGTGTTTCAAAATATCAGCTACATTTTTGCTATCTAACAATTAATTAGTCTGGTTCGAAATTTTGAATGCACCTCTGATTTTCCTACTTGAATAATTTCCTTATAAATGACAAAAAAAGTCAGGATCTATTTAAAACAGATTTATAGTTTCCAAAAAATGTTGAACTGATCTGTAATCATCAAAACCTTGAACTAATCTGTACATATTATAAGAAAGATATTTATTTCTTTTACTAGATTTTATTAAAGAGAAGCGATGAGTCTGGTTACTTCATGGAAAGAATTGTGATGATTCAGTAAATTAATAATATAAGTATTATCCTAATCGCAATATTTGGTATTGCCAAAGATATTTCGTATTTACTAATTACTGAATGCGCGGGAAAGCTATCATTGAATCATTGAATTTAGGAAAATAAGTTGTTGAAAATTTAAACTTAGTTGAATATAGCCAAATGAAAGAATGGATCGCTCTATAGTTTACAAATTGTAGCAAAAATTCCTTTTTCAGAAGAAGCAGTTCTCCTGAATCTTTGATAATTTTGAAAACACTTTTCCGAAGAAACTTTTTGATGTCAATGAACACCAATTATTTATCTGTTCTTCTTATGTAAGAAGAAAGGAGTCTTTATAGAATATCTAACCAAATCTTATGCATTAGTCTTATGTCTAATTTCTCCTTCTTTTTTGAGAGAACAGCTGGCCCACATACTGAAGTATTTCAACTTGGTGAGTCCTGTCAACAGAGTTATTAAATACTGCAGTATGGCAGATAAACGCCTAACAGAAGGGCGAGTACAAGAGAGAGGATTTCACAACATAGTTCATAGTTCTTAATATAGATGTTGTGACTTTATATATCACATTTCCTTAAACAGTTGCTTTACATTGGACATTGAAAATTGCTAACAATCAGATTTCAAATGCTTTAACCCTGTTGTTAAACATTATTTTAATTAACTATTTAAGAGTGTGCTTGGTTATGCAATGTATATAGCATTACGTGTAATAGAATACATTCTGCTAATTACAATTTTAATTACACATTATGTTAAGGTCCAGTTTCATAATCTGATTTTAAGAATATGTTGATTACTTTTAATGAACGTTTTACATGTTGGTTACAATCCAATTTATACACTGTTATGTTACAATTAAAAAACTCGGTTGCGCAGAAAAATTCTTGTACTGAAACTTTTACAGTTCAGATTTACAATAAGCAATAACATGTTTAAAATATAATTGCCATATGAAATAATAGAAAACGCTATTTACACTATATGCATTGCAGTACGGTATAGATGTTTACAAATGATGCTTATTGGCGGTTTCGGATGGTTCATTAAAATATTTCGCTTTCTGATCTCCTAGAGATATCTATAGCATGTGTCATGCGCTTTGTCATTTATAGTAAATATGTCATCTATAGTAAAGCGCTACCTTGAGTAGTTTTGAGTATGTTCTTGAGCTTTCAGCGATAATTTATTTTTCTGCAGAAAAGATGTTAAACATTTTTGTAAAAAGGAGAATTCTGCCATTAATTCTATTTGATGGTTAGAAAAATCTTATACAGTGATTAACTACATTTATTATTCCTAATCATAACGTAATCATTTCATACTTATCTAACACAAGACTATCTTTGATTCTTCTCAAAACTAAATACCTGTGAAATATTAAGCTTGGTTTCCTTGAAATGATGATCTTATAGAATAGTGTTTTCTGTATGGTTTTGATGATGCGAACGATTATCATAATTTTGTTAATTAGAAGCCGGTGCAACTAATAAGTGTTTTTTTGTTAGAGTTTATATATTAAAGAAACTTTGTTTCTGTATCAAAAATTACAAACTATCCCTTCTTTAAGTTTATTCTTTAGAATTGTTTTATTGTGTGCTGTTAAAAATATATATACAGACAACATTAATAAGAAAATAAGCAGTTGAATGATAGATGAGCTAGAAGTTAATAAGTATAAAATTTCAGTTTAATAAAGGACAAAGGAAAGTCCTAGAAAATAAAAGTACTCCTAAAAATTGCTGTAAACTGCGGTATTGTTACGGATCCTTGAAGTAAATCCAACCTAAAATTTCTTTTACTCAATTTACTAACAAAAGCTGATGACTGTTGTCTACATAAAACTGAGTTACAGTCACGTTAGAGTGAGCCGCAAATTAAATTCGGAGAGCTCAGCTAGAGAATGGAGTAAAAGTATG
>KK118724.1:36239-73364 GCA_000611955.2 Stegodyphus mimosarum | reverse complement strand
AGAGGTGTACGTTAGAGAAGATCTTAAATGGATTTTGTAACATCATCTCTTTAATTCAACTACGTTGAGAGCAGGCCATACAATGTGAGAGCAGTTGCTTTCATTCTAGCCTTAAAATGATTGCTGAATAATAGCTGCTTTGGATCTTAGACGAAATTTCGGAAAGGTTGAAGGTGAAGTTTAGGGAATTGCAGGAAAAGGATTATCGTTTACATATCAGTGATTATGAAATTTTATTTTAGATCATTCTGCAGAAACGTTAATATTCAAGGAGAAAATATCTTAAAAAATCAACTGTGTTGTCTCTGGGTATTGAAATTGGGTATCAAGGCACCGCTATGTTTAGGTACATTTTAGTATAGTGATAAAATGGTCATTACGACACATTGAAGCACTTGGGAAGAGTGCCTTTAATTCGTTACAGCTTTTCTATTAAGTAACTCCACTCTTTTTGTGCAAATTAATCAGAAATAAACTGACTTACAATTTATTTAATTACTGGGCTACACGTACAAAAGAATCATTTTTGAAACTACATGCTAAGGGAAAAACGACATGTAATGTTCAATCCGGTGGTAAATAATTTCCAAACTGATTTCAGTGACAGTGTAAGGCTTATCCTAAGTTTATTAACAGTTATTTTAAGTTTTATAGCTTTCCTATTTTATTCTAATTTCAGCTTGGAATTTCCTGCCAGAATGTAAATTCAGAAACGCAATAAATGCAAATGAGAAAGAGTACTATTTAAATTGAAACTTCACCGACTTCAAGAGGGAGTCTGATTTCCTGACTAGCGCGTGCTTGCCTTTGGCTATGTTCTCTCTTAGTTACTACGCTCGGCCATACCTTAGGCCCTTGCTTGGCTTCGCCGATTTAATTAATACTTAGGGGCCAACTAACTAGATTTCTGATAGCTTCGGCCATACCTTTCAGAAAGCTTAGTTAAGCTAGTTTAGTTTAATTTAAATTTATTATTATTTAAATTCAAGCTCGAGTAGAGGCTTTGTGTAAAGTTCCAAGTAGAAACTGATTGTAAATATTCTGAAAAATAAAGGGCAGTGAAACCTTCTTAAGTCTTATGTGTTTTGTTCGCACACTTAAGAGATTATTCGCTTGTTAGTGTTTGTGGGGTTCTAAGCTGGAACTTTAGAATTAAATAAGTAAAACCTCACAACATGTATAGGTAAAATAGACTATACCAGACTTACTAGAAGTCTAATAGGAATTGTCTAATTGAATACTGAAGAAATACTATGATTAAAAGAGAGTTGATATAATAGAAATCTTATCAGTATACGTTTCGTGCATTTGACAAATTCTTGAAATGTAAATAATTCAGTAAGACATATTCATTCATTTAGTTTTCAGTGAAATCACTGCCTTTTTCCTAACTTTCCTTATTTTATTAGACTTTTAAACTTACAGTGAAACACATCGAAGTTTTCTAAATGTTAATGAATTTGAACCTTTCAAAAAGGCTACCAGCTAAACATAATTTTTGAATCTATATTATTCTTTACTTTCCACTAAATGATCTAGTTTATCCGAAACTTGAGCTTCAGTTCTGTTAGATGGTAAAATCTATGAACTTTCAGGAGTTTAATTATATCTTTTAAATATTATAAACGAAGTTAGACCTTCATTTGATGTGACAGTCTAAAAATTAAAGACCTCCCCTTCAAATTCATTCTTCTACATTCCATCTCTCGAGAAGTTAAAAGTAAATACAAGCTTATTCAATCTAAAATTTTTAATCTTGTGAATACTTGTTATATAAACCACCCTGTTGGCTTAATAGGAGGAGAATCAACTTCATAATTTTGGGTCAAGGTTCGAATCTCAGAAATACTACGGTTGTACGTAACTATATAGTGTCTTTGCATCAGAGGATCAGCTAATGTTCTATCGAGCAGCCGTAAGTCTTCTAGACATCTTAATGGTACAAAACGAGGGCTCGGAAAGTGTCGAACAAAATTGGGTTAGAATTAGACAAACTCACCCACAATGTGCTCAAGACCTGAGCCAATGACATGCGACTTAGCGTTTGATTGCAATAAAAAATGCGGCTGTAGGTTCAAATCAAAGGAATTAAAAACAATAAAATGCGATATGTCAAAGAAACATTAATTACTGAAACGAATTTCAACTATTTCAATGGAATTAAATTGCTCTCTTTGAAAATATACATTCGGTAAACATTTCAACAACCACATTATAAATTTGAAGAAATTGTAGAGATATTAGGTTTTTTTGGAAGTAGGAGACTGAAGAAATAAGAAATGCCCTCGCCGGGAATGGAATCATGGAGCTCTCGAATACGCGTCGAGGGGGCTGACAACTACACCATGAAAGCATGCGAAGAAGGAGGGAAAAATATCTTATATACTCCCCCTTTTAAAGAACTACAAGGAATTAGGGGATCCAATCGCCAAATCCTGGTGGTGGAGAATCATCATCCATCACCGTTTTTAGTTCGGGCTCCACTGTACAGTTATAGGGTTATTTTCGATGACAGAAAGCTGAAGAAATGTGCAAAGTCTTCGCCAGGACTCGAGCCACAGACCTCCTGAAAACGCCCCGAGTGTGATGACCGCTACACCACGAAGGCATGCGAAGAAGGCGAAAGAAATGCCTTATAAAAGAAGGCATTAATACTGAAAGATCATACCATTCGAACCGCACATAACATTTGAAATTAGATGTTGGAATATAATTTCCAAACGACTGATTGTCGATCAAAGGTATTAATTATTTTTTTCATTCAATATTCAAATTTAGAAATGTTCTAACCTTCCCTTTAGAGGGAAAACTCCATCGTTGCATCACACGAAATAAATTAAAATCAGGCTCTTTCATAGTGTAAACTGGAAACTCTAAGTAATATAATAAGTTTATTCTAGCTTTTGCGTTGAGGCAACTCGAAAAGGCACTTTACGTCTCTTTTGAAGTCAATCTAATAAAAGCTTAAATTCTGATGAATCTATTTACCTGGAGTTCTAGATTTCCTATAACAAGATACATCAGGTTTTCACTTCAGTCCCTCCTCTTACTCTTTTTTAAAGTTATTGCTACTATTGTCCGTTCTTTAGTTAACGAACTTCTATGATTGAGATTCTTAGTGATCCTCTCTCATCGTAATATTACGCAGACACTAGTTCTTGTGAATTTGACTTTCAGCTTCTATTGACCATTTATCTATTCGTTATTGAAGTAAATTTTAATTCCTATTATTCAGAAATTTATTTGTTTATTTAAATTATGCTATATCTATCTATATTACTTATATAAGATTACTCATTCGTTCATTTGAAGTTCGGACTGGAGTAGACGCATCGTTTAAAGCGAAGAATTTAAAGATTTTATAAATTTACAGATACTGAAAAGAGAGGGAGTTAAGACAGTGAAAATATTAATAATATAAGAGTTAAGACAGTGAAAATATTAATAACTATTAATAATTATAAGGAAAGTATCCAAGTTTAACAAAATGTTCGAAATCATTCTTATAGTAGCCTTTGACGTCTTTGAGGAGGCACTAAAAGGTCTATTCTCCTCCTTTCCTGCAGGTCTTTGTTGTGTAACTGAAAGCATATTGGACTCGTATTGAAGAAGTCCAGGGTTCGAGTCCCTGCGAAGGCTTTGCACATTTTGCACCTTTCTTGCTTGAAAAAAACATAATGACTCTTCAGTACAAAGAAGGTCTTCGAACAATGAGCTCTAAATGTTTCAAGCTGCCTACCAGAGGCAGAGCAGTAAAATCGTTGAACACTTTGTTCCGATCTGGATTCGATACCAAGCGAACGGGCTTGCTGCATGGATGTTTTTGTGATTTTCCTATGTGTAACGTGTATACGAGCCAATTTTTTTTAGGAAGTCCTGCATGAAAGCCTCCCTTCCCTCAGGCAGATAGTCCTAGTATGCTTTGCCTTAATCTACCAAACTAATATTTAAGGAAAAAAAAACTATGCATGAATCTACTCATTTCGAAATATATAACACGGAAACATAACCTGCTAATGTTCTATAAATAAATAGCCAAAATGACATTTTGCGATACAGCGCTATTGGCAACTATTAAAATTTTCAAAATTCAGTTTCGAAAATGTAGAAAACCATCACGTTTATCGATTCTTGTAATAAAAATATAAGTTAATGAAGAAATAACAAGCAATTTATATATATTATTGAAAATGCAGAACTGAATAGAACTGATGAAAATTTAATCTTTGAAAAATTACGTCAGAATACAGGAAATTCCAGAGATCATTTTACTGTGGAAAGATGTCACATATTGTACTTAACGCGATTACAGCTACAGATGCGTATTAAGAAAAACACTGACTTCGGATGGAATATATAGCATAAAATGAGAGGCGGTAAAAATAATCAAAGCAATAATCTATTTTATATCAATTCAATTTAACAAATGGGTATCGAATTACAAGTTTCAGAAATGTTAGACCAGCGGAGACCTAGCGGTAAAACCGCTGACCATAGAAATGGGCACAAATAGCAGTCAAAGTCTGCAGAGGCAGACTATTTTTGTGGTATTTTCCGTGGGTGACCAGAATACATGTCATTCTCCTCAGTCTCTCGTTTATTTTGATTTTTCTTTCTCTCACCAGAATTTTTTACCTCTTACTTCCAATAAAAAAATACTGAAAAATTTTCACGTGTCAAATTGAATTCTGACACATAAACCGGTACTTTTTCTTTTCGTCTTATATTACGCCAGAAAATTTACCCCTTTTACCTAAACTCTCGCGTTATATAGTAATTGAGACTTTACTTCTCCTACCCAGATTCATTATTTGAGGAAATGTGTGTAATTAGTTTTAGATGTGTTGTGTAATTTATTTTAAGGAATTATTCAGGGAGGATATTTTTCTATTGCTTCGTCAACTTTAATTTCCCTTGCCTAAAACCTATTAATTTCAAATGTATGGCTGTGTAATTTTGAAATAATTTATTTGAATGCATTTGTATCTTCAAATAAAGCTATAGTTTAAAATTAACTCTCTAATTCAATGTCACTTTAATTGCTTGCAGAAAAAAGGGCAGAGAAAAAGAAAGGTAAAAATTACTCATAAAATAGAGACAGTAGTTTGCATTTAATAAAATTCAAATGTATATAATCTAACAACTAGGCGTAAAGAATTGGGTTATATTTAGCTTTGTAAGACAAACTGCAAATTTTCACAAAGTGTGTAATCAACTGTATAAATTTTCCTAAATAAATTCAAAACTCACACTAAGTGCAGACTGCAATCTTATTTAAAATTTGAGGAAGCTTTTTCAATAAATTATTTACATCATTGAAAATATGGCGATAAATAAAATTGCTATATATTTTTTATACTGATTTAGAAGTACTTAATGTTACACAAGTTTGCCTTCTACTTAAATGTGAATAGGGAAGATAATTTATGAAAATCTAACTTTATTTGGCGTTCAAGAAATTTTAAAACTTCTTTAGGAATTTTGCTATTGTTATCAAATTTGTCAGAAAGTTCTCCATTGGCAATTAAACATCCCATATTTGACAATGTTTTTGATCTTTCTGTAGAATATTTAGCAGCTAGTTCTTTTACTATCATGCATTATTTCTTGATGAGTAGATTCACATATACTTTTCCAGAGAAATTGAGACTGAAAGCCTTTTCTTATTGTACGGCAAACAGCGTAGAACCTCCGCAGATTATATGGCTTGTATTTTTTAACAAATCTATAGCACAGCGAACAATAATACAGAAACTTACATGCAGAAAATAAACTAAACACAATTACTATTTTTTCCGCTAAAATAACTAATGTCGTTGACAATTTTTCCTTGATAAGTCTATTACATTCGGTGCAGTTTGCGCCAGCCTTTCGCATCTATTATAGCCATATGTTTCATCTTCAACAAATATTTAAAGGAAAGTGATAGAACACACTATTAACATTACCCCCAGCCAACTTTCTCTGCTCCATGGAGATTATTCTGGACTGTCTCTCAACAAAAAGAGAAGGATATACCTATGAGGCCAGTTCTATACAACGCATCTGCAGCCTTGGTGTCAGCCCCAAAGGCAGACTTCCACAAACCTCCGGTAGCACGCAATAAGACTCTGAGAAGAATTGTAAATGCACATTAACTGATTAGAAACAAACTGCCCCATAATCACTTGAAAATCGATCCTAGAGTTTACTATATTAATAAACTTAATAAGCGTTTCTTCAAAACTGGACTTAACTGTGATGCTTCAAAATTTTCAGAAGTTTTTTAGCTACCAAATCATTCCAAAACATTATTTAATCAGACCATTTGCTACTCAAATTCTTACAGATCAAAACTTTGTAACCTAACTTTGACTGCCAACGTTTACTCATTTTCTTGTTCGGAGTGACTTTTGTCTCTCGCCGCTTTCCATTAGATTGGCACACATGGAGTAAAGGAAACAATGTCTTCCCACTTTTATCTCACTTCTGGACCGTTTCTGGAGTTCCACTTGCTAGCTCATTAAATTCATGTGCCTTCAGTAACTTAATTTTCTTATCTAGCTTATTAAGACCCCTTCTGGGGCCACATAAACAAAGTCAGAATCAGTATCAGAATCACACATAAGCACTTTTCGTAGTGCAGTGTTAAACAAATATTCATTAACTTTTCTTATTTTACATTTTAGCAAAAAACTGTTTAATTAGCAGCGAATGAATTTATAGCCATCTCTTTTGAATATTCATAATAATGAAATCAAGTAGAATGTTGATGGGAAACATGATTTATAATTATTAGACTTCCATTCTTCTTCTTCTAAAGTGAGATAGAGAAATATTATTTTAAATATATTTGTCTGTTTTAGAAAATAAAAAAAACCCTTAAATTTACTACAAATAATATTGATTTTCCATGCCTTTTTAAAATTCGTATAACTATTTGAAAAGTGCTAAAGTTTCCAAAAAGACATGGATTTTAAAATTTAGAATATTGTGTAAAAGCAAATTTATCCTATTAATTTATTTTTAAGTTATTAATTGAATTATTAATTAAATTAATAATTAAATTAAATAATTAATAATTAACTTATTGATAATTAAATTAATTTATAATAATTAATAATTACATTTATTTTTTATAAATTATTTAAGCAAATTTATTTTTTGTGTTCATAAGGTAAGCAAGCTTCATCCTGACTCATAGTGATACTTATTATATAAGGTATTTCTCCCGCCTTCTTGGCCTGCCTTCGTAGTGTAGTGGTCAGCACGCTGAGTGCGTATTCCAGAAGTCGGTGGTGCGAGTCCCGGCGAAGGCGTTGCTCATTTTTCATCTCTCCTGCTTCTAAATAACCTAATGCCTCTACAGTAGAGCCCGAACTAAAAGGTGGTAAATGATGATTCTTCACCACCTGGATTTGGGGATTGGGGGTCCTCTAATGTCCAATCGCCCTTTAAAAGGGGGAGTATATAAGGTATTTCTTCCGCCTTCTTGGCATGCCTTCGTGATACAGCGAGCGGCGCGCTTGGCGCGTATTCGACAGGTCAGTGGTTCCAGTCCCGGCGAGGGTATTGTCTCTTTTTTCATCTCTCCTGCTTTAAAAATGTTTAGACCCTAATGTCACTGCAACTGTAAATAAATATCATATTTAATTCGAATTATCCGATGAGAATTATTACATTACAATACAGATAAGTAACTTTTTATAGAAGTTAAATGCGTTAAAGAACATGTCGCATAAAAAAAAGTGACATGTTGTTTTCTCTGTTGATCCGAAATTCCACGCATACTTCAGCTGTATTGAAAAGAAAGTCTGAAAATTTTCATTTTTAAATGCCGTTCGTTTATATGATAAAAGCTTAATATAAGGTTTTAATTTCGGATTGTAATTTTGATCCAAAGGGCATAATCAATGCATAATTTAGAATTCAGAAGAAAAGCGAAATTTCTAAAATCCTAAACTGAAATTTAGAAAATAACTATACAGTTTTACTATATTCTCTTAAAATAACAGTAGCATTCTAGCAATGATCAAGCGGTTAGAATGTTAAGCACAGGTAGTTTATCCCAGACATAAATCACCGTGAAAGTAAATTGTTTTGTCCTTTTTCCCATGTGTAACACGAATACGGGCCAGTTGCCCTTAATAATTCCTTCATGAAAGTCTTTCATGAAATGGTACGTACTCTTAGGCATTATTAAGTCCTCCATGAAATGGTGCCTACTCTTAGGCAAATAGCTCTTGCTTGTTTTGGCACAATCAAATTCAACTTCTCAGCCCCACATTTAGTCTATAAGATTATATTTAAAGTAAATTCAAAAGGTCTTAAATAAATTTTTAGTACCTTACTTTTGCAGATCTCGTCAGACCAAGTTATGGATTGTAAGAGCTTATGTCAACAGATTATGCCATTAAAATGATAATTTTGGATTTTGGTGATGCGAAAAAAAATATGAAAATCGATTGCTTGCCTCGAACAGTAGCTAGCTAGTAGCAGCAGCTTGACAGTAGCAGCAGCTGACTCAACTAGTAGCAGCAGCTTGACAACGCCGGTAAAAGAAATCGCTGATTCCAAATGCATTTGGAATTATGTCGTCGCTTAGTTCTATAGCATAACCGAAAAGGAGTTAAAAATTTCACTCATCCTTTTAAAATATTAATGCGAAATTTTAACGTCACACAATGCTTTTTATTTTAGAATGACATAGAATTGGTTTACCATTGGCGTTTGAGAAATAAGAAAAAAATTATTCAACAGTAATTCAAGCGGTTGGTTTATTCTATTATAGCAAAACACTCGAGAACTATCTTCATAAGAAAAGGAGTGCCTTCGTGGAGGACATTCTAAGGAAAACTATATTCACATGTTACACATGAGGACGTTATATACTCGTTACACATGAGAAAACACAAAATCCCCAATGCAGCCGGTCCTTTCTTCTCGAATTAAACTGAGATCGAACTACCACTGTTCCCCGATTACACCGCTCGGGCTGCTGGTAGCTTGTAATTCAACTGGAAACTACGCACTTTTTTAAAGTATGAGTAAGTGTCTCAGATATATATATAAATATGTGACATTTTAATGCAGTACTTAGCGGCTGAGGGTGAAGGCATGATGACGCAGCTAATAAAACTGAGCTTGAAGTATCACAATCATTATTTTCAAGCCTATCAAATCATTTCGTAGTAGACAATATACTTTTTAGTTATAGTCGAATAAAATAATTTTTATGTACGCGGGTTTTAAAAGTACGACGTAAGCATCTTAGACAGGAAAGCACAGCAGCGCGTAGATTTTTGCATGGCAGAAATTAGAAAAAGGAATAACATAATTGCTCACGAAGCAGTTTTTATACTAGGTGTGTAAGTACAGCCAAACTGCAATTGGTTAATTTTAGATTTTATTTCCCTTTTGCAAGCAGTGTTATGTAACGTGGAAAGATTTGGAATTTGGGAGAACAGATGAACTTAGGGGGAGAACATCAAATCTGGAATAGTCACTTTTGTGGCCAATCATTTATTAACAAAGGCATCGTATATTGTTATATATATATATATATATATATAATTATTTAAATAGAAATAATAATAAATTTAGAACCTTGACGTCATAAATATTGTTAACAAAGGGAAGACGAAGAGACAGAGCGAAGCAGCCAATAGCAGGAAGCAGTCTGACGAAAAATGGCGCGTAGAGCTATTTATACTAGCGGTTACATAACAACCCAGACTATTCTCGGAAGTAGCGGTCTAGGGAGAAGATTCTGAAATTGCGGAAAGTTAATTAGAAATTGCCTGTTTGCGTAGAGCAAAGCCTTCGTATTTATTATACTTTACATATATATATAAGAAATAAATTAATTTTCAAAAAACAGAATAGTAAAAAATTCATTAAAATGAGATTTTTACAATAACAACAGCGACAGAAAAAGATTTAAATAAAAATAATTCAGAAAAAGGGACAAGTTTCTGTAAATGGCATTAAGACCCCAAGTCATTTGTCATAAATGCGTTCGATTTTCAAAATCACAATTGTACTTTTTAGGATGCTTCTTTCACTATCTTCAGATTTCATTTAGTGTCAAAAATTGGTTGAATTCTTCCTTAGACCGAAATTTATTTCAAATGAAAATGTTAAAAGCGTTCCGAGTAACAATGTTATACTTTTGTTTATTATTGAAATTAATTATTCAAACTTCTTTATGCTCCAAGGCTAGAGGCTGGGACTTCCTACTGATGGATATGTATCGTTTATTTTGATGTTATCTACAAAATTTAGACTAAAATAAGTAACATCACATTAAGATCTTTGTTGAAATGTATCATTTTTAGCTATATAGATCCAACGGGAATTAAACATATAAATTAAAAATGTATCCGGAACTCTAGCAGAGGGCCTTCTGCTGAACAACTTGGCTTCTTACGTAGCAACATATAAATTAGCTTATTGCTTAAAGCTGAGGACTCGACTATTTACCAGATTTATCAATAACTAAGCGTGGTGCAAGAGCTTCGCTGTTAGAAGTTTGATTCAGGAGACACTCACAGTTATTAACTAATCTACATCTATATGCGTCACTGTCAGGTAATCGTTCATAAATATCATTCTGGCAAGAGAATAAGACTATATTTTCGTTCCTCTAAAATACCATTCAAAAATCATTTCCCTCATAATTCATCATTTATTTCTAACCTTTTGCTCTAAAGGAAACGTTTTTATTTGGTTTAATCTCGAGGAGTGATATTTTACACTGTATATTTAGTTTGTTTCTTTAAAGATGCCGAGTTTATAAATCAGAAAATATCTTGTATCACTATCCGTCCTTTTTCATATAAAATATCCTAAAATATGTATTCAGTATTTTCATATATAACGTTGTTTCATTGTTTCAGGTTTGGCAAAAGTAATACTCGCTAAATTTAAATAATAGTAAATGTTATACTGAAATAAAGGAACAAATTGCAATAAAAACTTGATTTGGCTTGTGAAACTGAAATCTTAGAGCACCATTATAAGAAGTATCTCTTTTACAGATTCTTGTTTCTATAACAGCTCAGAATTTACGTTAACGATTACCTGGAGGCATTTGTATAATACTGTTAGCTACAGTTTTTTTTATTACTAAAAGTTGCCTAAATTAAACAGCAGTACGTCTAAACACAAAAAGAAGATAAATAAAAGTATTAAAGTCTTTTATTGTTTCTATATCACTTATAGGAAGAAAAATACCTAGTCTTCGATTTATTGGACAGTCTGAGGAAGGCAGTCATCAAGACCCATTCTAGGAGGTCATTTATCACTTTCGCAAGTTTGGTAGTTACTTCTTTTCTCAGGTTTCGCTCGAGTGACTTTTATTGAGCCAAATATTTTACACACCAAACGTAGATTGCGCTTTGTTATTTCTCTTGATTTATCGATAAAGCTGTACAAATGGCGAACTTAATATCTCTAGAATAGCATGGCACTATAAAAGATCCTTTTCATGCATTCTTTTGTGAAATTGAGGACCTTTACTCCGACATCCAAGTTTCAGACAGTTTTGTTTTACATACGTATTAACATTTTGAATAGAAAGGTTCAAATATATGTAAAAGTTATTCTTTGACAGGAATATGTGCTTAATGTATTTAAATTAATTATTTTTACTTTATTTACTAATTAAATTATTTAAATTGCTATAGGTATGATAGCAATTTTTATGCAATTAAATGAAGTTAAAATGTAAGCAAGAATTATAAAATATTCGATGGAATTGTTTCAAATTCCTGATATTAATATATTTTGATACATTGAGGCATAATAACTCCTTCAATGTCACTCAAAATTTGTTAAGAAGTTTCTGCAAATGGTTGGGAAACATTTGTTGCAAACCTGCTGCGTAAAATTGAAGATATCTTTGCGTCATCTCAATAGAAATATTGTAAATGTATTGAAATTCTTGCTGATATCATTTCATTTGGCTCTGAAACAGACCTTGCAGAATCCAAATGTAACTGGCATAATTCTGTTCGTTTGAAAGAAAATTGTATATCATTGAAAGTTTTCACGCCTTCTAAGAGGAAGCTTTCCTTCAAGAAAGCGTAAAACTGTGGTTTGTGCATTAACTCACGATATACCAGATTTGGAACTTCAAGTTTTCTGCATGGACTAAGTTCTAGCTCACACTGGCTTGGTACCTAAGATTCATAAGCAATGCAAAGATAACAATCAAGAGAACTGCTAGTTTATCACATGCTGAAAGTTACTTTTACAGTAGTGAGACTAGTGCAGTATATTTAATGAAGCAACAAAGCTACAGAAGTCAGCAGATGCAAACAGTATACTTGAATTTTTGTAACCCTTTCTTGATTAAAGTGCATTACGAGTTGCTGAAAGACTATGAAATGAAATTCTTCTTTCAGATCAAAAGCATCAAATTATTTTGAATCATTATTACGTTACAAACTTCATCATCAAATATCTACCCCGTTGGGTTTCCTTAACATTATTCTACTCCGAACAAAATCTTAGGATAATTAGTACCCAACAGTAAGAAAAAAATTTAAAAACGCATGAAATGCTTTTAGAATCCAGCGGACTTGGCGCATTAGATCATGGCTGATTTTTCGTCTGCTTGAATTTTACCAAAAAGATTATTTTTTAAAGTTAGCATTAAAATTTTAAGCCAGTCAAGTGTTATGTTTGTCTGTTTATATGCTTTTCTACTAGGACGTTGTAAATGACCTTTGTTTTGAAACATTCTTTTTGTCATTAAAATGATTCGCTAAGGTTTCGAAAAATATGTTCTCTTACAGGCACAGACTTTTCGAAAGCTACTCCAGATGAAAGAAAAATTACAAAATCACATTTATCTGACTTTGAAAATTATCTTGTGAGTGAAAATATTTAATGAATTTTATCTCATTTTCAGCTTCCCATTTTGATAGGCCGTATGAGAGGAAGGACGGAAACAAATGAAAGTTCGTCTCAAAATACCTATCGGCATAGAGACTTTTAATTTTGAACAGTCTGCCACTTTAATATTTCAAACAGGGTCGGATTTAAATTTAGGACTCCTTGCTGCTTTCTTCAATAATCCTAACGAAGTAATTTATTTTACGCCTGGCTGTTTCATTATATGATCGACTTTGAATTCAGTGCTTAAATATGACACAGCACAAGGTATTTTCTTCCTCTTTCAAGAATGCCTTCGTGGTGTAACTGTTAGCACACTCGGTGCGTATTCGAGAGTTCCAGGTTCGAGTCCCTGGAGGGCATTGCTCATTTTTCACATCTCCTCTTAAAAATAACTTAAAAAAGGGACATCCAAAGTAAAAGGTGGTGAATGATGATTCTTCACCACCAGGATTTGGTGACTGGGTCTCCTAATCCCCAGTCACTCTTTAAAAGGGAGAGATATAAGGTACCAGAAGTGGGCGCAGCCCGACTCACCTAACCAAACAAGTTGGTCTTATGGTGATAGCAGGCCACACCAGGAGTATATAAAGTATTTTATCTTCTTTCAAACATGGCTATGTGGTGTAACAGTTAGCATCGACGCGTATTCGAGAGGTTCAGGTTCGAGTCCCGGCGCGTATTCGAGAGGAATTACTCACTTTGCATGATTTCTGCTTCAAAATAACCTATTGACTTTACAACTTTCTTAAATTTCTCTTACATAGCCGCAGTGACGGAAATTAATTCAAGGTCTTTTTTTCAAAATATTTTAAAACGTTGATCTTCAGATTAGTCTGAGCTATGAAAGGCCAAAATGGCTAAAATATAAAGCGATCATAAAGATCAATGATTTAGTTTGATTTAACAGAATAGAAAATCCTGCTGTCTTGAAATGAAAGCTTTTCAGAATTAATGAAATGTATCCACGTACTGATGAGAATGTTCTGGTGGTAAAGTTAAAGACTTTGGTCAACGAGTTAAAACACTCTGTTGGGAAACTACAATATCTCCATTGTTCATAGTCTATGACAATTAACTGGTTATACTTATTCACATACTTTTACATTTTAAATTCATTAGAATCGTAACGTTATAAAATTATTTACTTTTACTCTAGTGTTAATTGTAATATACTTTTATATTTTATTTTTGTCATACATCATCGCGGCGGAGGATGACTGGTGTTCATTAACCACCATTGAGAATATAGTTTGTGGGATCGTTGCGTGAACCATTCTCTAGGCGCTACGAGTCGACAAAATCCGATGAAGAAAAATGAAATGGCAAAAAATGTTTGATAATCAAAATAAAATTAAACATGAACGATGAAAGACGGTAACGAAGATTAATCCTTTAACTGGCGAATGGCCGCTTTTTAGCTACCATGCCAGATAAAGGATCAAATGATTATTTAATGTGCGTGAGTGACAATGTAGCTGCTGTGCTAGTATTGAAGATTGTAAATAGTTGTGAAAAGAAAGGTTTGTGTATTTATAAAATGGAAGTATTTATCTTACTAGTACCGAATGGACCTCATGTCGGAAGCTATAGAACTGAACGGTTTTCAGGTACACTCCTATAGAACTGAACCAGTGGTTCTCAAAGAAAGGTTAATCCATGCGGTTGAAATTATATTTTAACCTTGAATTCTTTATTCGCAGTATTTTTTACTTTTGCACATCATTACAGCGATTGCAAAATGACTGCTTTAAGGAAAATTAGCATTCGTGATTTCAAGCAACCGAGATACAAATTCTTGTTTGTCTATATTAAAGTTTATACAAATGAGAAGAAATGATAAATGAGAAAAATAGAGGAGGAAAACATTTCAGAATCTGGCTTAATATTTTAGCAGAAACATTGTTTCAATGAAACCGTAAATGTGACATTCACTGGAATTTTTATGAATCGTTTGTTGCTAAGGTAAAAAAATGTTTGTGAACACTCAATTAAGCAGAGAAATAAACAAACACTAAAAAAAGACTTTTCCTAAAGAGTGAACGATTACAACCTCCAGTTCAACCATAAAATGATATTTCCCTCTTTTTTCCCAACAAACTCTTAGTCATTAAAGCATGCTGGACTTTTTTAAGCTTCATATCGCCTAGCTTTGTTTAATGGTGCAATTTATTTTGTTTTCTCACTTTTGTAACGAAACTGGATTTTAGAGATGAATACACGTCAGCTAATGGAATGCTTGTGGTTGCAATAACCTTTTACTGAGACACAATACAATATTTTTTTGCATCTTGTTAATCTGTTCCTAGCGTAATTTTGAGCTTAATTCCACGATAAAAATTAAGGTCACATAAATTAAATTAAAATATCTTGGTCTTAGGAAAGATGGTTTCCTTAAGGTCTTTATATGAAAAATTAGATATTTGTGTTACATATGGGTAAAGATATAAAAATCCTGTGGAATAGGTGCTGCTTTTTCTTCAGAGATCGAACTAAAGATGAAGTGAATAAACACATGATTTTACCACTAATAATGAGGGATACGTTCATGGAATACTTTCTGAGAGAAACTAAACTCATATTCACGTTACCCAGGAGGAAAGCGATGACAACGAACAATACAGCCACTTTATTTGCTTGAGTCTGAACCCAAAGAAGTCGCAATACGGTATTCAGCGATTTTCAGCACTCGATCATTGGTAAGGCTAAATGCAATATAAATAATTCTAAATTTACTGTTTCATTTCCCGATTTATTATCTTTAGCACTTTTAGAAAATGTTTAGTATTCAGAACAAACTATGAGTTCGAATTTTGATTACTTACCACATTCTGATTAGCAATATATATTACATATCTATTTATATTAGGCATCTGAGAATGGCACCGACCGGCTAGCATAGGATACTTCTGCTCATTATACAGAAATGTATAAGAAGATCAAAAGAGCAAACGAATCTTACAGCTCAAATCTTGGTAGCAGCCTAATAATGACTATCCATACTAAATCATCAAAACAGTCTGTATTTCTACAAATTGTTAAGGCTTGTAAAAAAGAGGATGAGACTGATCATTTCAAATATGAGCTCCATCCTGCCATCCAGACGGAGTTCTACTGAACAGCTGAACAGCTGCTGTTACCGCATTTTAAGTAAGTGCAGACTTTATTAACACTAAATATTGTAACAATCTGTTCGAAGCAAAAATAAAATAATCCGCGCAATGGCCAATATTTACTGCGTAGTTGTTATGCAATGTGTAATAATTAAGAGCATTTTTCATGTCTTGAATGCGCGACTTAGGATATGTTATTTATATATGCATTGTTCTAATATAGGTATTTTGACACAAAATCGGACATTTTTTGAAATGACATGACATTTTTTTTCTATATTTTGATTCTGCTGCTCAAATTATGCCAAACTGCCAAGTGTTGTAAAAATCGCACGAGTAGTTATTAAAAACTTAGCTCTCAAAATTTAAGCTCCTCAATGTTAATTGAATTCGGTATATATTTATTAATAATTCTTTTTTTATTAAACTTATTTGATTCTCCCTTTCTTATTTCGAAATTTAGGTTCATTCCAAATAAAATTCCGTATTTTTTATGATTTATTTTTTAAATTTGTATTTTAAATTAATTTTCACAAATTTTTGTGAGAAACATTTTCAATTATAGCCGATATAATTTTTGCCTTCATTTTAAAGTAGATGGATTTCTAAGCACACCTGCAAAACATTAGAGATTTTTATTGGAATTTTCCTAAGATATACATGAATTTACATTTTGGCAAGTTTTGAAATTTCGCGTATTTATTATAAGCGATAATAACGAAAATGTGGTTTACGCACTCTGTTAAAATTGAGCGATGACTTCTTTTCCGCTCGTGGACAGTTAAAAAAAGGAAAGGAAAGTAGTTTGCTATAAATTAATAAATTTGCCAAGTGAATTATTCTTAGCGCAAACTCAAAAAAAAAAAAAAAAAAAAAAAAAAAAAAAACGCCAAGATAATTTTTTTAATTTCTCGCCAAATTTAAAAAATTTAATAGCTAGGCATAATTTGAGTCGTAGAATCGAATTATGGAAAAAAACATGGTATGGTATTTCAGAAAAAGTCCGAGTTTCTGTCAAAATGCCTAATAATACATATACTAAGTCGTGCTTTCGAGACATGAAAAACCCAAATTGAATTTCGTCAATCGGCCCAGTAGAACGGGAGATATAGAACTGTCCTTTTTTTCCCCGGCAGGGTACATTTATTAAAACTGCGCACTATGATGTATGTTTTGTTTTGCGAAAGTTTCACGCAGTTTGAAAATCTCAGATCACTAAGGGACAGTTTATTAGCTACTAACTTTTATTTCCAAATTTTTCGTAGATTGGGGTCTTTAATTAACATGTAAGAGTTTGCAGGAATTTAATATCAAATAGTTATTTTTATTTTGGAACAAGCCTTATCTTCTCCTTTACCACGTACGATTCTCTACCAGAATGACCTTTTAGGATTACGTTTATGCAAATGAGGTAGAAACAAGTATTAAGTTGAAACCTCGGTCACGTCACTAGAACAGCATCGCAGACAATTAGGAGAGCGTGTACTGCTTTCCATTCACGTTGTTGCTAAAAGTCTAATCTTACTACTATTCGGCTGTATTATTATGTGCTGCTAGTATTCGCCGGTGATCGTAATAAGGCCCAACTCTGTTAGCTAATCCTGTGCAGCTTCGCCTGGTTTCATCGTAGTTAGTATTAGATTAGTTCTTATTTTCCATCTTGAGTTTAAGCCCAGATGGAGACTTATTGTAAGCTCGAAAAGGGGCCACCTGTCCAATTATTTTGAGTTGGAATAAAGGTGGAATTTAACCCTTCTTTGGACTTGTCATTTTCGTACGAGAACTCTGCGATATGTCGTTACACAGTCCTTATGTATTCTGATTTGCAACGTCTACAAATTTAGCTAGAACATTACAAGTTCATACGCAAAATCAGTGGAATTGTATCCGACGCAGCATGTATTTTTAGGCTAAAAAATTAATTTTGTTTAGAATTCATTGGCATCCGTATAGAATCAAAAGCGTACTTTCATTTAACGTGGCGTTTTTTGATTTAATTCAAAATAAAACAAGATATTCTTTTTAGTCAATTATAACAGCGTTTCCCGTCACGTATAGCAGTTATTTGAGTCATAAATCGAATTGAAAAATATATCCTCAAAGAAGAACAATAAATTTCCTTGGTTTCAATGAAATGTTAGAAATATCGTATTACTGATACCCAGTATACACCAATGCATTATTGCCAAAATGTCGTGAAGAATAATAAATGAATGACATTTGACACTTCTACATTTTACAACATAAACATTTTTCGACAGAATTGATTTAGGTTGAACCAATTTAACATCCGGTTTTCTCACAAAATCTTTTTTCTAACGAAAGCTCATTAATTTTAAATTCGGTGTATTTATCATAACTTAATGCGATAAATGCTTGAGTTGAAAGCATTTAGGTTTTGGAGGAAGAATATGTACCGACTGTCTGATCGAAAAATTAATATTGTAACAGATGCCTGGAACATATTCATTGGGTTAAACATTCGCTCAATGACGTATTTAATCCATAAATTCCTGCTTTAGTTAAAAACAGAGAAATATAATTGTGGCAATAAGTTTAAAGAACTATATCCTTCATTTTTAAAGATAAAATATCACTCACCCAGAACTTTATTATTATAAACAAATGAATTTTCGATTAAATCTGTTTAAAGAAATGTTGATGCTTATATCGCATGCTTACACAATCCTTTTTTGAGCACATTTGTTTCATTCATTTAGCTTTAATAAGATGCACATTTGAAAGAAAAGTAAGGGAAAATATAATCAGAATCCTGAAACCAAAATTAACAACTGTTTCTTATGACCTATTGCGCTTTGGAATGCTTAATTACTCTGTTTATGATAATTTATTTTCACTAATTTCACCAATAATAAATGTCGTCGAAGTATTCAGTAAGGCCTACAGCATTATACTACCTTCGTTTGCACATATGATATGCAGCATTTTTATGATAGCATGTAGCTATGGTTTATAATGGTACGTTGCGGCTATAAATAAACCTATATTGCATGTAATGAACCGCCCTCTTGTTTTGTAGTGATTCTTGAACTCTTCATAATACCTAATTAGCTTAAATTAAAATGTTCTGGAAAATTCAATTATATACATTAGAATTTTTTTTAGAAAAACAAATAATCATAACTAATTTACATCCAAATTATTTATTTTTTATGTCTTTTCAATTAAATTAAAACTTCTCAAACATATTTATTCCCGAGAGATAAAGTGATCCGTATTAACTCTTAATATTTCTTAAAGAATTTAGTAACATAATATGGTTAAAAGAAGTTAAAATAATCAGAGACAATCGAAGATGCAGAAAAAAAAATGAGATCTCTCCGACCTGTATCATGTTTTAAAGAATGCTGGATACCACATTCTAGGAAAGCTTCAAAAGAAAAGAGAATTTTCAGCCCCTACGACAAGAACAAACAATACAAAAATGATTTCAAACTTTTACGTTCGTATTTCAGTTCAACTTCTTCGTCTTGCCGCTCAGACGGTATAGTGGTTAGATGAGCCAACTGCGATACCGAAGGGCCTGGGTTCCAATTCCGGAGAAAGTACGGTTGCAATTGTTCATTCCTTCATAGGAGGTGACGGTGGCTGCCTATTAGGTTCCTCTATACTAAAACGGCCACCACTTCCGGCCTTATTAGCGACCAATGTCGAATATGCAAGTGCCGCCATCAGGGGAAAAAAACGGCATCCAAGCCTAAAACAAAATCGTTTTCACGTGCTGTCCAGCCCCTCCGTAACCTCATGTGGGTACCAGCTTAAGAGTATGATCTTGCTTAAAAACAGAGTTAAAAAGTTGTTTTTTATTTTCGCCGTTCCTAATGAAAATATATACTTATTTGCAATTAATTTCTCAACGAATTAACATATATTAACAAATATAGGCTCACCAGAAAGGCAAAGTTTTATTGTATGCTGTATATAAATTTCAAATCGATAATAAATAATTTGTATTTTTAAATGGCAATGATGCTTAACAACTACTTAAGACCGACTCTTTTAACCGAGGTAAGCTAAAAGCTGAATAACTGAAGTGTCACAATAAAGAAACTAACTTAAATAAATTAATTATTAACACCTCTAATTAAAAGGTTACTTAGTAAATTTAAAGTGTAGCTGAATTTGGAATAAGTTTTTAATGAATTAAATCTAACTACACAACACTCTGTTCTACTGTAGAAATGAAGCGAAATCGACATTTAATTATTGTCACTCTCTAGAAGTATGGACCGGAACATTCTGGTCAGCACTTTGAGCGTCAGCTAATCTTCCAGACATTAAAACATGGTTTTGCACCAAAATTATTCATGAAAGGGACTGATACCACGTATTGTCTAAAAAGTATTATATTGAGTGTAAGATAACAGCTACATATAATGGAAAACGTTCTACTAATAATTTTTGCTGCAATACGATTAGCCTATCCCCTATCCCATTTCGCCTCTTCAGAGGTATTATTGCTTTCTATGATCCATTTAAAAACAATGATGTCATACTCTATTATGTCCTGTGGGTATTGAAAAATAACTGAACATTTTCTTCAAGTCCTAGAAAATTCGTGGAAAGTTTATCTTGTGCTTCTCTAATATTCCTCATGAAGTATTTGCCAGCTTGAAGATGTAGCCGTCGGAAAAATGGAAGATTTTACCTAAAGTAATCATTTACAATCTTAGGTGAAGCATGGACAATGAACTCGAAAAGAAGTTTTTTATTTTGCAAACGCTATGTCAATAAAACACTACTCTCATCAGAATAAGAGCTGGAGAGTATTTTCTGATATCAATTCGCGCACATTATTTTGTCTATGTTGTTCCGTATATTTCCTTTAGTAAGGTGTGATGCTAAAATGCGACATCGCATAAAAATATCAAGACCACGCCTATGAAATCTTACAAGTGAAAATTTTTTAAATATTTTTCTCAAGACAGTAGACTGCTGATAAAATTTTCGGATCAGACCAGTATCTTCAGATGCTTAATCTCCGTGTAATTTTCCGCATTGGAAATTCAACAATATTTTTAATGTAACATCGGAGGAAAAACCCCATACTGATGCCATCATTGGTATGCAGAACATACCTATAAAAATTACTATGACAAAACATTAAAATATATTGTGAGTAGAAAACGGAGTTAATTGAACTCATTACGTAACCATAATTTAAAATTTGAATTAGACATTTCACTTATTTATTAGCAACGGAGTTTTAGAGGTAAAACTTTGTTTTCCATTATACATTGAAGTGTCACTGAATTAGGGATATCTACACAGTAACGAGTTGGGCCTCCTCTGGCCTTGATAACGGCTGCCACACGACGAGGCATAGATTCAACAAGTTTCTGGAAACGTTCCACGGGAATGACTTGTCAAATATTGGCTAAATAACTGTCCATAATTCAGTAATGTTCGTTGGTGCTGTATGATGACCTTTCACGCCTTGTTCCCAAACATCCAAAAGATGCTCAATAGGATTTAATTCTGTGCTTCTAGGTGACCAATTTATGACAGAGAGGTCAGAGGAATGCTCATCAAACCAGGCAGTAGCCAACCGGGACTTATAAGAGACGTTGTCTTGCTGGAAAACTCCATTGCCGTGCGGATAACAGAAGAGCACAAATGGATGGAGGTGATCACCCAGAAACTCTACGTACCGAATTGCATTGAGGGAGGTTGGTACACATTCCAAAGATCCCAAACAGTGTCACGAAAAAACACCCCAGACTATGATTGAGCCATCATGCCCTTCTACAGTTCCAACCTGGCATACAGGATCTATGGCTTCATGAGCCTGACGCCATATTCTGAGCCTCCCGTCGGTGTTAAGTAGTCGGAATCGAGACTCATCACTCCATGCTACTCATTTCCAGTCCTCTACACTCCAGTCTCTGAGCTTTCTTGCCCAGGCAAGAGTCGTGCAGCCCGATGGCGAGCATTGAGCAATGGTACTCTCGTAAGACGACGGCTCCCGAAACCCATACGGTGAAGCGAGAGTTGCACAGTCCGTTTACTGACTGTATGACTGGCACCGTCATTCAGCTGGGTGGTAATTTGAGCTAATTTTTAGCTTCGCTGGCTACGTACAATACGCCTGAGCCGTCTCTCCTCATTCACTATCAAGGCTAATTGTCCTTTGCAGTTTGCCCGATAGCTAGGTTTTTGTCCACTATGTATTCTTAGTATACTCTTGACACTGTCGACCTTGACCATGTGTAACGTTTATACGAGCCAGTTTCCCTTAGAAAGTCCTCCACGAAGGCATCCCTCCCCTTAGGCAGATAGCCCTCGTGTGCTTTGCCATAATTGAATAACCTAACCTAACCTGTCGACCTTGAAAATCCAAGCTGTCTGACGATTTCGGATATTCAATGGCCCATGCGTCGCGCACCTACGATTTGTCCGCGATCGAAGGCGTGTAAATCAGGCAGTTTACCTATATTGGCATTTCCAACAACTAATTCAGGAAAACCACACTTCAGTGTAGTTCCATGTACATTCCGAGTTTATCACAATATTTTAGTATACTCAAAATATTCAGAAAAAATGAGTAAGGTATTAGCTCTGGAATTTTGTTAAGAATGTTAAAATACACTTTCTTTTTAAAAGCTTACTTGCTGCCTTTGACTTTAAATTAAGCAATGACAGTGATTTGAATAGAACCAGAAATCAAATATTTAATTTCATTAGCTTATTCATCAATAATAAGCCCACCGTTTATTTGTTTACATCTTGAATGTCAATGTGAAATAATCTTTAAAATAAATAATAAATTAAATAAATTAATAATGATCTCATTATTACATATATTGCATAATATGTGAAATAACTTCAAAAACGTTCAAATTCTAAATATTAACTAAGGATATTTAACGTCAGCTCACCTAAAAAAATATTTTTAAGATGTGTATAGTTTTAGTAGTTCAGTTAGCAAAACAAATGCTCTAATTTCAAATTAATTAATTAATTAATATGAAACTGTCCTTATAACATGGACCTTTTCGGTCGTTTTTCAGAGCACCAAAGTAAATGAATTTAGGCTTAACGAAACTAATGAGAAATTAAAAAATGCAAAAGTGCACTTAAATTTTTGTCAGATTTAAATAATCTGGTGTACTTCTGGATCAACAAATAGTTTCTTAGAATGAAATGATTTTTAATTTAGGGATATTGCACGAAAAATAATGAAAGGATTAAAATATAACTACTTATCATTTGATTGTTACAGCACTAGTTTTTCAAGTACAATATTTAATTTCATACATTTTTGCATTCATTTATGTTTTCAAGATTAAGGAACAGCATTATGCGGCAGATCAAAGCTTATTTATCGTTGAATTTCAGTGTCAGTATTTTTCATTGTATTTGTTTAGTTGGCCGAAAATTAAAAAATAAATAAATAAATTCCATTATTGCCATTCATATTTAAATACTTTTGTTTCTATTAAAATTTTATTTCTCACTTAAACTGTTCAGACATTTTTTCTTGATTATGAATTTACACATAGAATATTTCATTAGTTCCCACACTTTTATCAGCCGGAATTATTTGTGTATTTATCTTCCTTTTATACATTTCGATCACTATTTTTACCTACTTTATAGTTAGAATTATAATCAATTATAAAATGAAATTGAAAATCTTAGTCAAATATTAAATATGAAGGTCAATTTCGAATTTACAAATAATATCTTATTATTAAACGTTATAATTGCATGTTTTATCTATTATTAAAAAGAGCTTACTATAAAGAACTTTAAAAAAAAGGAGAACAGTCAACTATTGAAAACAGTCATTGAAAGCAATCTCAATTTGAAACATCATCATTGAAAAAAATCTCAATTTAAAATTTTCTTACATTGAAAACAATCTCACTTCCCTCTAATTTTAATTTCCCCTCCTATCATCTAGAATTATCAGCTTTCAAGTCGTCATCTGTCCTATTAAGGAGATATATATTTTAAATCCTCGTAGACTCTATTTCAGATATAAATTCTTAGAGAATTTACGACAATTTACACCTGTGTCATCTACCGCACATCATTGTAAATCATTGTTAATTTTATGAATATATAAAATTCCTTGTATAAAGGAGATTGGTTTCAAAATACTAAAGCGAATAATAAGATACATCAATTAGACAGAATTGTTGCGTGCGTAAATGTACAGAGGTCTGATGATAGGTTAACAACATTTATTTTTGTCAAATGAAACACTTCAAATATCTGGAATTTTCACAGAAATATTCGTACAGGTGTTCACACTATCACAAAGGGCAATCAGTAGTCACTTTAAACTACTAACAACGTTCAACATAACGCAATACAAAGGGCATCTAACCCGGAGATTTCTCATTTGACTCTGAACTAATAGCTCACAATAGCAATAACAGAGAGCAGATGCTCTCTCTGTCATCACATAGTTTTCAACTGGCCGCCGAGATATTTCTAGTACTTTCTACTTCTCGAAATTATTGGAGAGCAATGTCAGGGTCTACAAGATCTATCTCTCCTGTTCCACATAAACTAATCTAGATCCTACAAAATGAACCTGGCGAATTCTCGCACAAGTGGGAAGCAATACCAGCACAGAAGAAGGGTGCAAATACCCTTTATTAATTCTAACTAAGAACAGAAGGGCACCTATATCGTGCTTTATAATAACACCGACTACTTGCGGTGGAACTTAAATGTTATTACACAATCAAATTCAAGTCTAAAAAGACTATTCAAAGTCTAAAATGTCAAATCTAAAAAGTCTAAAATTCAAATGTAAAAAGACTTGAATTTTCCGTGACGTAAGTCACGGCTAACTTAGGTTGAGTCAACAAACGTAATAGGAGTGACGATTATTCGAAATGGTCAAGGGGCGTATTAGCATAACAGCAAGGTCAGAAACGAAACGTACGCTGGATAGCGAAAACACACTCTGGCTAAACTCAGAAATTCACCCGTTTAAATACTCACTTCACTTAACTTGCCAGGATGCCAGAATTTACATCCTGGCAAGGAAATGCAAAGGGAAGTTGAAGAGTTCAGGAAAGGTACCAAAAATTTGAATGAAAAGGTTAGTTGAACTAAAGGAAACCCTACAGGTCTAATTGTGGTTGTAGCTAATATAGAGATCAATACTTACATTTATGCAGTTGCAATACCTTACGTTGATACAGGGATTTGACCAAAATGTCGCCAAATCTGACAACGTTTGGCGACTTTCGGAGATTTCTCCCCAAATCTGGAGAAAAAATAAGTTGCCCAAACCCTTTCCAGCTTGGCAGTATCTCACCAAATTACCGAGATACTCAATGTTAGAAGAACTTGCCCCATTATTCTTACTTTTCCGGCATAGCTTGTCCCTTTTAGAATTTTCTTATGTTACGTTACATAGAAAAATACAAAAGATTCACATATAATTGCACTAAAATCGTCTATTTATGTACAAAATTCGCAACAAAACTATAAATGCTGATGTAGGAATTAGACATGGATGTTTTTAATTCGTTATGTATCGAAAATTACCCCGATTAGACTAAGTTATGTTAAATATTACTTTACTCACGTTACTTTCAAAAAAGTACTTATGAGATTCATGGTATTAATTTAGCAATAATGTCAGTTCTATAAGATATAAAATTGGCTATAGAAGCGTTTTGTTTATCATTTTTTTTCACTCCATACAAACCTTTTAATGCAAATTCAGAACATGTTTGAAAAACTATTTTTAAGATTAGTAAGATTTATAAGCTAGTATAGTTCAGCTTAATTCTGGAATAAAACCTCTGACGGTCTTGTTCTGGATATAAATCTACCAATGTAAATTTAAACATTTTTCGTTCTTAAAAATGCATTGGGGAACAAATATCATTATAGTAAGTGATAAATGTATGTCATAGTAGTACATCAAGTCATCCATACCTTTGCTTTAAATTTTATAAAAACACAGTAGATTTAAGAATCTTTGCAGATTCTAAATAAAGCTTTGGCATAAAATGCAAATAAATTAAGGGGGGAATCTAAATTTAAATAAAAATATCGAAAAATTTGAAGTTACTTTTAAATATTCCGAAAAAGAAATTAGCATTGAAAACTAATATGAAATGAACAAAATTTGAAAATAAAGAAAATTCTACAAATATTTTCTTTGCCTCTTGAATGAAAATATTCCCTAACGCTAACGATCCATAAAGCTAAATTTTTCTTGTTGAATTAAATTAAAATTAAAATTTTTTTGTAGTGCTTCAATTGAATTGTATATGGCGTAAGTGCAAAGAAAACAAAGCTTAATAATAAAGATAAAAAGACAAAAAGAAAACAAAATGAGTTAGTAGAAGTGGGTGTAACAGCAGACTGATAGGCTGTGACCTCAGAGAGAGCGTAAAAAAACTTAACAAAACCTTTTGGGCGACCGTCAAAATCTGAAACCTTTCAGATTTTTGTTATTTTTTGTGTCTTAATTTTAATATACTTTGACTAAACACAAATGTCTTTTTCAGTATAAAAAATAAAAGTACATTTCGAAGCTCATATGAAAATCTATAACCATTTGATGAATACCATAATTACAATGGCTTTATCATAATCTGTAATTACTCTGACTGACAGTAGCCATAATCATAATGTGCAGTGGCAGACTGCAGACTAATATTTATCACAATTTAAAGAATAACAATAAATAATAAGAAGGTAAGAATAGTGGATACTATTTATTTGACTACATTTTTTAATCATAAAAATATCCGAAAAGTTTTTAAAATCCGTTATGAAAGACATTCAGATTTCGACCTTGGCATGAAAATGGAAGCTTGTCAAAAACCAGAGAAGCATATGTCAATGCAGGAATAAACTGTTAAACTTGCTTTTTGCCACGACTCAAGAGTGCTTTTAAATACATAAAAACTTTAAGTTTGGCTCTACTTTAATTTAAACATGGAATAATTTTCCACCGTTTTATTTTTAAAGCGTTCAACACAAGAGTTTTTTGGTCTCCCATAATTAATGCCGTAAAATAGAAATAAATGACGCTAATACCGACTTCAGTGAAAACTGATGAAGCGAAAATATATTTTTATTCAAGCCTGTCACTATTCGAAGGAGGATATTTACTAAAAACATTAGATAAATATACTCACAATTAAATGGGTTTAGTGTTTCTGTTTAAAATTAATACTTTTCACATCTCAGTGATTGAAATAAATATAAGTAATGGATTTAAATAAAAATGTTTTAGAGGAGCTCTTTACATATCCTTGGCGTCATTCATTTATGAAAGATCTTTTAACATGTTTTTCTGAAATAATACACTTTTATGCATTTAAAGCACAAATGATTACACTTTTATGCATTTAAAGCCCGCGTATAGTCTAATTTGTTCGTTGCTATGATTAGTAGAAATTAATAGACTTCGTTATAAATTAGAATAATTTACAGAAAAAAATATAATTTATTCATTTAAGATATACTAATAAATTAAAAAACACATTATGTTTTCTTTAACAGGAAGTACCATATAGGGAAAAAACAGAGAAATTCTTTTGTTACGTTCACGTCTCTTATTTCGTAAAAAAAGAAGTTAACAATATTTTAATATAATAATTTTTTATACTTTTTATGGTACGTAATATCTCAGCCTATGAAATTTTATATGCATAATAATCCTTTTGTGCATGGCTTATAGGAGAATTAGGACAAGCTTTCGTGATTAGTATCACAATTTCAAATTTGGCGATTTTTCGGAGTTATTAAACTTTTGAAATCTAACATCAAGTATAACTTGCGATAAAGACAGAAAACCGTTTGGAAAAAAATATGTTTGAAAATTTTAAGTATTTCGATATAGCTTAATGTAACAAGGATTTCTTTAATACATTAAATTTAAATCAGTACCACGCACGTCATTACAAAAAATGAAAATAAAATAAAATAAAAAAGAACATCTGAAAGCTTTCAGATTTTATATAACGCCCAAAAGGGCGTTTTTTAACGTTTTGTGTATTACCTTTATTTATTAAATATCATGTTCCTAAACCATAAGAATCAGTTCAACAGCAATATCCCGAAATAATTTAAAAAGAGCATATCTTTAGATTTTCCGATACACAGTTTCGCGGTCTGGAGATAAAATTATTTTTCCTCCTACAGTGTTGCCACTGGTCGCTTTGAAATCATTGAGTTTGTTAACCAAAAAGTTAGACAAAAATTTTACAAAATTTAAAATCAATAATAAAGCAAATTCAAAATTCGAGCTTTCAAGTTCCCATGTTCGGTTGGGAGAATACGTTACTCAAAATTAGATGGCTCTAGATAAACGTTTTTCTTCACAATACAAGAAATATTCATGCATTCGTGCAGATTCTTCTTTATTTAGTTTCTTTAAATATAATGCAGGGCTCTAATATTAGGTGGCAACAGTTTGAAAAGAGATTCAACGCAGAAAGTGAAACGACGCAAAATCCCTTTTGAGACTAATAGAGTTAATAAAGAAAGAAAGAAAAAAAATCTGAGAGGGTTAAGATTTTAACAATTGTCCACAAGTACATTTTAAGGTATTTCACGCTCTCGTTGAGCTCGCAGTCTGCTCTTGCACTCACTCCTGCTAACCGATTTCCTTTCGTCTTTTAGCTTTATTATTAAACATCATTTTCTTCGCACTTACATCATATACAATTAAATAGCAGAACTAAAAAATTTTAAAAGCAGCATATGTTTATAATTTTGCTGTTAAATGTTGGCATACATTTTTCTGTTTTGTTCACTCTTTTCACAGTTCATTATATCAACGTTCAGTCTTGTTTGCAAGACAGCTGTCAAAACTTTGTCTTTTTTTTGTTGACGTTTTGTGCATTAACTCTATTTATTAAATATCACGTTCTTCACACTTAGAGAAAATAAAAAAAAATTCAACAGCAAAACCGAAATATTTAAAAACAGCATATCTTTAGAATTTCTGCTATACATTCTGAAAAGTGGGAGATAAAACTGTTTTGTTCCGTACAGTAATGCCACCACTCGTTTTTCGAATCGTTGAGTTTATTTGTAGAGTCAATGGATTAGTTCGAAGCAAGAACACATGAAAAATGAGCAATGTCCTCACCAGGACTCGAACCTGAACCTTTCCAATACGTGCCGATTGTGCTACCTTTACACCACGAAGACATGCTGGAAGGAGGGAGAAATTATTTTATATACTCCCTCTTTTAAACGGCGACTAGGATTATGATACCCCATCGCCAAATCCTACAGGTGGCGAATTATTGTCCGTCACCTTTTAGTTCGGGCTCCTCTGTAGAGTCATTAAGTTATTCTGAAACAAGAGTACATGAAAAATGAGCAATGCTCCCTCCGCTATTCGAACCTAGATCTCTAGAATATGCGCCGAGTGTACTACCGCTACACCACGAAGGTATGCTGGAAGGAGGAAGACATTACGATATACGTTAATCAAAAATTCATAAAAGTTTTGCAGAATATGAAATACAAAATTCGAAGGTAAAAATTTAGGGCTTCTTGGTGCACATATTGTGCTGGTGGACTACGGTAGTCAAATTTGGACGGCTATAGATATCGTCGTGTTTTCACAATGAGAGGAACATATTTAGATTCTTCATTAAATTAATTTCGTTAAAAATTATACAGCGCGATAATATTCGGTGGTAATAGTTTGAAAAGTGGTACAGTCGTTTATAGTGGACGGCGCAACATCCCGTTCCGAGACTAAAGCCTATTCCGGTTAACGCTCTTTTGTGCTGATAAATGTTTCAGAATTTGACAAACTATTTTATTAGTTAACAAGGAACTTATGAAAAAAAGTCATGCATTTCAAAAACGGAAATAACAGATTGATTTTTTTAAATTTGTGTTAAAAAAGAGCGGGAATAAATACTGAGTACAATCTAATGGTTGAATGACTTAAATCTTTTGATAAAAGCATGCATGATCTTGACTAAGGTAAGTTACTTTTATTATTATTTCTAGCTTAAAGTTATTGAAAAGGTTTAAATTTCTCCAAATTTCATTTCTTTCAATAAAGCTTGCTGAATACAGTTCGAACTTAAGGAGAATTCCGATTTTTCTTTTAAATTTTGAAATGTATAAATAGGAAAATATTGAAAAAGGTTAGTATTCAAGAAAAGTTTCATCATATACTTATATATTAAACTAAAATAATAATAATAATAATAACATCAAAAATTAGGTCATGATTTGGAATAATATTTTAACATTTTAACATCAAAATTGAAAGAGAAACAATTCAATGGAATTAATAAAATACAATTAAAACTGTGTGAAATTGCTCAGTTTTTTTCAAGGAGTAGCTGAAGAATTTTCAAGAGAGTCACGTTTCTGAACTATATCTGGATGATTGTGGATTCTCCAAACAACTAATTAAAAGTGCCAATTAATATTATTTTAATTAAATGTTCTGATTGTGCAAAAAAGTAAAATTTTTCTTAATATTTTAATTTAATTATTTATCAAGATATAATCTGCTACGATGTGAATCTAAAATAAACCACTGCAACAATAAATATAATTAGAAGAATTATGAGTAAGGAATTGGAGAAAACCACTGGTAAAAAAATTGCTAAATAAATAGTAAATAAATTTGGAACCTTCTAAGAAAAAGGAATTGTTGCAAATCAAAAGTTAAATATTTCAATATTGAGGAAATTCAAATATTGAGGAAATGAATTTACGAAAAATAAACATTTCTTAATAATTAATGCAGAAAGGTGTCCAAATTCAGGAAAAAAAATACAAAAAATTGAAGGATTTTAGCCTAAAATGGAAAAAGGAATAATAAAATACAAATTTTAAAAAGGCAATATATCTAAAATTTGAAAAATTTTAAATAAATCTGAATCAATTATTTCCAATAAATTAATTTCATTGGCAGATTAAAAAGAAAATATAAGCTCTATCAAGTGTTGTTTTCGCATGATAGTTATGTGTAACTGCAGAGAATACTGTGCGGAATTCCTCACTTTGATTCTGCTAATTTAAATGTCGAGGAACCTAGTGAACTGCTAAGCGAATTATTGCTTAATTCATTCAAAGAACAGAAATCGTAAACTCAAGAAGGGTTAATTGCCCTTTATTTACTCAAAATAAGATGAATAGTCGGTCCCTTTCTTCGAGTTTACAGCAAAGCCTCCATTCGGGCCTGAACTCAAAAATAAGGTATAAGAACTAACTATAACTAACGAAGAGATTTAGTCGAAGCTAACACAAATCTAGCGGAGTTAGCCCTTAGTTTTAAACTAGCCGGCAAACTATCAAAAGGCACGTAATATACGGCCGAGCATAACAGCAGTTAGAGAGACTTCGTCCAAAGGCAAACGCGCGCTACTCAGAATTCCTAAATCTCTCTCTTAAAGTAAGTTGAACTTTCCTTTAATACTGTTTCTCCCTCATTTGCATTCAAACAGGTTTTTAAAAACTCATTTTGGTAGAGAGTTGTAAGTTCAAATGACGCAAGATAGATAAGGATAACTAAATTAAAACAACTGTTATAAAATTAAAATATACCTTATAACTGTTTAAAACATAGAGTTGAGTGGTAGGCTTGTTATGCGATGAAATGTAAATAACGTTTAGGTGTAAAGCTAGAGCCTTGAAAAATTATAAAAATGAAAATGTTGGAAATTGTAAATTTAGTGTTAAATTGAATAACAATTAATTTTGTTTTATTGAATTTATTTAGGAAAATAAATGCAAATTTTCAAAAATGAAATTCTAATAGTAAAGTCTAAAAATTAACATATTTTTTAAATTCAGTAAGTTTATAAAGGAAATCAAAATTTGTGATTTATTTTTTTTAAATTATTTCTATTAATAAAAGCAAACTGTGTGAGAAAACTTGAAAATTCTTTGAATGCATATGAGAAAGGTTTTAAAAAATTCGTAAACATTTTAAATTTTTTTTTATTTGTAAGCAAAAATGAGTAACATGTTGATAATGTGAAGTAGAATATGTGAATTAACAGTAAAATGTATTCACCTGCTTGGCGTATAGCGGATCTATTTGTAAATTTACAAGAATATTTACAGTCGGCATGGACCATGGATATCTCAAGCGATTCGGGAAAAAAAAAAACATCAGATCATTGGCAATGTGGAGAAGAAGAAAGCTTGATCACTTCGCATTTGCTTGCATCAATACAAATGAACAGCGTACTGAAAAACACATTGCTTCAAAATGGACAGCATGGGCGGAAAACAAAAAGTCCAATCCTTATGTTCTGAAAAATTGTTATATATTTTAAATTACTATACTAATGACGAGCGATTCCATCCCTCCTACAGTAGCGTTACGCTCATCCCAAGAGATAGAATAAGGCGTCAAAAATGCTCATGACTATACAACATCCAAATATAGTAAAACATATTCATAACTATTATAGGTAAAAAATACTCATAACTACTATCATCCAGTATTACCACATAGCACTTACTCAATAACCAGCTTTTAGTTACGTTCACATTAATTATATGAAAGAGAATTTGCACCCGTAATCGGTAATTTTGAAACTTATCGTTTCCTCATATACTGCCATATTTTTGTTAGGATGGAGGTAGAGAGTTTTAAGTTATCATGCTTATTTTCATGAAGAAAAGCAAAACTTAATCTTGTGTACCTCGTAGATTGTTCTGACAGTATTTCCCAAAATCCTGAAACTGCAAAAGTTTTGTTCAGAATAAAGAATTCATTGCTTCTTATAAATATACAAATTTGTCTAGCATAAATAGTAGTCATCCACAAACACCGAGATGGCAGCATTCAAATCTTAAAAGTTCTCAGCATTGTTAACCTTTTATAAAGTAAGAACATTGGCAGTAGAAAAGTTTGCGAAAGAGCTCAAAATAATTAGAACAGATTGAAGTACTTCCCTGAAAATAAACGTTGCTGTACTCATGTATTGTTATAGGTAGAACAAATTAATGGAAGATGATTAATTTGTTCATTGATTGAGTCACGTAAATTCAGTGGAAGCATTAATGAGTTTTGAAGGCTTAGATTCTAAGATGTTGATCAATCAATTATTCTTTAATTTATAGAATTTCCTTTATAAAGCACATGATAATTACGGAAAAATTAAAGAGAATTTGCAACCCTTTTCCCATCAAAAATCAGGATATAACTTTATAAATTTTCAAGTTACTTTGACTGATGTAACTTTGATAAGTTTTGAAGTTACTTTGATAATTCTGTTTTTCAATTTAAAATTTCTACTGTGGAGACTGCTGTTTAGAAGATAAAGTAGTAGGTTAGTTGCAGGATAAAATGGAAATAACGAAATGCAAGAGCTCAGTTGAGGTGTAAAAAGGCAACCCGTAAAACTGAAATAATGAAAATTTTGGAAATTGCAAATTTAGAGTTAGGTTGAATAGAAATTAGTTTCGTTTGTTAAATTTAATTATAGAAAGGAAAACTAAATTTTTAAAAACTGAATCTTAAATTAAATTAAAAAATAAAACTTAATTAAAAATTAATAAAATAAATTGTAAAAATTTAATAAAAAAATTTTTAAAATATTTTTTAAATTAAAGTGTAAGTTGAAAACAGACATGAAAGGTTTAAATTTTTAATTTTCTTAAATTATTTTGATTTGTAGAAATTGCACTACTTAGCATCCACTTTCAATTAACAAAAGAATACTGCTATCCACTTTGAATTAACACAAGTGCACTAATTCAATTAATATAAAGTGCACTACTTGCCGTATAACATATTTTCCCGAGTGCATTACTTTCCGATTGTATAAATGAACAAGTATAAAAACTATGCATATTTATGAAGGAATCGCAAACTAGTGCACTCACAAAAATACGTCATAAGTTTTTCAAATTAGTTCCTTATGCTTGAGCAAGCCGTTTTCATTGAAGGATTAGAATAATGTTTTCAAAAAATCCGCAAATTTTATCATCCCAGTTACAGACGTCCTATTAAAAGAGATGGAAGATGTTTTACAGTAACATGTTCGTATTTATGCTGGTATACGAACATGCTCGTAATTTTTCTAGTTGCATGTGCATTACCTGCGCCAACTCACTTGCAACTAACCGGCCATTTTTCAGAACTCGAATCTAGGAGTACAATCATTTGTTAACTTCGAGGTGAAATTACACAGTTTTAAAATTTATCCTAGTTTTTATGGATGTATTCAGAGTTTTAATTTGTTTGCAACTAATATTTCAATTCAAATAAAGTATTTTCTTCCGTTCCTCTTGTGATGTAAATATTTTACACTTTCCAGTGAAATTATCTTTCAGATTTTCTTTAAACTCAAAATGACGTATAAAAGTTTCTTACAGATAATGACCTTATAAGGTATATCTCCCACATTCTTAGCGTGCCTTCGTGGTGTAATGGTCAGCACACTGAGCCGGTATTTCAGAGATCCGTGGTTCGATTCCCGGCGAAGGCGATGCATATTTTTCATCGTTCCTGTTCCAAAAAATCCTAATGTCTCTACAGTGGCGCCCGAACTAAAAGGGTTGTGGATGATGACTCTCCACACCCAGGATTTGGCAACTAGGTCCCCTAAAACCCTAGTCGCCCTTTAAAAAGGGGAGTATATAAGGTATATCTCCCACATTCTTAGCGTGCCTTCGTGGTGTAATGGTCAGCACACTGAGCCGGTATTTCAGAGATCCGTGGTTCGATTCCCGGCGAAGGCGATGCATATTTTTCATCGTTCCTGTTCCAAAAAATCCTAATGTCTCTACAACCTAAGAGTGCATAAAGTTACAAACGTAATAAAAAAACATTACTTGTGATTTAAAATTTAAATTTTAAAGGTAAAAATCATGCAGAAAAAAAAACAGAATCATATAATGTGGCGCGTAAAATTTATTTAATGTGTTTAAAAATATTTTATATTTTTATATAGTACTAGCCGCTATGTGGCCAGCCTCCGTTTGGCTTTTAAACGTACCGGGAAAATGCCTAAAAGACACACCTGGGACCGATGGCCCCGTAAGTTCTTCCAACTATTTTTCTTTGTTAAGTATAAAACCCTCTCTTGCATACGGCCCTGATGTATTGCCAGAAAAACATATATATCTTGAATTGTTAGCAAATTGATTGCATGAGATGTGTATTAAACATTTGTTAAAACATAATTGAATATTGGGAGTGATCATTCTCCAATATTAATTGAAATAAAGAAGAAACAGTGTACTTTCCTCAATCGTAAAAAATATTGGAACTTTGCTAAGGCAGACTGGAAGGCTTTTGGTGGTCTCTTTGACACCCTGGCTGAATCTAGAATCCTCTCTAGTGACCTTGATACTAACTGGATTACTTTCAAGCACATGCTCTTCAAGGCAGCTAAAAGAACTATACCTAGAGGAAAGGTAAAGCTTTTCAATCCTTACTTTACTCATAATTTGCCGATTTTGCTGCCTCTGCTCCAGAAGAGAGAGAACCTGCGACTCGAATTGAAATACAGTAATACAGAGCAAAACAGGACAGAGATGAACAAAGTCAATGCAGAAATTAAACGAACCTATATGCTACTCAGGAGGAAAAAATGGATGGATACATGTGAGGGACTTGATGCTAGATCACCTGACACGAAACTGTGGAAATTGATCAAAAATATTAGCAGTGAACAACTACAGATAAAGAGGTGTAATACTATTTTAGATTCAGATGGCAACATCCCTATAGACGAAAAGGCTGCGGCTGATCTCCTCGGGAAACATTACCAGAAGACAAGTGAGCTTACTTTTACAGAAGTTGATAAGAAAGTGGCAAAAAGGTCTAGAGATCTTACACATGGTTGTCGCAGCGCTGTCTCAGACAATCCCCTTTTCTTTAAACCCTTCTCCATGCATGAATTGGAGATGGCACTCGAGGATCTTGATTTGACCAAAACTCCTGGACCTGATGGCATCCATAGACAGATGATTGGACATCTTGGCCTTCGTGCAAGAAAGAAATTTCTGAATATAGTGAATCAATCTTGGAGTCTTGGACGCCTTCCTAAGGAGTGGAAAAGGGCCACAATCATACCTGTTGAGAAACCTGGCCAAACCGATGGATCTCCTGGGAGCTTCAGACCCATTGCCCTAACCAGCATTGCTTGTAAAGTCATGGAAAAAATAATCATGGGGCGGTTGCTCTTCTACCTGGATACCCATGACCTCCTACCAAAAGAACAATACGGTTTCAGAAGAGGTCATAGTACCACTAATCAATTGGTTTATCTCAGCCAGAAGATTAAAGATGCCCCAAACAAGCGACCTACCAATCATACTGTGGCTGGCATTTATCAAAGGCATTTGACCGTGTCTGGAAACATAAATTAATTATTAAACTCTACGAAGACTTCGGCATCAGGGGTAAAGCCTTGACCTGGATCGCAGATTTCTTAAGAAATAGACTGATAAAAGTAAAGTTTAATTCCACTATGTCAAACACCTTTAAACTGAGCCAAGGCGTTCCCCAGGGTTCTGTGTTGAGTCCAATTCTTTTCTGTCTGTATTTGGCTCGAATTGAGAAGATTATATCAAGGAGAAGTGAAGTTGGTCTATTTGCGGATGATATCGCCCTTTGGAGCTCTGGCCCAGATGTGAGTTCAACTGAGACTGATATAAATTTTACCCTTGGAGAAGTGTGGAAATTCTCGAAAGACCACAAATTGAGTTTTAATCCAACTAAATCTACTGTTAGTTTTTTACCACTAATAAGAGGATTTATAATTACCATCCAAAAGTTTTTATGAATAACTTGCCTCTTACTTATGACAAACATCCCAAATATTTGGGTTTCGTTCTCGATCCAGAGATCACTAGTAACAGACATGTGGATGCGCTAGTTTTTAAGGGTAGAAAACGACTAAACATTCTAAAGTATATCTCGGGACGTGATTGGGGAGCTGATGCTTGCACTTTGAGAACTACTTATTCAGCCATCGTACGACCTATTTTGGAATACGGTTTCCCCGTCTACTCTTGTGCCTCTTCCACTAACCTCCAGAAATTGGAAAGAGTCCAACTTAGTGCTTCTCGCATTATAGCTGGCTTACGCAACAGTTGCCCGAATAAAATTGCGTTGTATGAAACAGACCTTCAACCCCTTAGTCTAAGAAGAAATGCAGGCCTTGTAAAATAT
>KK118724.1:0-28594 GCA_000611955.2 Stegodyphus mimosarum | reverse complement strand
GTATTTTTTTTTTTTTTTTTTTCTTTTTGTCTAAGAGTGTATATTTATGTTACAAATCAATAAACCATTAAATGTTCAATGCATATCTAAGAAAAAACATGTAAAAAAAGTGGAACTGAATAAAAAGAACTGAATAAAAACAAAATAGAAAAAAGTATGGATGTATACGAAATTCCAAATTTATAATATACAAGTGTTTTAAAATGTCTGGCTGGATTATTTCACCGAGATAGTTAAAATTAACATGCTACCAGAGACTACAGATTTGGTTTCTATCGCAAACATCATCTTATTAGTTCAAAGTAAGTTACAAAAAAGTTTTTGGTTTTAATAACAAATAGAATAGAGCAGATAATTTAGTATGATCATGTTATTTACACTCTTATCAAAAAAATTAAAAGATAAAAACAAATACATTTTATATCAGCAAGAAGAACATAATAATATTTACAAGTATATAAGTTTAGCTGTTTTATAATAAATAATTACTAATAAATAAGCGTAAATTAAAACAATCAATAATTAAAACGAAATATCAGAAGCTGGTCTCCCTGAATTAAACTAGATAAATATTTACCTACTCTTTAGTAGAATGTTATTCGACGAATTTTCGCTTCCTATCGTTCGTGACGATAACTAAATTAACCAATCAAATAAAATTTAATGAACTCTACAAAATTTGTAGGCTATACAAGATGGAAACTGCAACAACTTCTCCAAATTATTTCTCTGAAAATTAAGTTCATTTAAAACTAAGTCATTTAGCTTAATTTACTTATTCAATAGCAAAAACAGCAAATCAAAATCCAATAGTTCTGCATAAGTATTTTTTAATTTCTATGATATATTATTCAAAAATGAAAGTGAACATTGGTCACCCAAGGTCAATATTCGGAAAAGACAGAACAATTCAAGAGTTTAGAGCAGGAATTACAGGGCTGGAAAAATTTCCTTTTGACCTAAAGCCATTTTAAAGAAACATGCCTGAATGCGGATTGTCTGAACATTTATTCAAATGCTAAAGAAATTCCCAATATAGGTTGTTGCTCTGTAAGAGTAACTTTATTCTACAGAAATCCGATTATAGATTTAAATAAATAAAACAGCAGTTACTAATAACTTTATTACAAAATAAAGACCCTGACAATTGCACGTACAGGCAGTCCGTTCATCGGATATGAAAAATAGTGCGTAAATGTGGTTATAACCAAACCGACAGATTTTAGCGCTCTTAGCACATAACCACTGATAGGCTTATAAATACAATTAAATTTATGTAATATAGTCTGAGTTTTACAGCTTATATTATGTTTAATATTTTTTAATACTTGCATCTTCTATTTCCCTAATTTAAAAAAAAAGGATAATCACTTTAAATTCAAAATGGTGTTTTTTACATACAAAATTGTTTTTATTTAGATTCAAAATGGTGTTCTTTTGCATCTACATGTTATAGCAGTCCTATATACAAAATTTCAATTTTCTGAGGCTACTTGTTTTTGAGCTATGCGAAATACATACATACGTACGTACGTACGCACAGACGCCCCTAAAAAAATCTCTTCAGAATCCATTTTAAATCAGTTTTATAATTTTTTGGGGGATAAAGGGCCCTTTATTCTGTCCTTACGTACAGATGTAAGGCAAAAACATTGTTAAATTGCTTTCGATAGCTGTTAAAATGGATAGTTTCGTTGAAATATGACACTCGAAATTTTTAGCGATATACCTTTTTACTTCGTACAAGGAAGTAAAAAAAGACGCTAATCACTTTAAAATAAATTCAAAATGGTGTTTCTTTAATAGTTCGAATATGCAGTTATTAAGTAAGCAGATTTTAAAAATTAAAATTTTGCTTAACACTTCTTAATTACTTTTAACCGTATATCAAAGAGTATACGTATAGCAGGTGACAAATTTTACAGAGTTCAAAATAAATCAGGTGAAAATCATGAAGCTAAGATTGCTTAGCAATCAAATTTCATGCATCATGAGCTGAAAGAGAATATTAAAGACTCACAGGCACTATCAAAAGACTTACATTTTTATTAGAGAACAGCATTATCGATGAGATCATAAACATCGATCACGCAACAGTATGGTGAAATATAGAAATCATATGTACGATCCGCGAAAATCATATAAGAGTTAATAAACTAGCGTCAAGACATGCTTGATGGAGGATATCGATCACTTTACGCATATGATAACATTCGTGTGTGGTTTATATGAGACAAGCTTAAAGAAATGACAATTTATATGCATCCAATTCCGAATGTATATAGAATACCTTCGGGATGAAATCTAGAAGTGGTTGAAAACGTGCCTATGGAATTTATTTCCTTACATTTTGATCCTGGATATCTATTTTCACTTGAAAAATTTCTCAAAAGGAGGATAATATTATAAAAAAAGTTTCTGCACTTTGAGGATTAGACTATGGAAAAATACAACATATGATATTCATGAAGAAAATTCTTTCCTAGTGAAGGAGTCACTGTAATTAGTTGAAGAAAATAAGATTGCATTTTTATGTCAAACATTCATGGATGTATAATTAATAAATACTTTCAAGCGACCAAACTGAATAACGAATGCTGTTTCTACCCAAGATTGCTTAATTTGATTGAGAATAGCAAAGCATACTATGGCTACCTGCCTAAGGGAGGGATGCCTTCGTAGAGGATTTTCGAAGTTAACTAACGATATACTTATCATTCACAAGAACGAACAAATAGTTTAACGTTTTATTTCTTTTAAGAATTAACGTGGAAAAATGACCTACGTCTGGACATTTGTTCTTGAGTTTTAAAGAACCAAATACGCATCATTTTTATTTAATTAAAGGTACCACACATTTATCTAATGAAAGTAAAATAATCCAGTCCTCCTTAGAAATGTTTTTTCAAAACATACCTCATATAAGGCAAAGGCCTTGCGAATTACGCTATAAAGGTTATCCACTGTATGAAAGATAATTAAAAGAAACGAGTGACGTATCCATTTAATGGAACATTTTTCGCTTTTATCATATAAACACACTGGATTTTATTTTTGATAAGCAATTGCATCTATACTGTTAAGACTACATTTAATTGACTTATTTAAATAAATATTTGTAACTGGAAACACAAATGTATAGAATCAATATTAGGAGCCTACAGATAGCTTCGTCGAGATTCCTTTGCGTGAATCAATCTAAAATTCAGTGCAATACTTAATGTAGGATTCTAAGCGCGGTTCTATTCCCATTTTACTTATTTGGATTTCATTTAATGTTATTTAATTTAGGCTGCGTCAATGTACATATCAGTATTATTTAACATACAGACCATTAAAGCGTTATATCAGATAACGGTGTACAATTTGCTACTTTAAATAAATTCCGAAATTTAAAACTTAAAATAGAACTTTTAAGAAATTAAAATTTTAAAAATAAGGGAAAAATCACGAGGCCCATATAGGCAGTTTTTTATATTATAGGAAGGTTTGGCAATGAAAACAGTATTTTTCAGCCATGCAGGTGTGGAATTTTCACCGTATGTTTCAGAGTAGTGTTCGTCAATCATACAATTTTTCTCTAAATAATAAAAAAAAATATTCTGACCCTGTGGAAACATTTAAGGCTTTTTAATCGAAATTTAATATGCATACAACAGAAAATTAAATCAACAGAAATAACACTGTCTACTTACAGGACTTTTGCAGTTTCTCGCAAAATTATTACTTTATCCCCAATTCATCTACTAGGTATTATAAAATTGTTTAATGCGGAATTTTAAGTTTGTGCTTAAAGGTTTCATAAAGGAATCCATTTCTTTTTCAGAGGAATGTCATCTCAGAAAAGTAAATATCGATGAATTTTACATTAGATACCGACAGAATCATTTTTATTAAAATAACATAAATATAAACATGGACGTTTTAGCGAAATGTAACTTATAAAAAGGAAACGAACTTTTATGTTAAAAACAACTGGATTCCTGTCAGTTTTGCAGCTTAACACTCGATGAAAATACGTAAGTAATGCAACAGAAATGACAATATTTACGAGTGAATTATTGCAGTTTTAAATATTACAGAAGAATTAATTTATGTAAATTCATGGTAAATAGAAAATACTTTTGAACGACTTAAAGCATTATACTTGCAAATCTCAGTTTTCCAGAGAAGAAATTTTTAATTTAAGAGCTTCAATAAATGAATCTATAAGGTATTTCTCCCGCATTCTTAGTATGCTCTTGGCATGTAGTGGTCAGCACGCTCGGCACGCATTCGAAAGGTCCGCGGTTTGAGTCCCGGCGAGGGCATTGCTAATTTTTCATCTCTCCTGCTTTAAAAAAAATAGTGTCACTACAGTAACGCTCGAACTAAAACAGATGGTGAATGATGATTCTCCACTACCAGGATTTGGCAATTGGGTCCATAATATAAGAGCATATAATGTATTCCTCCCGCCTTTTTAGCATGCCTTCGTGGCGTAGCGGTCAGCCCACTCGACGCGTATTCGAGAGATCCATGGTTCGAGTTCCGACAAAGGTATTGCTCATTTTTCATCTCTCGTGCTTGAATCTGCGCATGCCAGCGGCCATATTGGCTGTGGTTTTTGTGTGCTTCGATAAAAGTGCTAATAACTTAGTAATTACACCACTTGTCTTTGTGAAAATGTGATTCTTCCATGGATTATTAGTTCCGGTTGCGATATTTGTGGAGTTTTTCCTCCAAAGATGGTGAATTTCGAGGATAGGAAGACTTAAAATTGTTGCTGTCAGCCGCCTTCATTTGCATGTTCTGAGTAAGCATTGTCTCTCAAGGTTTTTACATACTGTGCAGATAACCTTTGAGTATAAAATAGGATTTTGTATGTGTTTATCAACTTGCATATTGAAAATCGTGTCTTAGATACTTGTATGAAAAATGTTATATGTATTTGTAATTTTCAGTAAGCGTTAGGCTTAGCGTGGCGGATATTTGTTGACACCAGACGTTTGGTGCACCACCAAACTTAGTCTATCTGCCCTCCGGAAGAGTGAGGCATCCTATTTTGGGTGCACCAAGATTTAAGTCTTTTCGCCCGTTTGTCGATTTGTTCAGTTTCACTGATAAAATTGTAATTTTTGCTTAAAAAATTATTCTGGAGCTATATAAATCACAAAGTGAGATGGTTCGTCCAAAAAATAAAGAGCCTAAGGGACAACGCTCCGACAATGAAACGCACTCGGACAGTGCTCCAATAATGTACAGGAACAGAGCAGTACACGACAGCTAGACGTTGATATAACTTTGGTAGATGCCAGTGCAGAGTATCAGGAGGCTTCAGAGTGCTATACTAACCTAATTGGATATTTAAATCGAGACGACATTCCCACGAAAGGAAACAAAAAGATACGAGGTTTCTTTGACCATATGTTAAGAATAGTCTCTAGGCAGAGTTACAAAATAGCCAGTTTGGAAGGACAAATTGAACAAACTAAGAATATAGAGACATACATCCAAGGAATAGTCGCCACTCAAAAGCTGTCTTATGCAGAGATTGCAAGATCTCGACGGCCATCGAGAAGTAGTTCTAGATCTAGACGATCAACAATCGAGAACACGACAAGAGACAGAGCATGTATTACTAGACTGTCCTAGGACTGAGGGTAGCACGTCCGACGAGGTAAAGGAGAAGCTTGTGAAGCACATAGATCGAGGGAAACTCAAAGTAGGCGTCAAGAATATAAAGAGAGTCAACAAAGGAGGGCTCCTAGTAGAAGTTACGAAAAAGAAAGAACTAACAATACTTGCAGAGGCCATAAATGAAAATCGAAAGCTGAAGGACGTAGTGGAGACGAAACATCCACAGAAAAGAAACCCGAGAATAATAGCGTATAATTTCAACGAGAACATTAATAAAGACAAGATAGTAAACTTCATTAAGACAGACAGCAGAAAGTGAATTAGAGGTCCTGCTCGTCATGAAGGCCCGCTTTGGATGGCACTGGGTTCTATCTATAGACACAGTAGCTTTGAAGATTCTTATGAAAACGGCGAAGTTGAACATACAATGGACAAGAAACAACGTAAGGGAGTTTATAAGGGTTTCGCAATGTGTAAAATGCCTTGGGTATAATCATCCAGCGAAATATTGTAAGGAAGATAAAGTCTGTGCCGGATGCGGCTCCACAGACCACGAGAAGACCAATTGTGACCAAAAAACAGTCAGCTGTGTCAATTGCACAAAGGTGAATAAATGATATAATACAGGCCTCGACGCCCAACATGATAGCCGAGATAAGAAATGCCCATGCTACCTAAGAGAGCTAGAACGACTAAAACAACGAACATACTACTATGGATAGTATCCAAATAATCCAGATTAATCTTAAGCACTCCAGGAGTGCAACAGACAACTTAAAGATAAATTTTGAACAGAACGACAAACTCAAAGTAGCATGTATCCAGGAACCGTACACAGTACAAAACAAATTGTACGGGTTCCCCATAAAATATAGGAAGTTCTACTCTTGAATGGACGCAAAAACTGCAGTGATTATCGCGGATTCAAATCTCCCAGTTCTGGAACTTTTCAGCTCTCCAGAGATTATAGCGCTTGCAATAGGCAGGGACTCAAGATTTATACTAATCACGGTATACTGTCCTACATCGCAGGATATTGCTCTAATCTTTGCAACCCTAGAAAGGTTTATGCAGGATAATAACAACATGACTACAATAATTACAGGAGATTTCAATGCCAAAAGTCCTCTATGGGGCTCCCATAATACGGACACACGAGGCCTCAAAGTATGCGAATTCATAGCCAGCACTGGGCTATCGATTGTCAACGAGATAAGGGATACGCCAACCTTCGCAGGAGTAAGTGAAAACAGCTGGATTGATCTCACACTTATCATAAGTAAGGACAGAATCCGGATCGATAATTGGAAAGTAACGGACGAAGCTAACGCTAGCGATCATAATAATATCTATTTTGACGTCTCGAGCATTCATTACTCAACATGGCGAAGAGCGAAAATCAATGTACGACATACCGACTGGCTAAGCTTCAAAAGGGATGTCTCAAAATCTCTAGCACACCCTAGAAATCTGACATCTATCCAGGAAATCTATAAATATATAAGAGAAGTTACCACTAGTCAACGCGAGATCTATCAAAGAACGGGTTTCTCACATAACTCGAAACCAAGACCGCGCACCTGCCCATGATGGACAAAGGATCTCACTATTCTCAGAAAAAAGATTAGAGCAACAAGGAAGAGATTCCAAGAAACAACAGGAGAGGAAAGGGCCCATAACAGGCTGCTTTACCAAAGGGTACGTGCACAGTACCGACAAAAGATGTATAAAGAAAAGAAAAAAGCATAAGACATGACATGGAACAGAATCACTGTCAGCTATCCGTTCGGAACATAATTCGATCTAGCTAAAGGGAAGAGCATGGATCCATTACAGATGGGCTCAGTTAAAAAAGATGATGGCACTATGACGAGCACAATTGAGGATACAATTAGGGAAATAATGAGGTTCCATTTTCCAGACGACGACACCAACCAGGACTCTACATATCATGCTGATATCCGTGCCCAATCAACCGAGATTCCAAACTCGAAAGACAATCAGCGGTTCACACTCGAAGAAATGCAACGTACGGTTAAACTCAACGTGCAGAGGTAAAGCTCCTGGTCTGGAGGGCCTCACGATTGAAACCATAGAAGAGCTAAGGCTCGCGGACGACAAGCAAATTCTAACACTCTTTAACAAGTGCCTTGAATTAGGTTATTTTCCAGAGGAATGGAAAATCGCAGAACTGGTCTTGTTCCTGAAAGAGGGAAAACCGAAGTTCATGCCTAGTTCTTACAGACCTATCTGCTTACTCTCAGCGTGGGCAAAGTCCTGGACAAGATGCTTACGCAGAGATTAACGTATTACCTGGTCAAAAACCAACTTCTAAACCCTGCCCAATACGGGTTTACTAAAGGGCGGAACACCACCGACGCCCTCACCCGTGTTCAAGACATCATCTTAAATAACAGACAAAATAACCTACATATGTGTATAATATCGCTTGAGTAGCGTCAGCATTCAATAAATTATGGTGGTCAGCGCTTAAAACAAAACTAAAGACCTGCGATGTCCAAAGAATCTTTACCAACTGATCACAAGCTACCTCAAAGAACGTCAAGTGACCTACAAAAGAGACGCCCTAAATATTAAGATGAATTACCACAAAGGAGCCCCACAGGGTTCTAATATCGGACCCGTCCAGTGTAATATAATTGCAAACTCAGCGCTAAACATCAACTTTGGAGAAAATGCGAAGATACAAGCTTACGCCGACGATATTATACTCATAATACACGGAGGCAATAGGACAACAATAGATCGTTGTGGCGAAAGGCTAATTTCGCAATAGGCTAATTTCAATTCGAAGTTAAATCCTTTCTAAAATCTGTCTATGAAGATATCTATATCTATCATTGATTCGAAGAAACGTTAATTTAAATATTTACACTATATACAGTTAAACAGTTAATAAATCATATTATGGAATTTTACAAAACAAAGGATAAGGCTTACTACGCCTTTCCCGTCTAGCATCTAATATCTAATTAATTTTTTCTACTTCAGGTGGGGGCGCTGCTATCGCTGTATGACATCATATTTCTCTACAATCATAAAGCAGACGCAGCACTCTAATTGCTTACAAAATGGAGTCAAAACAACAAACTGTGTTTCAACATTGAAAAGACACAAATGATTATCTGTTCAAAGGGCTCAAAAATAAACGCGAATCCACCACGCATAAAGTGGGAAGGGCATCCACTGCGACGCCAGGATACCATTAAATAGTTCGGGTTGACGCTTAATAAGAAGCTCACGTGGGTATCACATCTTACGGAAGTCCGAGATAAGACGTATCGAATCATCAGTAAGGTAAATAGGTTAATAACAGACAAGTGGCGCCAAAAGGGGCGCCTGTTAAAACATCTATACCTAAATGCAATTGAACGCATGATCCTCTACGGCTGCCCAGTCTGGATACTGGCACAGCAAGAATATGTCAAAAACTACAACAAATACAACGAGTAATTCTGTTAAAAATCACCAGTGCGTATAGCACCACATAAACCGCAGCACTGCCGGTTCTAGCTGGCACTCTCCCACTCGACCTAAAAACAGAATTAGAAAGATCAATCTACCGACTTCTACACTACAAAGAGGATCTTCACATTAAAGAAGATTAACATCTCTCCTATGCCAACATAGAAAACTTCCAAGATTCCCTGCCTTACACCCAGGAGATCAACCCATCCTTCCCTGGTGCAAATCGCCGCCATCAGAACAACAAAGACGCGGACGCACTACATTACCTGCTCACCTGCCTTCTGACAGAGCACCTCCAACAGCAGTTCTTTCCTTCCGACTATATCACATATCCTGTGAATAGACTGTTCACGGACTATTACTGCAACAAGAGCATTTTAGAGATAATGAAGCAAGTGAATGAAAATAATTATATCCAAGAAACTGAAGATTAATGTAAAATGTAGAAAGGCGGCCTAACCGTCAGATTTATAGCACTGACTAGGATGACTTTCTAACCCTGTAGTGCCATTAACTTAGTTTGGCGGAACAGGTTAAGTAAAGTAACCAATATATCTCCTGGTTTAAAAAAATACCTAATGTCTCTATAAATCCTTAGCAATTAGAACTAAATAGAATAACTATTCATATCTGTGAAAGACCAAAGACATGCAAAGTTCAATTTTAAAGATATTCCCTGCAGTCAGATTGAGCCAACCACGTGCAGCTCGAAGTTTTTCGTGTTTAGTTAGATATGCAGTAATTCGACGTATCCCTTGCGTATTTTCAATGATAAAACAATTTCTTAAATGAGAAATGACATTATTTTGCCTCGGAAACCTGTGATAACAGTTGAAGTCTTGATAGTACCTTAAGAAATAAAGGCCTTTTCATAAACTAAATGAAAAAATACTCTAGAGATGACGATTGGTGTTTAAATTAATATATCGTTTATATGCTGATTGTGAAACAGGTTTAATACAAGAAGAAATCAGTTTATCATTAAATTGTATGTTGATGCTTAAGCTTTTGTGTAAACATTCAGTTACATAAATAGATGGTCATGTATCAGTTTTCTGCTTGCTCCTTATCAATAACTCTGCTTCTGACAATAAACCATAAAAAGTGCTTAGAAGTAAATATTTACTATGGAAAGACTTTTCCGCTTTCAAGATATGTAAGAGTTTATTTAGTTTTAATAATAGTTATTTTAATTTATGAGCCCTCTCTTGTTTTCTCTTATTCCTCTCGCGTTTTCTCGCCAGGAAGTAAATGAGTAAAGATGAATGAGAATATTTAAACTGTAGAAGCGAAACGTTTAGTCACAGCGGGATTTCGCTATTGTGAGCACCCGTTGCTATTTTCTTCTAGTTGTATTTACCTTAATATTTCCTACGTATTCTAGCCGCCAAGTTATTGTTCTGCCGTGTAGGTTATGAGTCAACCTATTAGCTTAAATTGAATCGCGTAGTCTCGTATTAAACTTTACCTTTAAATTTAGTGTTACATTATTTAGTGTTACATTATTTAGTGTTACATTAGTTTACATTAATTACATTACATTAGTGTTACATTAAATTTAGTGTTACATTACCCATCACTTGCAGTTCTCACTGCAAGTGATGGGTGTTTGTAAGCACTTAAATCCGTGCCGTCTGTAAATTATATTGTGTTCAATAAAGGCTCTTTTACACCCTTTCCCTGGTTGTGTTCGTCTTTGAGCCTGTACTAGAATTCTCAAGGATTAACACAAAAGTCACATTTTAATGATAGCTGAACTAACTAGATCTAACAGGTAAAATGAAGATATTTTCGCATCCATTTGGGCCGATTACACTGAAAATAGTAAAATGGGTTTTTAGAGCAAGAAACGTAAAAAATTAAGTATGTCTTTGTTAGAAATGGAACTGTTGACATTCTAGGTGCTACCTAGACGTGTTGATCACATATCACAAGGATCCACATCGAGCAAATGCCATAATTCCTTACAAATGATTCTTCTGATATATCTCTGATTTATATGCATTCACTCACATTCTTATCCAAATGGCTGAAAACATTCCCTTTGATTTAATTAGTCTTCTCTTAGTACATATTACTAAGATGAGATATTTACAAGCAGGAAATCATAAAAAATTTAAAGGTCCTTTTATTTTTATGGTTTCTAAAAATTATAAGTGAGTATTTTACCAGAATCCCACCCTTAGGTCAGTCACAACAGGTATTGATAACCTGAGAAGGTCGTACATTAACTTAGCTCACTTCTAGCTTAAACAACTTTCATTGTATCAATATTCAAATGCAAATTTGTAATATCTAACTTTAAAGTCCATTTCTAATTTTTTTCTTCTATTATAACTATCGTAATTAAGTTCGCATATGATATTCAAATTTCTAATGCCTATCGCTAGAATTCAATTGCTGTTTTGCATTTATGATGATACACCCCAAACAGTTGGTCCATGAACAGTGTATCAAAATTTTGAATGGAGTACACGAAACGCTTGTGCAATCCTCGTCTAGGTACTTCAGCAAAGAATGCTCTATTGATAGATGTACTTGTATTTTAGGATCAGAATTCATTAAAAGATAAACAGGCTATCGCTGCTGTGCTTCCATATTGTAAGAAACACTGAAATCTGTAAAGAATTCGTAATTTATTCATACCAATTTCCTAAAAGCGTAACAGATTGATAACGAGTATAATCCATTAAGCTGCATGGAAATACACGCATGATGAATGTTTTATCACTCTGCAAGCATGGTTCTGATTAATTAATAAATCACTTAAATCACTAAGCTTGTTATTTTCGATTTATCTTTTCTCGCAAAATGAGATGAAACAACTTATTTCTCCTCTGAATAGAAATCTGGTATTAATTAATTTTTAATGAATGCAATTACAACTAAATAACGGAGCGGTATTGAGTAAAAGCAGATATTAACATTTGACATTTCAAATCGTGGGAGTAATCAAACGTATTTTTGGAATACGTCATCTTATAATTTTGAATTCATGTCGTGTGAGAAGCAATAACTGTTGACTAATTATATTTGTAGCATCACATGTGATCAAAGCTAATTTTATACTACCATGCAACCTCGCTTTTAAAGTTTTCTTCTGTACGAGTGTGCTCCTGTCCCACGATATTAAATGCATGTAAACTAATTCATTACGCATTAGATAAGAATGGGAAATGTAACATTTTTTCCTAAGGTATAAAACTAGTTTTCATATTTTTTTTAAATTTCTAAAATTTTCAAATCATAAAATTTAAAATATTTCAAATTCAATTGTGTTGAATGAACTAATAATCCAACGTTAATTGTAAATAAGAAAAAGAAAAAGTATTATATTGTTTAATTCTAGTATACATATTCTAGCAGTGGCTGTTTCATAAGTCGTGCAGAGAGACAAACGAATGTCTCATTGTTAGAGGCAAATAAAAATGTAGCTCAGAATTTTGCAGGAAAAATTAGCGAAACTTTGGTGGAATCTTCCCCAAATTTCATGGTTCTATGACAACCAACTTTTACGCTAGACATGAAATGTAAGTACTTCAAATGATACCCGAATATTTAACAAGAACCCGTACTTACTGTAGTTCAAATAAGTTAGAAGAATGTTGTAGGATGCTAATGTAACCGAGGATTTCAGAAACGTGGAGAGCTAAGTTTTGGAACTTGGATGTCATTTCAAATGATAGGTACAGCTGTCCGAAAGATCAGTAGCCGTTATTCATGAGCAACCACAGCGCTAAGGGGCGATACACAGAGAGAGAGAAAGGAAGACGTGAGCACTATCCCTTTACCAAATGGTTAATCAGTATAGCACCTCGTCCACCATATCTATACCACTCCTTCAAAATACATAAAGCCACCTAAAAGGTGTTCAACGGGCAAGACAAGACATACGAAAAAACATGTTACAGAGTTACAGATTAATATTCAAGACACATTACTGATGCAAATATGACTGATACAGAACTGATACGAGACTCATATAATACTGATACTGATATTAATACTGATTAATACTGCTACAGTACTAATTCATTGATATAACACTGATTATTAATCTGATACAATACTGATTAAATGGGAATGGTTTTGTACAAGTCGGTAAATAAATCCTCGAAGTAATACGTTACAGAGACTCAAGATATTGCGAATTAAAATATCACAGATCAATGTACTACTGTTACATTATTGGTACATTACTGATGCACATATAACTGATACACTACTGATACAGGGCTGATATAATACTGATACAATACTTTACTGATGTAAGACTTACATATATTATATACATATACTGTTATATTTCTGATACAATATGCACATACAATACTTTACTAATAGTAATGCTCATACAATACTGATATTAATACTCATACAATACTTTACTCATATTAATACCCGTACAATACTTTACTGATAGTAATACTCATACAATACTGATTAATTGTAAATGGGAATGATTTTGTACAAGTCTCTAAATAAAACCACGAAGTAACACGTCACGAAGATTCAAGATATTGCGAATCAGCACATCACATATACATTATCGACACATTACTATTATATTACTGATGAAAATATGACTGATACACTATTGATTCAAGACTGATATAATACTGATACACTGATACAATACTTTACTGAAATACGACTGTTGCATTACTGATACAATTGTACATATACTATAATGCTTAGCTATTACAGTACTGATACAGTACTTTACTGATATTAATACTGACACAATACTGATTAATACTGGTACAGTACTTTGCTGATGTAAAGCGCTATTATATTACTGATAAAAATCGGCATATAATCCATTCGAAGCATACCTTTATGGCATCAGGAGAATTTACGCTGTCTGACATAAGTCCATACCCAGCGCAGACAGTTTGTCCATTAAATTGACAATCTTTGTAATCAGATATCTCTTTTTTATGATAAATTTGTACGTAGAAAGCCTGCCTGTTGGTACTTGGAAGCTGAATATGAAGATCAGCTGTCGATGGACAAGTGGTCAGGTAATGCTCTGGGGACCCAATAGCTCCGCAGCAGCAGAGCTCAGTATTGCTGCGTCCACGTTTTGCAAAATATTGCGGAAATGGACCATAGCCAGTGATAAATTGGACGAGCTGAGGGTTGGAGATGATACAGTTAGTATCCACATACGCTATGTGATACCAGTCAGAGGCGACGTTTCCTGTGGTGGTGGGAACTTAAGAAATGAGGAGTTCAGCAATGGAATTGAATTCTGTTTGAGATAAGACCTAATTCAGTTTCACTACTGGTTCCAGACTTCAGAAGGTAGCAGGAAATATCGCCCCTCCCATATAATCGAAAAGCATCTGTTTAGGATGTTGCAAAGATCACCTTGACCGTAGCCGCACAGAGCTCTACATATCCTTAGAAGAATCAATAAGGGCTGACCAAGGATTACCTTCTTCAGAGCGTTTTTAGGATGTCTTGAATTCTAAGTTCCTCTTTATGGGACATAACGTTATAAGGTTTCTCCTTCAATCTCTTGACTTTCTTTGTGAGCATACGCTGTGAAACCCTATGTTGAGGACAGTGAGCAAATCTAGGCTATGTCCTTTAGTGTTGAAGAACTACAAAGTCAGAAGGAGGGTTTAAAAGTGACCCTTTAATTCAAATAATTACAACTCTCTAACTTGAGAGTAAGCCACTACTTGGGCTGAACTAAAATAATATGAAATAAAGTGTGTTAACAAATTCAAATACCTAACTTAGCTTAAGTAGGACGGCGAGGGAAGCTTAACTCTTAGTGAAATGCAATAATGCGAATTTCACTAGCAAACACTGGTAATTGCAAATGCCTATGAAGGCGAACTTTCAGTAGACAGAGGAAATCTTTGCGCGCACAGCCTTACGGCGATAAATCCAAGGCTCTGTCTTTCCCCTCGTTAACTCCTGCCTTTTAAACTGCTAACAGATATATGCGATTTGCATAAATATCTCGCTCGCGCTAAATTCGGGCAGCAACTGAAACTTTGAGATATCGATAGGAAAGTTCAAACTAAAAATAATTTGGTTAATTAAAATAATGAATGCTACATAGTTGCTCCCAGAATTTAGTAGTCTGAAACTAACTAGCCTAAAATCGGCTTTTAGTGAAGATGCTAAATTCTAAATCTAAATTTTCCTTCCTATTCGCCATCCTTTACAATTGTAAGTTTTAAATTTAGTTTAAATCTCTGTTTGTGTCTTAGATATTTTAACATAGAATATCCTTTTCCTTCTTCACATCAAAAAGATCCATCAGGAATTTGGCTAGACTGATACTAGTCTGGTTCCTTCCAATCTGGAAGGAAATAAATTTTAATTTCATGTTATAAGTACATTTCACCTGAAAAGTACAACATTCCCTTCCTCTGATGCTTTCCGTAATGACTTTTATTCGCGCTTTAGGTATTCGCGTTTTTAATTTCTAGTAGCGCTTATCGCCAAAAGCATTCATTTTACACTCATTCATTTTTAAAACTTCCCCCTTGTTCTCTGGCCAAATGTCGTGTTTGTGAAAAACACGCAGTTTTACTTTGTCAAGTGTTCACAACTACCACCTGACTTCAATTCTATTGGGGTTAATTCTTCGACTTTGAAGACCTCAGACCTCCCCTAAAACAAATCTGAAATGCCCTGAGGTTCTAACATAAAATGAACTTTAAAATTTTGTGTGAAACCAGAGAACACTACATACAACATTCAATCATTTTCAATTGCATTTTATACATATAATTCATTCTTTCAATCTTCAATTCAAATTTTCTTTAAATGCTCATTGCGTTAAATAACACTTATATATTCACTTTCTAATTTAGCGCGCTTTACGCTTTTACATTACATTTTAATTTTAACTTGCGTATCCTTTACGCTTTTCCAAAATATTCGATATAAACAAAACCAGTGCTTAAGGCTTACAACAAATCATGCATTACATAGAAAACAGTTTTACATTAAATGCATTCATTATTTATACATAGAAAAATATAATACAACAGTTTTGCTATACAACTTACGTACTAGTTGCTTTTAATTAACACAATTCAATTTCCTATTTACAGAGAGTCTTTTGACTAAAATCGAGAATTCCATGTTCTGAATTACAAAGAACATTTCACGAATAGTCTCACAGTTTTTCAACTGAAAACTCGAATTTCTTCCGCTGCATGTTTAACTTGTTCCTTCAAGCGTGTCCTTTACGCTTTCGGCAACCGGCCTTTGACTCGGGTAACTTCCCTTTTAAATCTGCAACTTGCACTTAAATCAGAAACATAACTGTGTGAATTTAAAAAGAAAATAAAGAATCTACTTATCTTTCTGCCAGTCTTTTAGGCGTTTTTTTGTCCATTCCTGAAAGGTTGGATATACTGTGGCTTGGGCTATTCGTTGTTTGGTCCTCCTAGATTGAAACTCTGGGGCCGCCTTTCGTTTGGTCGATCTCCTTTCCTCCAGAAATACCTTGTTGGGACGAATGGTGGGTGGCGCTTTCCGTTTCTGCTGAAGTCCCTGCTCCCTCTCCAGACTGGCTCGTTCCTTCTCCTGCACTTTCTCCTGCACTCGTAGGCTCCTTCGTTGTGGATTGGCACCTTCGGCGGCTCGCTTCTCGATGTTCTGTTCCCTCCGTAGTGGTGGAGCTTTCATAGTATTTTCATTTGGAGGTTCCTTCCTCAAACGCTTTGGTCGCTGAGACTGTTGCTTAGCGCTTTTCCGTTTTTCGTTCTGGGGTGGTCTTTTCTTCGGCTGCGGCTTCCTCTCTTCTGGTAACCTCCTTTTCAAACTGGGTTTTCAAACTAAAAATGATTTGGTTAATTAAAATAATGAATGCTACAACGTTACATCTTACAGTACAGCAGCTGGAAATGGGCAACAGAAAATTAAGATATTCGTTGCAAGTTTTGGTGCACTTATTATTCTTGATTATTCCTGATTTAAGTTCAGTTGTATAGGGATATTACTTATTCTTGATTTAAGTTCAGTGGTATAGGGATATGATGGTGTTATGTAGTATCAAGTATTTAGCCGCTAGGAAGTGCTGTTGTTAACGGTGCAAAAGGAATCGCCTATGATACCTCAAGAAGTCGTTAATTATGTCGCCGTGAATATAAAAAGAAATCATTCTAGATGAAATAATAGAGCTGAGACTCACCCGTTCTCACATTAAAGCCCTCGTTAAGTTATCTGACTAGAAACAATTCATTGAAAAAAAATCTTTCTCTTTAAAAGCAGCTTTCAAAGGCGCGTACTGAGATAAAGGTGCTGGAACTTTTATGAAGGATGTTCTACATAAATCAGAGCAAAAATCTTCATAATAGTGGCCCAATAATAAAATTTCGATATTTTAATGAATGCCAGTTTTTAATCTGAATCTTGTAAACATTTATCATAGAGGCTACACTTTTATGACAGGGCTCATAAGTGCAAATTAGGTCTACCTTTCTATGAATTTTCATTCAAATTATAGAGCATGGCACATGGCACATCAGTGTAGATCAACAAGTCTTCGTATTTCTGCGACATTTAATGAAGATAACTGATTTAATGATAGAAAGTACCTCTCATATTGTTGTTGGCATTTTTGCGTAATTTTTGGGAGTTATTCAATAGGTTTATGGCAAGCATTGGCTGGCATGTATGTCTGTACCTTAATAATGGCATATAAATTTACTTTTCTCAACTCTAAATGACGATATCGAAGAAGAAAAAAATGAAAGGCGGCATTGTCTGAAAGGGTACTCAGCATATATTTTTGAAAGGAGGTAGAACATTTTTGTGATGTACAGCAAGTTAATTCTGATAATGATTGCTTATACAAGCTGTTAAAAGAGTGAAAATGCAATATTAATAAATATTCTCAAAAATCCTGTCTCTCGTTTTCAAAAATAAAGATAGAAAAATTTCATATAGATGGAACATTATTTATGAGCATGATTCTCATATATTTTCTTTAATAGTATTCAAATTTTTATAAATAGTGCTATGAGGTTCAACTCTTTAAATCTAAAGTTCTAACTCCGAACCCCACGAACACTTAACAAGCGAATAATCGAACAGAACACGTGAGACTTGAGAAGGGTTTAAAACCCTTTATTATTCAGTATATTTACAATCAGTTCCGGCTTGAAACTTTACAATAAAGCCACCACTCGGGCTTGAACTTAAATACTAATAATTTGAACTAAAACTAGCTTATTTAAAGCTCTTAAATTATGTAGCCGAAACTATCAAAATCTAACTAGTTGGCCCCTTAGTATTAATTAAATCGACGAAGCCTAGCAAGGGCCTAAGATATGGTCGAGCGTAGTAATAGCTAAGAGAGATGTAGCCAGAAGGCAAACGCGCGCTAGTCAGGAAATCAGACTTTCTCTCTGTTGAAGTCGGTTAAGTCACGACTTAAATAGTACTCATTCCCATTTGCATTGTTTGCGTTTCTGAATTCACATTCTGGCAGGAAATTGTAAGCTGAAATTAGAAACAGATAGGAAAGATACAAAACTTAAAATAACTGTTAATTAACATAAGGTAAACCTTGCAGTATAAATTCAAATTTCTCTAATAGTATTTAAATTGGTTGATATTGGAACATATAGTAGATACTAAAAGTTCATAGAATCAATTGAATTTGACGAAAATCTATTACGTTTATCGTTATAATACGTTTAAATATTACGTAATAAATATTACGTTTCTCGTGTATAAAACTTGAGTACGGAAACACTTAGCTTGCTTTAAAATAATCACGACATCTGTTAAATAAAACAATTAGAGTAAAATAAAGAAAAGGTGTCTGTAAGTGCAGAGATGTTTACAGATAAATTACACTACATTTTAAAATTAATTTCTAATGTTTTATTTAAAAAACCTATTTTATATTTCAATTAAAATAATTCTAATTACGTAGAATTTAATATCTAACGAAAGGTACATATGCAGCATAAATTATCGAGAAAACGAAAATTAAAGATTTAGAAACGCCATTTCTTTTATAATTTTTCTTGCTGAAAACACAGCCTTGCATTCATTTAATTCAAATACCAGACTACGAATCTCTATTTACTAGGAATGCGACGGAAGTTAAATAGGATCTTATACTCTGAGAAGGAATCTGAGGTATTAAATATTTCGCCTGTCGTGGAATTCGTTTAAAAATGATTAAATTTCTTGGTGATATTTGATTTCCACATTTCATTGTGATATCAGTACAGTTGCTTTAACCGTTGAGCATTTATAATTAAAGATCAAGAAATTTAATTATGAGTTTTATTTTAATTCGCTTTGGGTTTTACACCAGATTCGAAAGAAATAAAATTTGAAAGAAGAAAAACTCTGATTTAAAAGAAACAATTTTCCTACCGAGAATGTTAACATAATTGTAAAAAGTTGCGTTGATGTGAAATTTAAAAACATAAAAAACGTTATCTTCGAATGCATGTCATTCAATTAAGAGCATTATTTTTCTCTCAAATTTCTTGCATATTGTACATTAGTCATTATAACGAACAAGTATCTTAAAAAATAGAACCCAATCAACGGAACACCTGTTAACGCAAATACTATTGGATCAGCTATGGCTTGGATAATCACTAGGCGAAATTAAAGGAGTTTGGCATCCCAGTGGTCTACGTTTTTCGGTTAGTAAAAGCTTCATCAAAGTTTGGTTTAATTTATTGTAGTAAAGCCCTCGAGGGCTATTTGCTCGAAAGGAGCGATGCATTCGAGGAGAGCTTTCTAGCAGAAACTGACTCGTACTAATGTTAAGTATGAAGAAAATGAGGGAAAATTTTCTTCACCGCCCATGCAACAAGCCCATTTGCTTCAATTCAAGCCTCGGGCCTAAAGTATCAGTATCAGTAATTGTACTGCTCCGCCGCTGCCGGTCTCAAGATTCATGAAGTTTTAACTTTAATACGAAGCGTTTATACGTAAAGTTCGTGAATGAATTTGTTAAAGAATTTATTAGCTTTAAAATACGTGTTTTTAACCGTATTCAATATTTTTCTGTGTTTTCAGTGTTGTTTTCAGTTAATCGTAAAATCATTTCTTTTATAAACAAAAATCTGGAAAGCAAGATCACGTTGATCCAAACTGACCTTACGATATTTCATTATTATAAAAGTGCGTCTACCATCTCCTCTCAACTTCAGCTGAAATTTTAAGAATATTTTTTACGAATGCAATCTAATACCTCTAATATGATATGTAAAATATTAATGGATTAATTATATATGGATTTCTAACTCTGTTTCTTCTAGACTTGTAAGGAATTTCTCTCGCCTTCTTCGTATGCCTTCGTGGTGTAGTAGTCGTGTGTAGGTGCTCGACGCGTAGTGCTCGACGACTCGTGGTGCTCGACGACTCGTGGTGCTCGACGACTTCGTGGTGTAGGTGCTCGACGCGTAGCCGAGAGGTCCGCGGTTCAATTCCCTGCGAAGGCGTTGCTCATTTTCATGTCTCCTGCTTCAAAATAACCTAATGTCTCCACAGACTTCCTAAACTAAGAAAAAAATTTTATAGGTCTAGGAGGGAATGCTGTCAGACTTTTATTTATCTGTTAAGTATTTATATTTAGTTTACGAATATAAAAAATTGCTTTTACTTAAGTTTTGGTGTTTATCAGCATTTTCTATATTTTCCTCGTTAAATTTATGAATCACTCTAAATTACTTTTTCCCTCCTTTCCACATACCTTCGTAGTGTAATTGGAATAGTTGGAAGCATACTCGACAGGTCAAGACTTCAAGTTCTGGCGTGGGCATTGCACATTTTCCAGGTTCAGCCAAAAAAAAAAAGAAAAGAAAAACTGCTCTACAGTGGCGCCCGAACTAAAAGGTAGTGAATTACAATTCTTCGTCATCAAGATTTGGCGTTTGTGTCCTCTGATCTCCAGTCGCCTTTTAAAAATGGAGGAATATGTATTTTCTCCCTCCTTCGTGGTGTAATTGAAATAATTGGAAGCATTCTCGACAGGCTCAAAATTCGAGACCCGGCGAGACCATTGCACGTTTTTCAGGCTCAGCGAAAAAAAAACTGCTCTACAGCTCTTGTGAAGGCCTCTGCACGCTGTAGTACCTGAGATTCTTGTTCCTGTTGCCACTAGATGATCTGCCATGAGCTGAAGCACAGTAATGTTACTCCTCCTTCGAGACGAAAAAGTTAAATAACGATCTCCCGCAAAAGTTGTAACTCTACATCTGCCTGGAACATGTCTCCTAGACCCAGAACCCTCAGCTTCAAACGGATTCCATAATCGATGGAACACACTACGAGAGACATTCAAAAGTTTAGCAGCATCAGCTGGTAGCATTTCCATTCCCATCCATCCAATCGCACGCCACCTCAACGAATCGGACTAACGACTTCTCCTGGACATTTGATAGACTGTCCTGGTTATTGTCCACGAAACTGTAGTAGCAACTCAAAATCAATATTTGTGAACAAAAATTACAATTTTTGCATTTTTTCTCCAACTCCTATATAAGTATTTATTTCTGTAAAATAAAAGTGGTAGCTATGTACTTTATTTTCTTAAACTTCGTTACTGCCATGCATATGAAATGTGAATTTAAACGTTGCTGATATTTTTGTAATGATGAGCTTTGAAACACATGCTGCTTCTTAACTTTTCGAGGGCAATGCATTACTATTCGTTTCAAAGCAGAACTTATGGAAACGAAGAATTTTATATGATTCGAAACCGAAAATGACAAATCGAAATAAATAGTCGACTTGGAGATTTAAGCTGGAATTACCATTAATTAAAAAAGACGTTCACCCACGATCAGTTACTATATGCCATTAGTGTTAACGGGCGCAGCCTCCCAATCCATCCAGCCAGCATAAGCTGAACATGTGACTAAAAAGAGGACCGGCCGATCAATATACCATTTTTTTACATATATAAATCATGTATATATTTCATATATATTATTCTGAGGTTGCAACTCTTGGTCATGCACCTCCCTCTTTTTGAGACCCTTGAGCGACCTCTTAAACTGTATGCTTCTCGTCCAAGGGGGCACAAGACTTTAGGTGACAGTGTTTTACCTCCCATACGAACAAATAGGAGCAAATTCCTTCGGTAAGTATCAAAAAGTGGTGAAAATGCGACAAACGAGCGTATGCTTTTACAAATTTACGCATAAGTTATCACCAATTACTTTTTTTAAACGCCAATCCAACTCCGCTATAACTGGCTCCATAAACGTGAAATTCGGTTCGCTATAGCAGGCGATTTGCTACATGCTATCCGAATAAAAAAGTCGTTTGTCTCGCAAAAACGTGTAACGATTGAATGATGAATTACACAAAAAGAATTATTAACATTGTTACATTTACCACAAGAATTAAGAAATTAATCTATTTTTAGAAAGAAATATTAAGATTTAATAAGAATTATAACATTGCGCAATTACTAAACATTAACATTCCATCAAAAAGTGAAGCGTCATAATTGACGGGTTTGCCATACTTCTCGCAAATGCTTCTCTGATATATTCGAATAGAGCTCTCTCTATATATAATATTTTTCATTTTCTGTATATAGGAATACATATACAGGAATAATATATACATGTACAGGAAGATTATGTACATATACAGGAATAATTTTGTTTGATCCCCGTAGTGCAAAAAGTCCAATAAAGAAACAGTTACGCTTTAGTAAGTTAAATATTGACAAACGCCTAGTAATCACGTTGGATCCTTGTAGACTAATAAAATGTTGTTTTAACTTCTAGAAAATCGAAAAACTCGTATTGGATATTATTTTATTTCTAAACCAATGGCATATGTCTTTCATAATTGTTCCATATAGCTGCGTGCGTACAGTTTCATAATGGACTGAATGCAAAAGGAACCAATGATAACTTGATAGAATTTATTTTCCCGCACTTTACAATTCTGGTACTTTCCTCAAACGTACTCATATAGCTCTTCTCAATATAACAGAGCACAGTCGGTAGTTAATATTTCAAACTACGAAGAACTTGGAACAAACGCAGTGCAAAGTGCATCTAATGAATGAAGCTTCCACGAAAATCTCCGTATACTCTAAAGTCTAGTCTGAAATAGAAACAGGGAACTAGTGTTCCTTCTGCTCTTATTTATCTTACCCTCGATCACCAGGAAATTTCCAGTATTTTCCATTTCTCTAAATTACTAAAGCAGACAGGGTTAAAATTGCATGTATAAGAGCCGGATACGGTTACACTTACATATAGGAATCAATTGCAGTCATTCAATTACAGTACCACTTTCAATTATACAGAGATCGGACTTAAGTGTCGCCAAATAGTCACCAGGTTTGTTACCAGGTAACACTTGGCGATTTCTCGACAAATTTGGAGAGAAAAGGTATTCGCCAGCTTGTCGATATCTCGCCAATTTAGTGAAACAGTCATCTACCTCAATGTGAAATAGACTTGCCCTTGTAACCTTATTTTTCCTGTACAGCTTCATTTTTCATGGTACTTCATGTTATGTTACTCAGATGCTACAATTTTACATATAATTTTGCTTAAATTATTTACATAGGTACAAAATTCGTAACAATATTCATATGAGACAATACATGAAGTCTCCCGAAGTCGCATTAAAAATGAAATTTTATTGTTTCTTTAACTTATGCTCATTAGCGGCTTATTTCTTATTGTTGCAGTATAAACATTCGAGCATCATTATCGACTCCCAGCACTTTATTGGAAAATAATACAGAAAACGGATTTCGAAATGTATTAGCATTCCTTTCTTTATTTCTTATTATTGCAGGTGGATATCTTTGTTTAGTGTTTGACACGGGAAATTCTTTTTTTTTAATCTAGCATCTTATTGAAAGCTCCTTAACATCATGCTTATGACCTTAATGTGATTATTTCACTATAACCTGTCAGATATCTTATCATTAGACATCTTAATTGTTTAGTTAGTCATTGAAATCTGTCTCAAGTTAATTGAAATCTATATCAATCAAATGCAGAGAACATCCATTTTATCTCCTTAGCTGTTATTGTTATTTATGCTCACTTGTCTGATAGTAACATCACTCCAAGCCCACGAAATTCCTCGTGGCAGGGAGTTCAAGCTACGCCTGTTGTTGGCAACAGCCTTGAGCACCTTACAGGTCAGAGTGCGCTTTAGCTCAGATCCGCTTTCAATTTTGACTCAGAGCACCCCGTGGGAACAGCTCGGAGGGTCCCCCACCCCTCTCCCCTTTCACCAAACCACACGACTTTCGGCTCGCCGCATATTTAAAGTGCCGCCATGCCGCACCGACACTATACATTTGCAAGCATCCATGCCTTCTTCGGGACTCCAACCCACGCCCTTCGGCATGGATGTTAGCGACGTTAACCACTATACAAGCTGGGAGGCTCTCCTTGTCTAAAATATTGTAATGCCTCTAGCTGATAACTACTAATCTGTAGGAAATAATCATTAATGCCAGAACAGTCAGGAAAGTGCGAAAGACGCTAGGAAGCGCAAAAGGAAATTTTAGAGCACAAAGCACTTTTAATTTTACTTTCTCCCTTTAAATGTATAAGAACAGCTATAATATGTTTGGTCTGGTTCGAAATGAAAAAGAAAAGGGGGAGGAGATAATCACTTTAAGGAAATTCATTATTTATGATTACTTTACTGGCTCACCAACGACCGTGCGGCAAAATCGTTGAATATTGATATTTCTACTCAAGTTCAAATTTCAAAGAAAGAGCTGGCTGCACCGGCATTTTCGTTATTTCCCCACGTCTGTAATGTAAATATTGTACTTTTCTAAAAAGTCCTTTGCGAAGGCAAATAGCTTTTGCGTGTTCTGTCATAATCAAATAGTCCAAAACAAATTCTAGAATGTATGAAACCACTTTGTTTGTTGATGAACTGTGTAGCTATTAACAATATCTCCGAGAATTCTGCATGAGAAATAGCATTATAAAAACCTATTGAGCGAATATACTTATCAGAGTTTTTTCTCCATGGTGATCACATAAAAATTTGATATTTAGTACTTTCAGAAATCCTATATACCCATTGCTAAATTTTCTCAAAGCTCTGTATTTTTTTCTCTTGTGAGACACCTTTCAAGAAGTCTTCATATTTAAGAAAGTGAAATCTGAAATTACTTTTATCAAATACCTTGTATAAGTTTCATTTAATTTTAATAAAAATTGCATGTAGCAATTTGATTTTGAAAAACCTACGTTTAGCGTGACCTGTATATAGTTACTTGTTTATAATAAGTATTTTAACATTTTGATTATATTATACAAATGTTTTGTGACACGCAGATAATGGTTACTATGGCTTCAGAAATTGACCAGACTATGAACATTAATATATGCTAAAGCCATCAGGCAATGTGATCGATGTGTTCGGTACCCATTTCCAAGAAGCGTGTAAAACATCATTTACAATAAATATTGACAATCTCTAAAATATGTGCAGGATTAGAAGAGTTAATCAAAAACTCCGAATGCTATTAGCATGTAATTAGAAAACAAAATTCAGAACACAAAATAAATAATATGAAAAACACTGGAAACAAGTGTTAACACAGTTAAAACTTTCAATGCTTTAAGGTATTTCAATAAATGCAGGATTTGACATTCACTTTCACTGCCAAAACTAATTAAGAACAATCGTTTGCTTTAAATTCTAAGCTATGGTACCATAACTGAGAATTTTGTATTAACTTTTAAAAGTCATTGTACATATTCACATCAATTTAAAGTTCTAAAAATTGACGCAATGCTTTAAACTGAAGTGGATCAATATGAAATCAATTACATTTATTATACATTTTGGGTTATTAGAAATATTTCAAAATTTTATTTACATTATTTTTGGATACATACCTACACATATTTTCTTAGAGAAATGGAAAATCCATAAAACTCTTTAAAAAGAAATTAGTAACATCCCTGTACCAGTATATTCAGGAAAATAAAATCAAATTTTCAAGTCCACAGTTTCTGGTTCCGTACCCTTCATTTATATTTCGGCCTCTAATATTTTCTTAAGAACCTACCCTGTATTTCCCGTATCCTATGCTATGTTGCTAATTGTTCGAATTCTCGTTTGAGAAACTAATTAAAGTTAAGCTACTACTTTTTAGGAAAAGTTAGAATATTTTTATTTAGTTACATGAATTAGTGATTTAATGTACTAATATTTTTATATTTTGGTAAAAGCCAATGCTTCAATGATATTTTCTTTTATTTTATTCTTACCAAGAAAGCTTCGTTTCCTTGTGAAGGAATTCAGGAGAGGGGTGAATTTCGCTGTGTCATCTTTCAGGGCAGGACGCACTTCCGTAGAACATTCAAGACAGACAATTGCATTGTTCTGTTGCTTGAATAGACTGCATACGTGAGGAATTTAGAGGGATTGACGTTTTACCCACAAGAAAAAGTCACTGTCTTGACGATTTAAATGTCCGGTTTTGCTCCGGGTTTTTGATTAGTTGCGCGTGCGCAGTTAACATGTTTTTGTCATTTGGGTGGAAAAAGTGGAAATTGGTCTCTAATGAAGGGGTGAAAATCTAGTTTTTTGGTAGCCTGTGTCTTTTTGTGTTTTTTGTGACCTTCGAGTACGAGACTCTTTATGCTCGGAGATGGGAGAGGAAGTAGCTTCTTTTCTGGAGCTGGTAAGACAGAGGTATAACTATGCCTTTCCGCTCCTATTTTGTTGAAAGCTGTTAGTAGTTTGAGATAAATACTACTATGTTACTGGAAACACAGAGGGCTGTAAAAGGATGCAGTTCTATTCCCGAGTCAACGTAATGCCTGAATATGTATGTGAGGCTCGCAGTCGTCCTCTTGAAGCATCGTCCTGATATTTGCCAATACCTTAGTAGCGACGTTTTTTATGTATTCTCTTTCAAGATCAATGAGTAAATATAGCAATATTTTAACCGGGCTAATTGATCATCTTTTTCTTCATACCTGCGTTACGCACGTGCCCCTCCAGGAGTGTGTCGACATGATTGTTTCGACTGTTCCTGAAAGGTTTTGTGCCATTTCCTTATACCTGAAGTTGGAGTTCTGATGGCTCCATTTTCTAGTGTTTTTCTTGGTTCTTTCGGAGACTCCAGGTTCTCGCTGAGTGGTTAGCTAAACTACAGGCTCCTGACTTTTCGCCCGACTAAGTTGATTAGAGGTACTCATCTTTGTACAAATGACGTCCACCGAGCATTTAGATAAGTTTTTTCTTGGATTTACATGTTTGCTTAATCTAGACGGTTTTCCTTAACTACTCTTAAGGCGAATAAATGTAATAGGGTTTAGTAGGAATGTGCAGTTAAAAATATAATTATTAAGGTGAAGTAAAAATGCTGATAAGATTAACGAACTGTTCCACGTCCGTAAGAAATGTTGCTTTCTTGTGTAAAACTATCTTTTTCTAATGTATGTACTTTTATGTGTTACTAAATTAATTAACCTAGAACTTAAAGTTAAAACTAGATTAGAGTGAAATGTTAGGTGGAATTTTATGGTATTTTGTTGTTAAACTAATGCTGATTCCAATGGCAGGTAAAATGTGTGTACTATACCTCTTTCCATTATCTTAATAGTTTTCATATTAAATAGTAACTCAGTATGTCTACTGTTACATTTAGTTGCCTAAGGTTTAAAGTCAATGGATAGTAAATGTAATAGAAACAATGGATTATTCATTAAAACTGGAATGTGAACTTAAACCATAACTTAGACTATAAAACAATGTCTGATTTACCTTGAATTTATATTATGTTAAGTTTGTATCCTTCACATAACTGATTATTCACTGAAGCACGATCCCGGAAATAAGAGGTAATACACAACGCAAACCTTCTTTAAATTACGATCCCAAAGAAATGCTTACTTGCTAGTTAATTAAGTTTTAACTTAGTATATTGTTTCCCAAATTGTTAAGGTAGAATCTTGTAAAGGATCCAGAAATGAAATTTAGTCTTAGAAACCAGTACCATAAATTTTACAAATATGTTATACACATTTCATCAGTTAAAGTTCAATAGAACGAAATGAAAATGATAAATACACTGGTGTGCAAAAATTAAGGATGAGACGGTTTTTTCAGTATAACTTTGTACAAAAGCTTTCCACATCAACACATTTAATACCGTAAGATCCCCAATACGTAAGGACATGAGTAATATAAGCAACACTTACTAAAAGAGAAATCGGAGGGATTTAAAAAGAAGCTTTATTGAGAAAGTAGCATGGAGTGCAATGCGACTGAAGGCCGAAACATCCCTGTGATGGGTGTCCAGCAAGAAACATCCGGTCTTTAATAAGGGATATGATCTCCCCTGACTGCTAGGCAGGTTTCACATCATTTGTGCATGCTGGATATGTGGTTGTTAATGAGCTGTTGAGACACTGCTGCTCGTTCCTCTTGTAGCACTCATCGGAGTTTCGGAATCGTTACTGGCGATAAGTTACGTGCTGCCACAGGTCTCCCTAGTAAGTTCCGT
>KK118723.1:299234-327573 GCA_000611955.2 Stegodyphus mimosarum | reverse complement strand
CTTTCACTGCAGGCAGCACATATTTTAAACTCGAGTTTGAGACATTAAAATAATCATGACTTGTCCATAAAAACTGCTAGAATTTGAAATACAACAACAGGAAGGAAAAAAAGCATACCGAAATGGTGACACTGATTTATTTATTGTCGAAACTGAAGAATTGTTATGCACATAGTTTCCAAAGTTCAGTGCATTCTGAAAATTTTTTGATTTCTGCAGAGGTAGTTGTCATAACCCATAAGTACCAAATTCATAATATGAATTTTAAATTCAGAGTTTTGTTATGCCTGAAATTATTTATGCTGAGTGGCCATTTTATTATGATCATCCCATCAACATTTTGTTTGTAATATCTTCTTTGCAGTGATTGATTCTTCAAGATTCTAACAGGTTGTTTGTGAAATACAAGACCATGCTTCATAATAGTACTTTCCAATAATATGATCTAGATGTCTGGTAGCTCTTTCAATTTCATCCCACAAATTCTTTATAGGATTGTGATCCGGGAATTGAGAGGGGGGAGTACATAAACAAAATAAACTCTCCTTTATATTCCTCAAACCAATCTTGTACAATACCAGGATTGTGGCAGAATGTATTATCTTGTTGAAAATAACCATTGTCATAGGGATAAACTATCAACATATAAAATATTTTCTCTGTCCGTCCAGCATGCCTTCATGGTGTAATAATAGCAAAGTCGGCAGATATGCAAGAGGTCCAAGTTCGAGTCCTGCTGAGGGCAACGCACATTTTGCACATTTCCTATTTCAAAAACAAAATGCCCAATGACTCTACAGTGGCGCCTGAACTAAAAAGTGGTGGACAATAATTTGTCACCAATAGGATTTGATGATTGGGTCTCCTGAACTCCAGTTGCCCTTTAAAAGGGGGAATATATACGGAGATTTCTCCCTCCTTCCAGCATGCCTTTGTGGTGTAATGGTAGCACACTTGGCACATATTCAAAATGTCCAAGTTCGAGTCCCAGCAAGGGCATCACTTATTTTCATGTACTCCTTCTTCAAAATAATCTACATCACTCTACAAACATAACAGGGTGTATTAGGTGAGCAACAGTTTTTAAATATATCTTGCTCAAATGCTAGTGATTACAAATTAAAAGGCTCAAAGTATGCCAGGAAAATAATTTTCAAACTATCACATTGCCTTATCCAACCTGAAAGTTGTAGTAAAGCACTTGGTGTCTGCTTTTATGCTGTTTCTCCCAAATTCTCATTTGCCCATCTGCATTGCATAGCTGAAAACTTGATTCATTTGTCTACATAACTTATTTCTAACTATTCTGTATCCAGTCCTTGTACTTCTGAACAAATTTTAGGTATTTTTTCTTGTTATCTGCAGACAGCAAAAGTATTCAGACTGACCTTTGGCTTCCATACCCATATGATGCATTGTATGGCAAACAGTGTAGCTGAAAATCCTTTGAGACTATACTTGACTAAGATCTGCAGTTTGCATTTGCTGCATTGTTACCATTTCATTGTCTCTTACAAATATATTCACCAGCCACTGACAACCACAAGCTGCATGTTGAAACCATTGTTGGCCTGGGGGTTTAGTCTTCTAATTTTTTAACTATAGCTGCTCTTCAGCATTTCATAAATATGGTTGTTTTACTGATATTTGCTCTACAGCCTCGAGCTTCTGCAATCATGTAAGTTAAAAGACCATTAAATCACTTTTATTCCCCATATATGTTCACAAACAATTCATGTATGATACTGTCTCAGGAACTAGCTTTACTGTTTTATACTAGCCTAGCCGTCTAGTGACAACAGTGTGAAGACATAGCTTATTACTACTCACTATCAGGCGGTCAAAATAATGTGGCACTCAGTGTGAGCCCAAAGCTTTGAAAATAGAACATGACATTATATCAAATTATATTTAAGCATTTTAGCTATATATAATGCCTAATATAATTTTAATTTAGTGATTTAAGAGTTTTAAGTTTTCATTTAATTTTGTTTATTTATTTATTTATTTTCTTATATTTTACCAGAAAGAAACAAAGATTATTCCTAATTCTGCCAAGGAAGAAGATTCTATGGTAATACAAATGTCATTAATCCTCCACTCAGCTTACAAATTTTAATCATATTTTATATATATATATATATTTCTTTTTTGATTCCTAGGCTGGAACAGAAGCTGCAGTCCTCATCATCGTTGTCATAGTTGTCCTTGCTGTCATTGGTATGGTTGTTTACTTCATACGAAAATTCGATCAACTCAACAGAACGTAAGTCTAGCATAGCATTTTTATTTTCATATCTGTGTGCTATTTAAAAAAACATGTGAAGGGATTTTTATTAAATAATATGGTACTTGTCTTCTATAACAATTTTAACAACTGTTGTGAAGAAATGAAGAATGCCAGTACAATTAAAACTTAAGAAAGTGTCATTTGTTGCTGAATGTTGTAAATATTCAAGAAAACAAAATTGACTACTGTAAACGATAAATCAACAATTCAGTCATTATCTATTATTATATTCAGCATTATGTAACATAAGTTATTTCATATATACATATAGAAGGAATCTAACATAAATTTGTATTTATTATACAGTTTTAATATAATTTTGTCAGCAATTTCTTTTAAATAGCAACATAATTCAACAGAATGTATTTAACACTTAGAAGATGATGGCCAAAATATAGGTCAGAGTTGCAGGCTCTTAAAAAGACGCCTGTGGCCGAAATTTCAGTCAGAGAAATTCCTCCACCCCATTTGCAGAGATGGTTGTTGTCTGATGACCTTTGTGCCTCACAGTTACAGAGTTTTGTAAAATCCCTTTCGTTTTCCCTCTAAACAGTGAAATGTTAGCTCAGGTCCAAAACTTTCAATTGTGTTTTGCATGATTCACTTACTCTGTAGAATTCTACACAAGTAACCTAACCATATTGATATGCATATGTGCATGGTATATACATATGCAAATGAGGTATGCATGCATATGCAATACAAACACGAATATTTGACATGTATATATGCTAATTGTGTGCATGTATGCAAACAAATATATGTATATTATATGGACATGTGAATAAATGCATACACATGTAAGTATGTGTAAGTACCATGTATATATAATAACTGTGTATTTGAAAATAACCGAATTAAATTTAAATATTTTACTAATTTGTATTTTTTTTTTTCTGCATAGAAGTTTTGTTAAAAAATAACAAAAGATGAAACATGATAATATTCTAGCTATTGATGGTTTTATGGAAAGAGACTAATTCTCCTTGAAAAGTTAGGATCTTTCTATCAGATTGGCAGTAATTAATTTTATATATTTCATGCCTTCTGTATTTCTTTTATTTATTAAGTTATTAAGTTTTATTAATTAAATTGAATACATTTTCCACATTTTGCTTTCCGCAGTTTTACAGCATTTACTACAATTTAACTTTTAAGAAATCTCTCATTAAATTAGTATTTATTCTTCATTTCCTAGGAGATAATTAAAATTAATAATTAAAATATATATACATATAAATACTTTTGCTTCAACTTCTTTCTTATAAGAAATTGTATCCGTATTGATAACAGTCAGGTCACATCTTCAGTCCTCTCACCTACTGGCATACCGGTAAGGTCGATATGCACTGGTGATTCTCAAAAGTTCTATTCTCTGATGCTGGATAGAATAGCTAAGTAAAGCTTCTAATTTTCCCTCTACACACAGCAAACATATGGACTAGTTTCACACAGAAAATATTTAATGAAGGCCCACCAGGAGCTGAACAGTAAAAGCCCCTGAACAGTAGTAGTTCAGTCAGAGATTTAAATCTCGGCAAATGGGTTGGCTGCATAAGCGTTTGCATAGTTTTCTCCATGTGTAATTTGAGTACGAGTAAGTTTCCCTTAAAAAATTCTCAATGAAGCATTCTTCCCTTTCTATGTGATGTCTAATGGCAGAGCATGTAATAAATAAATAAATAATAATAAATAAAGTCTTTAATGATGTTATTTGTCCATATAGGCAAACAGTGCTAGCATAATTTTGCATAATCATGCAATCCACTTCATCTGTAATATCTAATTTTATTTATATTATATAATTTATCTCATTTCAAATATTTCTGAGAGACTGAATTACTTTTCAACATAAGTATCTTTTTTTTTTTTTTTTTTTTTTTTTAAATGAAAAAATTTTTTTTTTTTTTGTGATAAAATAATGACAAACATTTTTTTTTAATCAAATGGTGGGCACTTGCTTTTTTTCAGCACAGGCCAGAAGTGGCACTGAGATTGTGGCACACTTGTGGAGGCACCTAATAGGTGGCAACCATTACCTCCTATGAGGGGACAGACAATTTACATCCATGCCTTCTCCGGGATTTGAACCCGGGCTCTTCGGTATTGCAGTTGGCTCCCCTAACCACTATACTAGCTGAGTGGCTTAGAAATACTATTTTAATAACATTTGTAAGCTCAGTATTTCTCACATTCCTGTGCATAACAAACTAAACTGGAGAAATGACCTGCATTATGGCATCTATATTTTAACAGGATACCTATCTGTTTATGACAATTCGAGTCTTTATATGCCTAATATAAATAAAAATTGGAATATTTGTATTACGACCAAGAGACAGAAAGCTATCTGCCCTAGGGAGAAGGGCTTCCTTAAGGACATTTTAAGGAAAATTGGTTGGTATTCATGTTACACATGAGGCCATATGCAGCTAGCTAATTCACCGAAATGGGAATCGAACCCAACTACCCATTGATTTTACTTTTGACCGCTGGTGTGTTTATATAAATTAATAAATAAATGAATAAAAGTTTAGTAAATCCACTTGAAGTTTTATGATGTTAGCATTCATTTCATCAATTTTTCAATTTCATCAAAAATGTATTTTTTCTTTATATATCCCATTTTTATTGTAATTTTTGTATTTAATATTGCTGTCTGAAACATGTGAAAATGAAAATATAATCAATGTAATATTTTTTAAAACTAAAGGAGGGGAAAAAAACATGCTAAAGAAATAAAAAAAGCTGTTATCACAAAAATGCAAGAAGGAGCAATGAACAGTGATGTAGTTGAAATACTTACAATAAAAAGAATAATAGAGCTTGAAAGCTTTCAGATTTTGCATTATGCCCAAACAACTTTTTTTTTTTTTTTTTCATTTACAGGCATATACATGTTTCGAGAGCATTTGGGCTAATGCCAAATTGTGCTAAAAATATTTAGAAATAGCATAGCCTTTGAATTTGCAATAGGCAATCTCATGCACCGGAGATAAAAATGTTTATTGTCTACAGTGTTGCCACTGCTCGCTTTGAAATTGTTCTGTAATCAGAAATTAAGTTTTAAAAAATGTGAAGTAGACAATGAAACAAACTCCAAGTTCAGGCTTCCAGGTGCATGTGATCGGATGAAGGAGTATGTTATTCAAAATTTGATTACCCTAGGTACCGATGTTTTTTCACAATATGAGAAACATTTATACATTCATGTAGATTCTTCGTAATTTAGTTTCTTTAAATATAATACAAGGCGATAATATTTGGTGGTAACAATTTTAAAAGTGATTCGGACATTTAAAGTGATTTGATGCAAAATGCGGTTTTGAGACTAATAGCCCTTCTGGGCTATGCCCATTTGGGCTAACAGTGGGGGAAAAATTAATAAACTCTTCTTTAAGGCTAAATAAAAACACTGAAAAAAGTAGAAAGAAGCTAATATCACAAATATACAAGGAGATTTGTTTAATATATAAATAAAAGCTGTTACACAATTTTTGTAAAGAAATGAATCCAAATTGCCGATTTATGCAAGAAAAAAATGGTCAAATATTTTTTAGTATAAATTAAAATTGTTAATCAATACATGTTTTATAACACAAATTTTTTTCCTCAACTATCAAACTTAAACATCTCAGGGCTAATAATTTAGACATTCAGTGACAACGACTTAGTTGTTTTCTGTTTGGTGGATTTGCTCACAGGGTGCTTTGGAAATCCAAACTCGATCTCCAGATTTAAATTGGTAGCCAAGTCTTCGATCTGCATCAGCATATTGTTTTTGGTGTTCTTGTTCCTTTTCAACCAGCTCTTTTACCTGGTTGACTGTAATGTTAAATCTCTTCAAATATGGGATAATTTCTGCTACAAAATTATCATCGGAGATAGCATGCCTATGATCATGTGTAACATCGTCTGGCATACACAGCTCTCTACCAAATTGGAGGAATTGGAAACTCTACCAGTTTGGCCGGTAATTTCACATTTATGAAAATTCATTTCGAAATCAAGCTTTCCTACCCAAGAAGAATGTTTATCAGCTACAAGTATGGCTAATCTAGGTTTGAAATCCCTGTTCCTTTGGTCTACTAGATTTGCTTGAGGGTGATACACTGGAATGAACACTTGGTCAGTGTTAAGTAGAAAACACACTTGCTGCATGACAACACTAATGAACTACATTCCATCATCATTGATTTACTTCCGAGGCAATCCATATCGTAAGAAAACCTCTTTGATTAATGTAATGGCACATTCCTTTGCAGTAGTGATGTAAATCATGTGTGTAAATCTGAATGAAAATCTCCCCTTAAGTTACTTGAATATGAAGCAGTCTGACTGTGCGAAAATATAATTTATGCTTAAAGCTTTCATTTACAAACATAATCTTTAAAAGTAATTGAAAAGGAGTTTGGTAGTTTAATGTTATCTTTAGTAATACATAGTAATATGATATTTGTATTTATTTCAATATATCTGGTTGAAACAAAAGTTTTCTGCCAAAAAACCTTAATAAAGTTAGGAAAAACACATGAAAGCAGAACCTTTAATGCAGGTAGTGATCACCACTGAAATTTATGATTTTCTGCAAATGTTTTGGTAGTTTTTCAAAGCCTTCAGCCCAGAAACTTGGTGGCCATGAGTCCAAAAACAGATCAACCTCATTTCGGACATCCTGTGCAGAATGGAAGATAGCGCCAGGGAGATATAACTGCAGGTGGGAAAAAAGGCCGAAGTCTGAAGGACCGATGTCAAGTCTATATGGTGGGTGTGGCAAAAGATCCCATTTGAGTCTTTAAAAGCAGACACATGTGGTCTTGAATCATCTTGATAAAATATTACCTTTTTGTGCCAGAACACAGTTTGACATTTTTTCCTTGATATCAACATCAACATGAACTAGCATCTCACTGCACACCTTATTGTCGAAGATTTTACCTTTTGTCAGATAATCTTTGTGGCATAACATGGCAATCTCACCAATTGCAAAGCATGATATTTTTGTTAATCAAATGCACTTTTCAACACTGCCAATGAGCTCACTGGGCACATACCAACTCCCTTTTCAGCTTGTGTTGTTGAAGTAAAACTACTTTTCATCACAAGTAATGATCCAGTCCAGAAGTTTGTCCTCCCATTGAAATTCAAGCAGATTAGTGCAGGCCCAAACACATTTGTCCTTATCTGCTCAAGTCATGCATCACCCATGTCTCAATCATGCAGCTCCCACAGATTGAACTTGTATGTCATCAGCTTCAGTAGGCCGGCCAGAGCGCTGTGCTTCTTGAATGTTACAGTCCTTGTGTTTGAACTTTCAGTACCAAACCTTCACAGTGTCATATGATACAACATTAGTACCTAAAGCTGTACACATGATTTCGTGACATTCTGTAGATGAGTTTGCTACAGAACTGGAAATAAATGATGGTTCTAATCTGGTAGCATGATAGTTCCATTTCAGGCACCTTTTACTTAATGATAACAATACTTTTTTTTACAAATGTCACAACACAATATTCTAAAGCAAGTCTCTCTCGTTCAAATGCCAAAAGTCTTTTGACAAAATTTAATTAAACACGCCAATGTGAACTGTTTATTTGTCGCGGAAAAGTTTCGTTAAACCTGAAATGTCATTGCTTAAACTGTGAAGTCCAAAAAAAAGTTACCTTGTGTAATATAAAATAATGCAATATACAAATATTACATTGTTTTTTTAGCTTTGCATAAGCTTGAAGAATCAAATAGTCTAGAAGAAGGAGGGTGGAAAAAGAAATTTGTTTTAAAATTTATTTTTACATTATTTAAAATAAGTTTTATGGGCAGTCATCTGAACCTACTCGCACACTTTTTATTTCAAGTTTTTTTCAACCGTGTGCTGGTAAAGCTTTTTTTGTTTGTTTGTTTGTTTGTTTGTGTGTAGCATTCAAAGTGTGTGGGGGAGGATGCAATTTCTAATTGAACTTATGAAGCAAATTAAAACAAAATAATAATTATATTATTTTAGTTTTTATTTATGTTATGCTGCCAAATGTTACTGTTATGTATTATTTTTAAAGAAATAATATAGCGAATGTAAAAAATTGTATGCCACGAGACAGGATAGCTGTTAATGGCACTAAATACCATAAGGAAAAGCATGGGTTCGAATCCTGAAGAAGGCATGCGTGTTCGTAAATGTGTAGTGTCTGTTCTTCTATACATTTTCAAAATATAAAATGTTTAAAAATGAAGTTTAAGACAAAATATCTATACTAAAAAATCAAGAAAAGCTGTATGAGTCGTGTTAAACTGAACATTGAAACGATAAACTGAGAAAAAACTCGAAAAAAATTAATAGCAACAAAAAAAAAATTGTTACTGTTTTCAAAAATTTTGAATTTTATGTGACATAAGTGTGAAGAAAGTGGTATTTCATAATAAAGGTACAAGGGCAAAAAAAGTTGTGTAGGTCATCTAGTCAAGAAAATTGTACATTGATATGATAAATTGAGAAAAAACTGCAAAAAATAGAAAAATGTATGGCAGTGGTTAACAGTCTATCAGGAATTCTAAAAATGTGCTGCTTTTAAAAATGTGATTTTACAGTTATATTTTATGTAAGTGCAGAGAAAACAATGCTTAATAAAAAAATTAAAAAGATGGGGGGGGGAATTGTCTTAGCAGAAATGATTCCAAGAGCAGCCTGGCAATTTGTAAGTTTAGTGAGAGCATAAAAGAAACCTTAACAAATCCTATTGTGTGGCTTTTCAGATTTATATATATATATTTGCCTCTTGATTCTTCAACTTATTGATGCCTGATAAAATATTCATTTTATCCAAACATGTTATGAATTTATTATTTGTGTATGTTGCACGCTTGAATTGCTTGTGGGCTTTTTCTTTCAGACTGCCTACTTATAGGTACTCTTCATTAAAAACAGAAATTAATGGAGTTTATGGCCCAGATGATAAAACAGAGTCTCAAGCTTTAATTAATGTATCTACAGAGGAAGAAGATGATTATGATGATGATGAAGAAGAAGTATGTTCATTTTACATTGATTATCATTTTTTAACTTATATGCATAAGTTTAAAAATGTAATTTAAATTTTTGTGCAAAAAAAGATTATGAAATAGTCATTTGCATTTTGCTCTATTAATATATTTAACTTAAAATCTGCTTTGTTAATTTTAATTTTGAAATTGTAATGTGTATTTTGCTGTGGCCTGTATGTCAGAAATATGCAAACATTGAGTTTCAGTGCAATTCATAAATTAAAAAAATGGTGCTTAAAAAGAGATCCTTTGGTAAATGTATCTCTGTAGAAGTGCATAAAATGAATGAAAAGTACTCAGTGTGTAAATTCTCTTCACCATTGACAACATGTTTCTCTTATTGTGATACGAGGTGGCAGTGTTTTTGTTGAAGAATACTCGAGGCTGTAAGTGGAACGAATCCTGATCCTTTCTTGCATTTCTTGTTCTGACTAAATGTGGATCTCAAATCTCCAAACTCATAGAAATCATACGTGGACAGTTCAGGGCTGTAAGCTGGTTGGGTTAAGATCTATAGCATTTACAGATTGCAGTGGGAGTATTGTCAGCTGTATGCTGTCTTGTGTTGTTGTGGAGAAAATTAATTCTACTTAGTAGGAAACTATTTATTTTTAGTCTGCTGTTCAACAATGTAAAGATATTCATGTATTGATTGGTATTGTTATTATACATTCTTACACATTGTTACAAGAATTCTGTGTGATCCAAGAACAGCATCATTATCACCTGCTTACACTGGTTTGCTATGGGCTGTTATGACTGCATGGGTTTTCATTGCATGCCAGCATGCTACATTTTATGACCGTCTGTAGTGTGATCTGTTTTCATGTGGTTATTTAGGAGATATGCAGTATTGTTTTATGGCATCATTGTGCAGAGTTTGCTATGTTTAATTAACCAATTTTTGTGATTTGCATCTTTACTATCACTTCTCCATTATGATAGCCTTCACTAGGATTCAAAAGATATTAAAGAATATTTAAATATAGAGCTTTTGGCAGCAACACTTAACATCTTTACTTTCTGTCCCCCAGCTCTGTCAGTTAATAGTCCAACATTAGCCAGTTGCTAGCCAAAATAAAAATGTGTCACTGAAGCCCTCTTAGTTAGGCCGAATTTGTGTAGTTTCTGGCAATAAATTGTAAATTCAACATTGTTATTTTAATACCTGTAGCTCACAGAGTTTGATTGTAAGCACAAGTTGTACCTTCTCTTTAAATTTGAGCTTAAAAAGGTTTATTTAAAACCTTCATAAGACCTTTCTTTTACATTTTAAAATGAAGTAATAACTCACTTGGCAGTCATATAGGGTCTGAAGGTCTTTGATTTAATATTACGTGGTTAACCCTTATAACTTTTCCTCTTGACTGCTATCTCCTTTTTTTCTGTGTCATTAAAAATCTTGAGTTTTCACTCCAAAAACAAATATTGTCGTATGATTTATGCTTTGGCATGTAAATAAAAGAAATTGAAAGATTAGGTTAGGTTTATTTGAATATGGCAAAGCCACTGGGGCTATCTGCTTAAGAGGAGGAATGCTTTCAGGAAGGACATTTTAAGGCAAACTGGTTCATATTCATGTTATATGGGAAAAAAAGACTGGAAGATATTACTTATAAACTAAAGAGGATGTTTATAGATAATTTTCTTAAGTGCTTTACACTTAACATAACAGAGTACATGAGTTAACATGTTTATTTTGACATTTCAGAAACTACGAGTATTCTGTATTTGGTAATGGTGTGTTATCTGCTTCTTTGTTTTTCTGTTACTTCTACTGTATGTTATGTCAGTAAGAATTACAACAAAGGGAGAAAGCATAACTGAGAATGAGATAAAAATCAGGAAAAGCAAAGTCTTGCAATGACTGAATGAGTAAATTCAAAGGATTAGATTTCTTAAGATTCAGATTATCCAAAATTTGATCATCTTTTAGTTGAATAAGAGAGATAGTTTTGACATTAAAGATTTATAAGTTTTCTATACATACTCGGTATTCTCGGAACAGGAACTGATAACATAAAGCTGCGTTCACACTGATCCGTTGGGGCGAAAAGTGGTAACGCAGAAGTCAGTTCACACCAGCATGGCAACTTTCGCTTTAAATGTTGTCATGTACTAGATGGCTCTTTGTATCAAAAACTTGGGAAAAACAGGAAAATTTTTTGTGGTATTTTGACTTTTTACGTACATTTTTTAATTAAAATGGATTTAATTTCTGCTCGATTAAAACTTATTTTACTTTGTGTAAGAGAAGCAGAAGGCAGTGGTTTATATTAATATGTGAGAGATGACTGCAGCAAGGAGATGCAAATAATTTAATTGAAGAAATGCGCTTGAACGAAATGAAATTTCGTTTAATTACTTTCGCATGACACCTCACCAATTCGACGAATTTCTTGTCTCATTTATTCAAAAGCAGAACACTAATTTTTGTCAGAATGTCGCAGAAAAGAATTTTTTGGAAGACAGGAATATGATATCCCAGAAAAGGATCATTCTGTATATATAACGCTGTATATGTCTAATTTAATTTATTTATGAATTTTGTTGAATGATAATTAAAAAATCCTAGTTTCATTATTCTATTTTGAAGAATAAATTTTTCATTGGGTAGAATACCATAAATGTTTTGTATGAACTTTCCTTAAATGCTTCTGTAAATGAACTCACCTTAATTGGTTGAAATAATGCAGTAAAAAAGTATATTTTTTTAAATACGTGTAGGATTTACAGCACTACTAAATTAAATATCACATTTGAAAAAAGCAGCTATTTTTAATAAACAGCAATTTTTTTAAAAAGTGTTTTAGTTTCTGCCTAATGTACATATTTTTTTCCTTAAATGTAATAGTAATTACTTCAATTAGTCATTCATATATTAATGAACAGCCGCTATCTAAAGATTTATTTTATAAGGTCACTTTCATCTAAAATTCATTGAACTAACTTCAGTTTATATAATACTTCTTTTTGTGCATTAAAAATTGAATTCCACAGTTAGCAAATTTGCTAATGCTCTTGCAAAAGTTTTTTAAATTAATGAAAAATTATCATCTAGATTAAACCTTTGGTTAAGCTCATATAAAAATTTTTCGAAAAGTGGTCATGCATGTTAAGAAGAACAAGCATTGAAGCCATTAAAATGCATAGCAGTATTCCACAAAATTAGCTACATACTAGCGAGTTTCTTTTCTGTATAAATAACAGTTTTCTTAATTTTTTTAAACAAATAGTTTACTCGTCACCTCTCGTTTAAAATTGAAAATTCACTAAATTTTCTATTAGATGAAACAGCAACTTTATACTAATACTAGTATCACTTTTGCTGGTCTCGTATCAGCCGAAATAGAATCAGATCACAGTAATCATATCATCTTATGAATTATACCAAAGGCTCTGTCAAAAGAAGGATAATGCACACAATACTGAGCGAATATTAGGTTTATATGAATGATGAATGAAATGAAATAAAAAAAATAAATGCAAGCTTCTTGTGTCCCCACCCCAAAAAAAAGGTCCCAGTAGATATTAAAAAAAATTGTTGTATTCATACCATCAAAGGTAGGAAAAAGCAAGGCCCGAACCAGCAATACAAGTCCCTAGTACCTGCTGAATTTTCTATTTGAGCATGTTACCTCCACGCTAAGGTACCTTGTGGGTAAGCATGGTTTTCACATTTCATGTTCAGGAAATTGAAGAAGCATCTAGGCTACTCAGAAACCAGTGATAATATTTTTTGTAAATATTTGTTTTAAAATTCCAACTGCATTACAACACCACTCCTGGTGACACTTGAATATAAAATCTTTAACTCAAGAAGCCAACGTTTTATCCACTAAGCAACAAGAGCAACCTTAAATTGATGTAGATATATTTTAAGAAAAATTCAAAATCCATCACTATTTTTTCGCAATAATCTATTGCATTAGATTATTCTCCAAAAATTATCAACCGTATATAATTTGTGGTTGGTTATTAAGGTTTATTACTGCTAATAAACTTGAGAATTTTCCTTTAAATAATTTATAAAGCTATTTATTCTATTAGCATGTGCACTTTTTTATTATTATCTGACATTTTTATTAAGTTTAATCCATTTGACTTTTTTTTTTTCATCAAGAAGAATTTTTGAAAGTTCAAACATTTAAAAACCATGGTATAAACTGGATGTTTGAAACGAGATGCTTGAAACTGATGCGTGAAGCGTCGAAAAGTTGAAGTTAAGTGAACTCACATGTTCTCCGTTTGTTCAGAAAATGCCACCTCTGAGCTTGCTTCTGATTGGCCAACGCTTTCTGCCCGAATGCGTGACCATGTTGGTGTGAACGGGACTTAACTGTACTGAATCACACAAAAAGCAGCAGTACATAAATAAATAAATACAAAGAAATTATATGTGCTTATCTTTATTCCATTACCATAAGATATTTTACATTATCTGATTATTGCATTAAATTATTCAGCATTACTAGAAGATTGCACTGATGTGGTGCTGAATAAGACATATAGTATCCATTGATGATCATCGGTGTAAACATGTTAGAAAAGCAGTTTAAACAATCCTATTTTGCAATTTAAGTAGTTTGCTTGCGTATGATCCACTAAGCACAATTCCTGTGCTCTGTTTTATCTAAAAAATAATTATTTATCCTTTTGTTTTCGTGAGAAAATTTTCATGGTATGGAGCTGAGCAGTGAACTTTTATATTAAATTTTGTACATTTTTAACGAAAGAATCTGTGTTCTTAAAATAACACTCCAGTCTTTTTGATTATATTTATGAATTTAGGATGAAATTTTGAACTTTGTTTTCATAGCTTCTTCCCAGAAAATGTATATGAATTTATTTTTATAGTCATATTGTAGTTATTTTGGTCTGTTTTATAAGAAACACTTTATTATTTTCAAGATTATACATTGAAAATTATAATTTGGAGCATGAAGTATTAAAATGATAAATAAAAATAATAAAATAATTTTTTATCTATGCATCAAACTACATTGAGATTGCACTGAAGGAGAGCTTTTGCTGAAAAGTCATCTACGAAAGCGGTGATTTACAATTATTTTATTATTTTTATTTATTGAATATTTTAGTATCTTTTTAATATTAATATAATTAATTTTAAGTATATTTAAATTTGTGTGGTTATTTTATTGCTTTTTTTTATCTGTATACTTTGACTTTGAATTAACAGTTTTGATATTCTTAAACAGTGACTTACGACATGTGTGATAATCTGTCACCACAAATCAGAATAAAAAAAACTGATAATTTTATCATATTAAACTACACAAAAGCAGCAGTACATAAATAAGTAAACAAATATATATAAAGTAACTATATGTATTTACTTTTATTACATTACCAGATTATTGTATTAAGTTATAAAATGTTACCAGAATGTAATTTCCACTAATGTGATCCTGAAGAGGACCTTTCATAACCTTCGATGGTCACCACTGTACTTTAAACGCATTAAAAAAGCAAATCAAAATCACTTGTCATAGTTTTACTGTAATCTATTCTAAAATAATAGTGAAAGCCCTCTCTTATTTTTCATTCACTTGAACACTATCCTGATGCATCTTAACATGGCAAGAAATTTGGTCCCCACTGTTGACAGATAACCGCCACAATTCAGCAAGACGATAAAGAAGCATCATGAGTGTTGTTGTTTTCATATTTCATACAGTTAATTTGTTTAAGATGACTTCATGGACATTCTCTTGTCCAATGTCAGGTGGATGTATCACATAATTCCTCCTCATAACCAAAGGCAAACACAGTAGACCACATGTTGTTGTAGATACAACCCTTTAGATCACCTATCGCAAGAATACCACCTGCTCTTTGTTTCATATAAGCCACTTTTGAATTTTTAAAAACAAAGGCCTTTCTGCGTGTTTTCTAGCACTGATCTTTTTATTTGTATCATAATAAACTGTTATTTAACATTCATACATTTATTTTTATCATATGTATTCAACATCCATATTTTATGTTCTAGGATGTTTCTCCGCCAACTTTGTTAGTAAGGTCTCAGACAGTTATGTCCAATAAAGCTGTGAATGGCTCCATACCTGTGCCCATTGACAGAAGTTTAATGTCGTCTGAAATGACTGTGAGATCCGAAGATGCTACCATTGATTCTGATGATGTAAGCTCATAGATTATTAAAAAATCTTTGCAGCTCTTTTATTTTTGCATTCTTAAAACACTTTTCTCGAAGAGATTTGCCATGTTTTAATGATCTAAAAAATTTTAGTGATGTCATAAACTATAGTTTTAATAATTTAAGTGTTATTTTGAAAGAGGTAACTGCATGAAATATAGTTTCATTTTATATTGAAATATATAAATGACTTGTTATAGATGTTGCTTACTGTAGCTAAATTAATTACTTAAAATAATTTTTTACTGTTGAAATGGTAAAAACGCTCACCTATAAAGATTATTTGATCTCATATAAAATGAATTATAACTTAAATGATATGTGATTAGGCTTACCAAAATATTTTTTTCTAAAAACGAGAAAATTTTGAGAAATCTTCACAACAGAAAATAAAGCCTATTAGATAAAATACCTATGATTGAAAAGGCTAAATGAAGAAGCTGTAAAGGCTAAATAAAGAAACTAATAAAAAGTTAGTTAAAAGTAATTTTTAGTAACTCATATGTACTTTATTATCAAGAACTTATTAATATCTGTCACTAGTATGAACTTTACAAATTCTTCGTTAATTTTAATGGCATTGAAAAATTTGTCGTAATTTAGTTCATTCATTCATAATTGAGAAAACCCTTTCAACTGGTACAAAGGTACCCATCATGCTGAAAATGTTTTCTGTAATCTAAAAAAGACCGACTAATATTTTTTCTTTTGAGAAATTGAACTGGTACAGAGTTGAATTTCTCAAAAGGAAAAATATTGCTCTCTGACCGAGCATTCTCTATTTCTTTTAGAGAGAGGTGTAAACTTTCAACTGGTACAGAGGTACCCATCATGCTGAAAATGTTTTCTGTAATCTAAAACAGACCGAGCAATATTTTTTCTTTTAAGAAATGACTGAAAAAAAATTATGTCAATCATTTTTACAACTTGTCTCCAAATTTCAAATTTAACTGACCAAAAAGGTTTTGCAGTCACTGCTTCATCAAAAAGTTGATCCATATTTATTGTATTATTTTCAGCAATTTAAATAGTTTTTTCACATAAAACTTCAATTTCAAACCATGTTATTTCATTACTGTTTATCCATGTAAAAGATTCTTATCCAAGACTTTTTCTAATATCTCTCTGTAAAAGACATCTGTTGTAAAAGACGTCTGTCATAAATGCATGTTTAAAGAAGTTCCTGCTACTGCTATTGAGCTTGCCTTATGTTTCACACAAGTGATTTTTAATATCTGAATCCCCAGGAAGAGCTTTTGAAAATTCTGAAAAAAACAGTTTATATTTCACTAAATCAATAGGATCACTAATAGTTTTCAAAAATAGATAATCCTTTTAGTAAACTCAGTATCTTTTTGGCATTTTGAAGATTAAATTAATTTTACATTACAATATATACCGTATTTTCTAGCGTATAACATACACTGGTGCATAAAGCGTGTCTATAATTTCAAGCTACATTTTAAATTTTTTAGGTATATTCTCTGTATAACCCACACCCAGTTCTTCACAAAGGAACCTAAAGATCTTCCCGTGAATCAAACGCACCCCGGGCTTCCCCGAAAGGGGAGGTAATCTTTCACATATTTTGAACGCAAATGGAACCCCTCGGGGATCCATATAAACCAAAAATGACAACTCTGAGCAGTGGATCACTCGGCTCACGGGTCGATGAAGAACGCAGCCAGCTGCGAGACTTGGTGTGAATTGCAGGACACGTTGAGCACTGATTTTTCGAACGCGCATTGCGGTCTCGGGTGATACCCGGGACCTCGCCTGTCTGAGGGTCGGATGAGACTTGCCAAAGGAGCTTGCTCCTACTTGGTCGTATCGGACGTCAAACTCCGTCGACCTAAGGTCTCGTATCCCCTTGGCCGAGAAGCGTACCACTGAAGAGGTCGCTCGAGGGCGGGAGAGACGATGCTAAAAAATCAAACATTTGTCCTATCCTTTCAAACAATGGTAAACTGCACTGACAAGCGATAAGGGGAACAATATGTGTGTGGATTAAATGCTTGAGGGAGTAAATATTCCAACAAAGAGGGTTGATTATATTGAATGCAGCTATCCAAAAGAATAAATCAAACACCACTTCACCTCTACAAGCTTATGCTTGTTGAAGTAAAACATCATTCGGGGAACAATATGTGTGTGGGTTAAATGCTTGAAGGAGTAAATATTTCAGGAAAGAGGGTGGATTGTATTCAATGCAGCTGTCCAAAAGAATAAAGCAAATGCTTTTTGAGGTAAAGCACCATTCAGAAGAGTGTTTACTTGATGTTCCATTATCTTGTGTGAACGCCTTCTAATTGGCTTTTTTGAAGTTCCACATAATTCTTGCGTTATTTTTCATCTGTTTTTGGTTGGTAGTAATTGTTGTTTTTACCATTTAATGACCACTTCTTGGGTCCCCAATTACCATTTTCTTGCAATAGTCAATTAGTTTTGCTGAAACTGTTGTTAAAGCAAGGTTTGTAGAACTGCCTGAGTAGTGGATGAAGGTGTTACGGTCATCTTTATCATATATAACTAACATTGTAACATTGCATTACTCTCTACAAAGTCCTCAACAATTTGTCCTACTTGGTTTTGGTACGTGTATCCCCAGTTAGGGGAAGCGCCATTAAAATCACCTACAATTATAGTATTTCGATGAGGTATTAAAATGTCTAAAATTAAGTTTATGTTGTTTGGTGGACCATATATTCCAAAAATTTTAAAAAGAGTATTCTCATTCCAAACATTTACTTCCACAATTTCCACAGAGTATGATTGTTCATTGTTTTGAACACCTCAAACGATGATGGCAGTTTATTTCGTACTGCCGCTAAAATACCACTTGCAATCTAACTGCTTTTGAAAAGTCCATGAATAGTGAAATTATCCATATTATAATACTTTATTTTGTCTTCTGTCATATTTGCTTCTTGAATCACCAGAACATCAACATTCTGCTCAACGACTACACTCTTAATTTCTGAAAACTTAGCGCAAGATAATCCTCCAGTATTGCACTGCAGGATAGAAAAAAGAGGCTCTTTGCTCTGTTTGCTTTACTCTGAGCCACCTTAGCCATAGTTGTTACTCATTTAGCACCAGCCAGGAGGCATGTGTGAATTGAGAATATTATGGACATGAGTAACATTGCCTGCCAGATATCTTTTTTTCCAAATCACCATTTTACCCAAAAGCTGCCCTATTTTTACTTTTGTTCTATTGTATATTTAACATTTAAAAAATTTTATCAAATAACTGAATAAAATGAAAAACCTGCCAAAGGATATATTTAATAAATAATCATTTAGAAATTGATTGCATAGCAGAGAACTTGATTTACAGAGTGGCAGAGCTTAACTCATAAAAGATAACAGTAGTAGTGGCTATTTTAATATCAGTGGTAGTGGCCTGTAAAAATTGTAATAATTTTGAAGAGAAGAGGGATGTACTTGCAATCATGGCCAGTTTTATTATTCCTTTTTATTCTTGTTCAAAAACGTTTTCATGCTAACATAAATAAATGTTATTCTTAAAGAACTGCATTAATACTGTGTACAATTTTGAAGAGATATTTAAAAACAGGTAAAGCAGCTGGCTAGCTAGCAAGAAAAGCAAAAAGCAAATGTGAGGTGTTTAAGGTGAGAACCTCATTTATGGTTAAGTGATTTAATTTTTGTTTAACTGTGATTTGATTGGCTAATATTAACAATCTGAAATTATTATTTTCAACATCAAAATCAAAACTGCAAGAAAATTAAAAATTAAATTTCTTGATGTTCTAGTTCAAGAATGTAAGGGAACTGAAATTAATTGGTAAGGATATGGTTTTGCAGATATTTCAATGAAGCATTGGTTCTGTATTACCCATTCATCATGAGAAAAAAGGGGAGGAGCAATACAAAGAACTCTTGATTCTTTTTTCAGAAGGGCATCCAGATCGTTATATCCCGCTGTATTTTGTGATATCCCAGATGATCCAATATCTGCCCTTTCATGACCTAGCCCCTTGTGCTTAAAGGAGAGGTTGTGGATCACCTGATTCTTGCAACTTGACTTTTAGTGTAAAAATGAGCCTCCCATGATTCCACCTTATTATCATTAAGTTAAATAAAATGTGACTGTTGATCCAAAAGTAAAACCTTCAGATACAGATATAAATGATAATTATTAATTGTTATGTTATATTTATTTTACCTGAAAATAAATATTTCATATTATTTTTCACTGTAAAAGTCTTTGTTTTCACGTGTGTGGATTGCATCCATCATCTATAGTATATAATGGGTTTGTTTTGTGCTGATGTGATTTAACAGCATTGCTATAAGAATACAATCCTGGAATAAAAAATAAAGGCCAACTGCATTACTATGCTTTTTATTATATATTAGGTTATTATTATTTATTATTTTGCTTTTATTTTTTGCATTAGAAATTAAATATTGAGTGTAAAATATTCATTTATTTATTTATTTCCTAATAAAGTATGGCTAATAAATGCTGAGATTTTTTGCTTTTATCCCAAAAGGGCTATTAGTCTTGAAACAAAATTTTGGGCCATTTCAGTTTTCATATGAGTCGGTTGTCATTCAGCAAGACGTAAGATATTTATTACTCTTTCCAATTAAATCTATCTCTAATGAATTAACAAATCAAGCTATTGAAAAGCAGTAGATTCAGTTCTTAATAGTATTATTTATTTTACTTTTTAATCAGATTGTTTTAAATAAAAATGCATATAATTCATGACAGATCTAATTAAAAACATTCAATATATTTATAGAATTAGATGATATGTTTTATCACTTTTCAAATATGCAGAAGATGCATAATGTTCCCATGTCAATCTAATGTCTGTTCATAGGGCAACCCATAAAATGTTTTGCTATTCTGCCTCGGTCATTTATAACAATAATCTGTACTGGTAAACTATATTAATCTTCAAAACAGCCCTTTCAGATTCTGAGGTTTTTTTTTTTTTTTTTTTAATGTTTGTAACTACACCTGGAAACTACACTGAATTTCAAAACCTTGTCTGCAGGCCAAGGAGCTGGTTTTTGATACTGCAAATGAAGCCAGTGGTTTTTATTACCATTTTCTTAAAATTTTTGTATAAAAGTGTTATTTCAAACATATTTTACGGCGTAATAGTGTTCAATCATATCGGTCAGTCTGTATACAATTCATAGGCACTTAACCATCATTTCGATTCCTCAAATTTTATCCCTTTGGGATTATTTTTTTCCTAAAATAAAAAAAAAAAAAAAAAAAAAAAGTAATTGCCTACTAATGATTTTTTTTTGGGGGGGGGACATTAAAAAAGATTTTAAAATCTGTGACATTCATTCTCAAAAGTCATACCAAATATGGACATTTCATCATTCATTATTTGCTTGTGTTAATATTTTCCCAAGTGCATGAGACTCATATTTTCAGTAGTATTCACCAGTGTAAAAATAGACTTTTTTAAAAGCGTGCAATGTTATTTAATTACCATTTCTGTATAAAATGTACTGCTAGTGCTGAGTTTTATGTACTTGAATTTTCTTTAATATTTTATTTAGGAGCTTCTACAATGATGAAGTTTTTATATTTCAAAGTTCTGGTCTGGCAGTAGAAATATTTCCACAGAATTATATGAGGAACATCTGCATGAATCCTGCATTGTTGAGTATTTTGTATTTCTGCCGTCATTTCAAGATATAACATATTTACTGGAAGTATTTATATCAAGTGAATACTATGTCAAGCTATGTAAATTCTATAAGTAGTGCTGAAGAATATTCAAAATTCATACTTAATATTATATTCTGCTTCAGTTTTTTTTCTGTAAAAATGTTCTTTTAAATTTTAAATTTAATCAGACTTTAAGCATATAGTATAGTATCATTAAATTCTGAGCTTTAATTTAAAAAAAAAAAAAAAAAAAAAAAAAGAAACATAGAGTAAATTAGCATGGATGTCTTCTGTTCCAAAATAGTGTTTGGATTCTAAAAACTTCATTTCATTTCAAATTCTAAATTATTATAAAATAAACATTGCTTTTTTACAGCCAGAAATACTATTACAGAAATCATTTGGTGGGGTTGCTGTGTGCAAATATGTAAAATTTGGCATGCTAGGTTCTCCATTTGTTGAAACAAATATGTTGAAAGAACATGTTAATTATCTTGTGATATATCTTATATGATTGATCTTATATATGACATACCTTTTTGTGGTATAAATTCATTATATCCATTGTTATATGACTTTTCATTATTTTAATGATTATGTATGCCATTAGAATTATCTCCCTTTTGATAAACTGGTAAGGTTTTATAATAACAATCATTAAATTACTAAAAATTCCACATTATGCAAATTCATGTAACATAAAACTTAAACAAAAAATAGGTGTAGTCTGGAACTATGAAAACAAAGTTTAAAATTTTCCCTTACAAAGCATTTATAGTTCCCCCCCCCCTCCAGAAAAAAATACATGAATTTTTTTATAGACATACTGTAATTAAACATTTAATTATTCTTGTAATATTAAATACTGGAAATTGTCATTTTGGACATGCAGTATTAGAATGATAAATAAAAATAATAAAATAATTTTTATTAATACATCAAACTTTAATGAAATTCCAGTACAATAAAGCTTCCACAGAAAAGTTATCCATGAAAAATGGATCGCAATTATTTTATAATTATTACTTACTGAATTATTTTATTATTTTTAACGTGTATATAATTAATTTTTAAGCATATTTTCAATGTCCTTGGATATCTTGTGGTTTTTCTTATTGACATATCTTGGCTTAGAATGAAAATTAAAGGTATTCTTGCAACAGGTGACGTACCACATGTCTGATGACCTACTGACTGTGAACGAAGATCGAAACTGAAGAAACTGATAACATTATTGTAATAAACCACACAAAAAGCAATGGCACATTAAAAAAATAAAGAAATACAAAGAAATGATACATACATACTTTTATGACATTACTAGAAGCTTTATTACATTGTCATACTTACCTTAATTATACAAAATCACAAGAAGAATGCACTAATGTGATCCTGAAGAGTATCCCTCAGTGGTTGCATTGTGCTTTAAATGCATGAAAAGCAGTGATCCTGTTTGTCATCTGCAATTAAAGCAGTTCTATTTCAAATTTGTTTAATAGTCATCATTTTACTACTGTAATCAGATAAGAATTAATGCTGATAGCCATCCATGTTTTGCATCCACACAAAACATTCTGCTGCTATCTCTCAATATAGCCAGAAATTTAGCTTGTGATGTTGACAGATCACCATCACAAGTTAATAAGGTGCCAAGGCTACGACTCCATAGACATTTTGTTTTCTTAGTGCTGGCACCATAGCAAAATCAATAAAATTAGTCTGATTATTTACTGTCAGCTGAGTGTATCATGTGATTCATACTCATAACTAAAGGCAAATACATGGCAGGTCACCTGTTTTGAGAATACTAAATTTTATTCTAGAACACATTTTTTATTCTGTATTGTAAAATTGCTTTGGTATATGAGGACTTCATAAATTATTTAAATATCTTCTAGTAAAGCTGTGCTATATGGAGATTGTACTTTTCTGGCACACTGCCAACAAGAACTCTCATGTATGAATTCAAAAGTTCCCCCCCCCTCCTTAATCAGCCATTCATTTGTTTGGTAAAGTGAATCAGTTCATGAGCAAATAGCACATCTCTGTTCCTGGTATGCTTTCAACAAAATCTCTGCATGAATAAGAAAAGATCTATCACTCTGTTTTCTGAAATCACTGTTTATTTCCTCCCTAAAATGAATCAGAGTGAATTATCCAATTCTAGTTGTAAAGCTGTTAGATATGAGGATTGCGTGTGTTGATAACTGAATAAAAGATGAATTCTAAAGTGATAATCAGGTATTAATGTAAATATTTGTATTTTATGAGACAAATAAAACCTGGATTGTGAGATGATTAAAATCTGGAGAAATCTGTATTTCTAAAGGATTTGTCATTTTTCTTTTGACTGTGATAACAGGAAACTGTGATTTTCTTTCTTCAATCAAGCCTGTTTTACCCCAGTTTTGACAGTCTTCAGCTTGGAAACTTATGTACATAAATGTATAATACTTTATAAGGCATTATTCACAAAATTTACAGTGTTATGTAATATGTAGGCTTCTGTAATTATTACAGCTGAATATCCATCAATCTTCTTTAGTTTCTCTTTCTTGATTCTATTTTTTACATAGCATCTATCATTCTTTTGTAAAATATTCTTGTAATATTATTCTTTATTTTCTTATTTCTGTTATATGCCCAGTTATTTTTTTAACATTTTATTGGAAGAAATTTGGACACAATTAATTGGTCAGTTATCTCAAACTCAAGCATGTGGGTTGGATCCTTAATTTAAAAGCAGCTGACAAATCAGAACATTTTTTACTAAAATTTTAATTAGCCAATTCATGATCTTTTTAGACAGTGTCAGTTGGCACAGTCGAAATGGAATTAGGAGTGAAAATGTTAGGGCTTGCTTTCACAAAAATATACTTAACAGACAAAATAAATAAATAAATAAACTAAATTTTAAATTTTGTTAATTAAATATTTATAAAAACTTACATAAACAATTACAATAACTTACATAAACAATAATAATAACACAAAGGGAAAATGTTTAATTTATATTTATTTTTGATCTGAAGTCTAAATGCTGGTACTTGCAAGCCATTTCTATAGAATACCATGGAATACTGCGAAGCCACCGCCTGTCAGCTGGCAAACTAAATGTGGGAAATTCTGCCACCTGATCTTGCTCACGTGGCCTTGCCTATAAACATATAGTGACAGAGCTATTCCTTCAAGAGCAGTTGTGCCCACAAGATCAGTCCGTAGTTTTATATCTCTAAAACTATAAGCACTTCATTTGCAACAAGTATGTAAATAAATGTATTTGTGGGCTGCATAAAATTCGGACGCCACATCAGCTTGCAGGCCTTGAATTTGAGACCACTGCAGTAGATTATGAAAGCACATAAAGTGACTTTTGGAATTAAAGTGTATTTTTAAATATCTTTATTATTCCGCAAATTTAAAGTTCTGGCACTTTTTTTCAGTGTTTTTTAATAAGCCCTTAAAAAAAAAAAGAAGATATAAAAAAAATTATAGTCCTAACTCGATTTTTCGTAAAGGATGAAATCTTCAAATGCATTCTCTCAAAACATTATTTGGAATATTCATGCTTTTGGCAAAGTGTTGCTTATGTTTTAGTTTCAGATTTTATAATTTATTAGTATGTCATCAAATATTCTATCATTTTTATCTTTGCTTTTATTCAACAATGCTAATTTCAATTTTATGTAAAGGATTTTGTATGAAATTAGCACAATAATTTACAAATTTCATTTGTCTTTGTTTGTTGTGCTATTATGTGTTTTGCATTTGTATGTACATATTTATATATAATATAGTGCCAAGAGAAGTGCTCTGTAAATTGTGTGTTATTTATCGTAGTGTGCTGTATTTTATTAAGTTTAATTGAATTTGTCTTTTATTTATTGTCTTGTGAAATTATCTAATACACATCTTCAGATGAGATGCGTATTAGATATATGCATATAGATTTTTTTTATTCAATGAAATTATGTAAACAAATAAAATTAATCTTGTAGAGGGTGCATGTATCATAATTTATTGACTTATCTAAAAATATAACTGTTGCTTGTACTTTCTCATGTTTTAAAAGCATTAGTTTCAGACAACTTCTAATCAGGGTTACCAGATTAAGCCAAAGCTAAGTAATTTTTGTCATGCATGCAATTGCGATGTCTAAAATCTGCAACTTTGTTCTCCCATTTACTGAGAATTCTGTTCTTTTTTCTGAAGATGTAGCCCTTTGAACATTTGCTTTGAATAGTACAGGTTCTCAAAACAGTATATTGAGGAGATTCTGATGCATTTCTTCTGAGGATATACGAAAGATTATCTGAAATATATGTAGACTAAGATTGTTAAAGAATTAAAGATGGAATCAACTACATTTCACAGGAGGTTTGTGTGATTATTACTTACATATGTCAGACACTTTAGAGGTTGAAACAAATTGGATTTTTAATTACAATTTTCTTCCATAATTGCTGCAAAGGAAAGGTTTGGTAGAGACTGAAGAGTTGTTCTATAATTGAAATCACTCCTAATAAATTGGATGAATGTGACATAACATCTGTATTTTTGTCTGATGTAATTTTTGAATGATTCTTGATAAGTCACCTTGTTTTTATTAAAAAGGATATTAATTTATGTTTTTATAGCAAGAATATTTCACCATCTGTTTTTATTAATAATATTATTATTGTGTATTTTGCTTTCATTTTTGGGGGGAAAAGGGGGAATTAAAAGTGGGATCTGCCTTCTAAAAAAGCAAGCGATGGGTTATTTTCAAAGTTATGGCATCCTGCCATAAAAAAAAAGTCTATTAAAGGACACAATATGATCGGCTGAATATGACTGACAAAATAGTTATAGTATAGTACAGTTACATGTAGCAAGTTTGTACTCACAGCATTCTAAACAGAGCTTTAAGTAAAACGGCTGAAGAAAGTAATGCAAATCGACAAAAGCGTTTTTACAAAGTGCATTGAATACTCTTGTTCATTAAATAGAAGCATCAGTTCTTTCAGAATTCCACAAGAATGAGTGCCACAACTTTGGCTGTATATCCACTGACTTTCATTGTTTGATGTTGGATTACTTTCATAATTGATAGGATAACACCTAAGTATTATAATTATTATTATTAGGAATTTGATTAAAAGTACTTTTGATTTTCATATGAAGAATTTAAATAGTTAAAAAAGCTAAATAATTTATTTGCTATCAACCAGTCTGGACGAAGAAGAAATATCGATATGTTGAATTCAATTTATAAGAAAACCCAAAACCAATCTAGTCACCCTGTATATAATAATTTTAATATATGCTCTTTTTGTGATGTGGAGTATGCGTAAATTGTATTCGATCTCCCTACCATTTTGAACATTTTAAGTGTGAGTGAATAATTTTGAGGTTTCATAATGAAGATGATGGCTTTGTAAAGCTTGCTGCAATAAATAATGTATCTTTCAATTAAAACTTGAGATCTCTTGCTTGCTTTGTACATCTATCAGTCTTGCAATAGATCAACAAATTCTGTGGAGTTAAATTTTAAGGAACATGTTTTTCAGCAATAAATGATATTTATTGAGTTAATGAAACTTAAATTGTGCAGATTTCACTGTCCACCCTTAGTGATTTTGAACATAAAATTTTTTTATTGAATTTTACTTTTAACTGAATTGCTTTAATCTACTGTAAGCATTTGTAAAACTTTTTTTTTCAATCTTTAAACAGTTAATATTTGCATTTTGTTTTTGTTATATCAATATATGGTACATTACTAAGCTTATCCATACAGTAGTATATACATTAATTATTAATTGTGGTTAAAAGCATTTTAATAAATTAAATCTTTTCTTCCTTATTCGGGATTTTCAGGACATAAAAGTGTAATAAAATGATAAAATGAAATTAGCCAAAGAACATAAAATTTAGAATATTTAATTAAATCTTATTCTATTTTTCATCAGAATCATATTATAAAAGCAGAATAACTTGAGTCATCCATTATAAAGTGAATTTGAGTCACTTTGGATTTCTTTTGATATGGTGCTAATGTACAGCATGAAAACTTTCCAGTTTCATGAAATAAGATCTTTGACACAAATAAAGGAATTAAGTCTAGAGAGTTAGTCAGTTATAAAAAGCAGCTACTCTTTCATGTCATTTATTGTTCTCAATAATTCATTTTCATGATATCTCTATAACATGATGTGTTTGACCTTAGGCTGATACATTCAAACTCATGCACAGCTTGGCTATGTTAAAATTGACCTTAAAGACATAAAAGAGCTGAGAAAGGTTAAACTTGGACTTCGTGTAAGCATAGCGAAACCAAATGAAACATTCTTATTTTACTTCTTAAACATATTATATTAAATAAGAAAAACATAACTTTATTGTATATTTTTAAAGTGTACTAAGTAAAATATTTTTAGTTTTACATATTATTTGGAACATTTACCAGTTGAATAACGAAGTCTAGGGGGGCTGATATTTCCAACACATGGCAAAGAAAGGATAATAGAGCAAAAGGTGGAAAACCAGAATCTCATAAAATCTAATAAAAGTTTTATATATGTATGTATTCAATAAAAAGAAAACAGTAAGTTTGTTTTATTTTTTAAGAAAATAGTTGATTAAACCAATATCTAAATCACACAGTGAAAGCTGCGACAGTTAAAAAAAGTCTAAATTAATAACAAATTCAGAAATCATATTCAGATGTTGCAAAGTGAAACAGAAGTGATCAAAGCAGTGTAAACAACCACTGCATAAAATTAAGAAAAATGAAATACCAGCAAATCTTAAAAATGTTCTCAATTTCATGCACTGGTTGTTTGCACTGCTTTGATCATTCTTTTATTATTATTCTACTTTGCTGCATCTGAAAATGATTTTTGAATTTGCCTTATTTATTAAGTACCTTGGTTAATTTTGAGTGTAAAGAAACAAGAAAAGATTTTGCTGGGGAAGAGGTGTTGTCAATCAATGGCTGATCTCCTCTGAACAAAGTAAGAGTTAAATTGTGATGATGCAACTTTTCCATATGTATTTTTATTTCCACTTTATATTTTGTTTTATTAAAAGTTTGTTTTGCCATTTTGATTTTTGTACTTTTTAAAATTTCAATTTTAACAAAAGCAAAATGTTTTTATAATTACTTTATATTTTCGGCAAAA
>KK118723.1:282566-299107 GCA_000611955.2 Stegodyphus mimosarum | reverse complement strand
ATTTTACTATCCAGGAATGTTTAAGCTTGTGTAAAGAAGTATTAGTTACAATGCAAGAAGGACAAAATACATTTTCAGAAGTTTTTAATTATTTGAGATAATGAACTCCTGTTGAGTCTGTCTGAAACATTAAATTATGACTAATTCATATGCAGTTTGTCATATAATCAGGGTTGCCACGCTACCTGGAAAACCGGAAAAAGTCAGGGAATTCGAATATTTTAGTCTAAATCTGGAAAAGTCAGGGAATTTTATACAGCGATCCCCCCCAAAAAAGCGAGTTTTGCGCCAACGTTGGAAGCCAATCACTTTCTTGGCGCTCGTTAGCGTCACTCGGGCAGCTGGCATAGAGCCAATTCTTGCGGCTCCAAACAGATTGGCTTTTAGAAAGGCAAAGCAAGTTTCCAGTAACTTTGGCTCCCAGTTACCTCGAGAATCGAAATACTCGCATACGCATGGGCAGTCCATGTTTAACTAAAGAAAATACGTATTCTTGTGTGAAACAAAATCGGTTTAATCCTAGTATAGCGGTATCATTGGAAGTTAGAATAGCCTCAGTATACGGTACACACGGGATTTGGCGACATTATGATGAGCAGTAAACAGGCCATTTTGGTGTTGGCAATTTTCAAAATCGTGCCAAGAGCGTAGCGTATAGTAGGATTTTACCACAAAATCTTTTAAATACTTTTTTTTTTCTTTTTAAGAAATGCCTTATTTTTCATTTTGCAGTAAAATAAAAAAATAGTAATCAGTCATCTAGGCTAACCATTTAATATAACTATATTCGCCAAAAAATCGTTGATTATGGTAATTCAGTTTTTTTAATTATTTTAATGTTAATCATGTCATTTAATGTTGCTTCTTCTCCTTAAATTTGTTTATTATTAGTAAATAATACTTTCAAATTTCAGGAAATTTTCTCTGGCATAATCATGAAACTAATTCTAGCAGTATGATGACATAACATAACGAAATTCAATGCACATATTTTTTGCTTATGTATTCAGCTAAATAAATATAAAATACCTAAATTTATCTTAAAATATATTCTTTCTTTCGTTTACTGCAAAATGTCAGGGAAAAAAAAAAAAAAGACTTTTTTTATCCATATAAAAAAAAGACATTTTTTATCCACGTTGAGCAGATTCTGATCTCAATTCTTCAGTGGAGAAAACAACTCCTATTATAGTTATAATAATAATCTTTGAGGATAACATATAAATCATATCCAATTGGCAAATTTTTGTGTTTTCAAGTGGTACCATAATTAATTTACCTCTTAGCACAGCCAAAGTGCATTACGCAGATAGACTGGAATTTTCTTAAAACACACCTGGAAAAGTCAGGGAATTTCATTCTTCTGTTTGAGTGGCAACCCTGTATAATGTTGTAGAATGATATTTGAATTCTTAATTTAAAAGTTTTTTTTTTATTATTATTATTTTAATTTTGTTTGCTAAATTTTTTTAACTGCATTTGGCTAGATTTTCATACTGGAAGTCCTAAATTTTATATACATATAGAGAGAGAGCGTGTTCACACATTTTGTAACAATTTTTCAAAGCTTTATATATAAACAAACCTTAGAATTTTATTTTATAATATGTCCAATCTGATAGCCCTTTTGTTGAACTATCATATTACACCTTGATTTCCCAGATAAAAGTCCTTTCTTAAAAACATCAAAGTTGATTTTATTCCACTCCTCTTTCACAAATCTTCTGGAGTCCATCCAGTGTTTTGGGATGCTGCATATAAAGAGCTTGTTTTAAAAGTCCAGATGCACAGTAATCCATAGGAGACACATCAGAGGACTTCGGTGGGATGCATGCAAAGGGAATAGCTTCAATTCCAGTTTCATTTCTCATGTTTTCAAAAAATAGAGCAGTAGATTTAGAAGTATGGCTTGGAGCCTTATCATGATGGAACTTAACACAATGAAGATTGTTTGGAGAAAGGGAGCATATTTCTGATAGTAATCCAAATTAATTTTGACATTTTTTCTACTTTCTTTAAGTTTTTCGGTATAAGAGAATCCAGTAATAACCATAAAACCTTTAGAAAAACTTTCCTTGTTTTCTCTGAACCAACATATTAAGTCTTTTTCAGCATTAAATCAATCTTTTTGTATTGCAATCAGATAAGTATATCCAAGCCTCATTAATTGTAACTATAACTTCCATTTTTCTCCTGCGAAATAATTTTCATAGAGCAATCTGCATATAGTCTTACACTGAGAAACATGTTTTGGCATCATGTTTTTTTCCCTTTGTTTTTGTTGTTTTGTTTTGATTAGCTTTAAATCAGATTTTAAAATTTTGTTTACAGTTCCTACACAAGTATTTAAAGGTTTTGCGATAGCTGTTTTGGGGGGAGGGGCTAGATTTTCCTTTAAAACATAAGATGCGACTTTAGATTTAATAAGAGCTTTACGTACCTTTGTTGGGTATGCATGTTTTGTCTTTTTCCCAATCAGATGTAAACTCTGACGTTTGTCACTTATTTTACATGTAGAAATATTGAAACTGTGCTTTTCACATTTTTTTTTTAAATAATTGAATAAGAGTATTTCTCTTTGGACAGCGCAAAAATATAGCCTTCGATCTGTTGTTTATTTTTCACCAATATTTTAAAGAAAAAGAATATTTTTAATGCTGCAGATGATAATTAAACCTTATTTAAATTTAATGCCAGTCACGTTTGTATTTTAAAATTAATATTTAAATTCATGGAGAACATCAGTCGTTACAAAAATGTGTAAACACCCACTGTATATAATTAAAGGGGAATACTATTAAAATTCTTGTATTTCAAATTAAATTAAGAAAGCTAATAAAGTAAATGAGATACAATTTGAAGTCTAAATAAATTCCAGTTTACAAATTCGTAAATTTTAAAATGTTTAAGAAAAATTTTTATGAGTATTAAATAGTAAAAGTTAAACTGGGATGGAAAAATTGGTTTACCAGCAATGGCCAGTAGTAGCGGATATGCATAAAATCGTGACGAAAATTGTTAATGATAATTAAAGCTATATAAAGCCAGTATTAAATAGTAAAAGTTAAATTGACATGGAAAAATTGCTTTACCAGCAATGGCCAGTAGTAGCAGATATGCATAAAATTGCAACAAAAATCTGGCTTCATATAGCTTTAATTATCATTAACAATTTTCGACACAATTTTATGCATATCCACTACTATTGGCTATTGTTAGTAAAACAATTTTTCCATGTCAATTTAACTTTTACAATTTAATACTTTTCTTTTACTTTATTAACTTTCTTAATTTAATTTGACATATAAGAATTTTAATAGGAGTATTCCCCTTTAATTATAATTGTTTAATTAAATCATTGCAACCCAGGCGCAGAATTCTTAATAGTCCTTACTTACATTTGTTTACATTAACAAATATCTTATATATATATATAATATTTGTTAAGCTATATATATATGCTATGTAGTAAAATATATATATATATATATAGGAATTTTAAAAGAGTAGGATTAAGAAACCTAGAAAAAGCCGTAAGAATACTTGAATGCAACCTACCTTCTTAAACTCGTCAGTTTTTTCGTAATTTTTGTATAATGCATGTTCGTCTACTTTTCTAATTTCTATGCTGTATATAATGCAAGATAAATTAAAAACACATTTAAAATTCATTTCATATTCAGTTCAGAAGCATAGTGGTAAATTGCAAGAAAAAGAGGGCAAAACATACCAAAAATGAAATAAGAATTTTCGTCTTTCTGTGCATTATCATCAAGGGATTGGTGCAACGAAAGAAGTAAAAAAATCAGCCTGTTTCTGAACCAATAAAAACAATTCAAATTTAAAACCTAAAATAATCTCAGAAGAACAACCAAAGCAATTTATGTCTTTATTAGTCCAATCTCTGCATTCCAAAGTAAGCAGTGTAAAAATTGTATAGTATCAAACAAATTTTAAAAAGCAAAAAAATATTATTTTAAGCTGCCCAAAAAATAAAAAAACTAAATTTTGAAACCATTTAAGCTGGGTTAAAAAGTTTTTTTTTTTTTAATAGCATCAAAATCATAAACAAGCAAAAAAGCTTAAACAGTAATGAAAAACAAAAACAATCCAACATTATGAAGAAATAGCAAAAGAAAATTTGATCTAATAAAATAAAAATAAAGTTCTTACACCAATTTAGTTCTTATTTCATTTTTGGTTTTAGCATGTTTTCCCTCCTTTTTTGTGAAGTTTGCCACTGTGCCCCACTTTTTGCATAAGGTTAATTCCAAACTGAATATGAGGTGAATTTTAAATGTATTATTTTAATTTAATTTATATTTTTACCACTTGCTGCTTTCAGTACACAATTGGAATTGTTTTTTTACTTTGTATTTATTCATCATATATAAACACATACATATGTTAAGCAAAGTAATGTGTGCTTAGACTATAAAGGAAACAAAGCACCACAGAAATTTCCCATTACTGGTTTTACCATACAATCTATTATGCAGTTAAAGAAGATTATGAGTGAAAGAACGGGGGGAAAAACTGATGTAAATATATGTGAGGACACCAAACTTTAAATTCTAAAAAGGTTTAGACCTATTGAAAAGAACTACTTTTATTTAGGATTTATTGATGGTTCTTGGGAGGTCATGGATCTGGTCTAGCCTAATGGCAAACTAGTTAGGATAAGTAACAACAAATTGTCTAATGTTAGGTGCTATATATGTTTGTTATTTTTAGTCCAATTTGTTTATTATATTTTTATGTTTTTGTACTATCAGTTTTATTATTACTAAGTTTTACATATCTTATGTGTTAAAATATGCAGCTGCTCTGCTTAGACATTTATCCGTTTTACATATAACTGTTTTGGAAGAAAGATTCGATGATGTTATTTTCAAACAGAATTATTAAGAATTTTTAAAATAGGTTTTATTAAATCATACTTTCTTTTATATATAAAGATTATTACTTACTTCAATTCATTCATACCCAATTCCCTAAAATAATAGAAAAAATTGAACAGGATGCGTTTCTGAAAACTTCAGTATCTGCATATGAAATATAAAGTGTTTTAAAATTTCATTTATTTACTTTTGAATTCCTTAAAGCGAATTTTTTTAATTAGCAACCTCAAAAACTATTTGCACCTAGACGTGAAAAAAAAATTTTTTTTTTTTTTAACTTGCTATTCTTATTGTTTCAAAGAAAGTAGGACTTGTTTTTGCACAAGATTTCAGGTTTCATTAGAAAAACACAAGCTATTCTCAAATCATATTGAAATTTGATTTCACACGCATTTTTTCAGTAACATTCCTTAGTAGCACTGAAGTGTTTTTTCAACATATTTCATTATACCTTAATTATTTATACTTATTATAATTTTTATTGGGAGATTTATCTGTTAGTAATGCAGTACTTTAAAATGGGAAAATATCTATATATATATAAAAAAAGTTAATAATAGGAATAGAAAAATTAGTTCTCTAAATTAGGTGAGATTAGATTGAAAATATGTCAAAAGTACATGACTACATGAAGAATTGATAGTATTATTGTAGGTATTACAAGCATGATATTTTTTGTTTCAAAACTGAATGTAATAAACTAATTTTAAGTATACAATTTCTTCAACTAAAATGTTTGAATTAGATTGGGGCTTATGATTTGTGGGCGACTTCCCAATAGAAAAAACGTTTGCATTTCGTATGAAGAAAATTTTGAACTTACGTATTCTATTTCATTATAAATTTATATCATGGTTAACTGTCTTTCAGTTGCTGTGAATAGAATTTGGAGGTGTATTACTATCACTTCCCGAGTTTAGCCATAGAGGCGAAGTAAAACCTGTTGCTGCAGATTGAAAAAGAATTAGCCCTAAAATTGTTAATGAACTCATTTTCTAATTCACTTTTAAATTTACATTATACAGTGTGAATGTTTCCCACAAGAAACTAACCAAAGTCTACATTTGTAAATTGTTGAAATTTATTTCAGTGTTTGTATAAATTTCATTTCTTAGCAAAAGCAAGCATGAAAAGCCTTAAAAATATATTTGATTTACCAGTTTTCAATGATTTACCATCTTTAATATTTCAACCATGATTTTTAAAGTCATAAAATACTTAATTAGTTATGATATATGAATTAACATTATGGTTTCTAAGCTGTATTCCAAGAAATACATTTTCAAAACCTGAGCTCAATTTGAAATTAGATTACAGTCAGTGTTGTTAATATAATTGTAAAAACAAACTTGCATGTTATGTTAGTCAGTATAATTGTGCAAAAATTAAGAATGGATAAATATGAGCAAGTACATTGTGCTGATTAAAATTTTTAAGATTTTAAGAGAAGAGTTTTTCTGCAGATAAAATGTTCATAAAATTTATTCATTGATATTTTCAACTTTTTTAATATTAATGCAATACACTGTGATATTATATTATAAGTATATTACAAAATTTATGTATTGCATTTCAGTATAAATGTATATCATTGTTAGCTGTCTTTGCAAAATGTTGTAGTCATTCTTTATCTAAAGAAAACAGTAAATTTGTAAGTAAAAATAAAAATTTATCGATTTCAACATATATTTTCTACAGCATTTTTTTAATTTAAAAAAAAATTATATGAAATAACCTTTAGAGCATGTCTTAGATAATACAAAATGATATTTTCATTTCTTAGGGAGTTTATGTTAATATTTTATCTGTACACAAATGCAAAAGTGTTAATACAAATTACATAAATACAAACCACACAATGCATATATCATAAGAATGATAAGTGCATATCAGAGAAGTGAAAATCTTAATTTTTGTAAGTACATAATTAATAACAGCTTGCAGTTTAGGTGCAAACACATTCCTCTTGCATTTTATCTTCATCCAAAAATCCTTTATAGTAATTCACAAATGAAAAACATTCTCAATGCTGCAATTTTGTTTCAAACATCAGTGCGCAAAATAAGTTTTTATCACAAATCATTCCTCCTTCTTATTTTCATGATCACCTCCCTCTATTTCACATTTTCTCTGTAAAAACAACATTAGAAAAAGTTAAGTCTTGCACCGACTATCTAAATTTTAGAGGTATATAAAACATTTTTGAAAATTTTTAATCATATGCATAATAATTTATACACACATTACCAAAAACTATCAATTCATTTTTAAGAAATATTATCATTTTTAGTATTTATTTATAAATATATCCTAAGAAAAATCCCCACATTTTCCATTTATATTAATAGTTCTAATACAATTGTTTACACTTTTAATATGGTTTTAAGTTGCAAATTTATTTGCACCTCGAGCATACAATCAAATAAAATTTGAAAGATAGTCTAAAAATCCAATATCCGGAAAGATCTAATATCCTAACTACGAGCAAAAAATTCTGTTTTAAAATTTTTTCTGCCTTCCTCATAAAAAGGTATGCCATAAAAACGTGTTTTCTCTTGACTAACGAGATTCTTGTATGTCAGTTTCATGCACTTGTTGGCAGCGGAAGACGATACATTGATTGATGCTATACTGACATTAGCCACAACTGTATTTTTAACTTTTGAGTGATTGTAAAGCGGGATTAGCAACTTTCTATCAGACTTAAACAATAAATGAAGCCCAAAGACATATTTAGAGTGAATGTTATTCGTTGTTTTTGTTAGCATAGCAGTGAAGAAGGAATTTAATTTTAAGGAACATAATTTCAGTTTATATAGCAAATTGCATTCTTCCTTAACTTTCTTATTTGAAGCAGCTTAATATTTTGTTCAGTCTATTATTAATCAGAATTGGCTTTAATAAATTATAACATTTCCATTTTACTTTTTCTCCAAATTTGTACATCCATCAATCAGCCAACGGATAGTAGAATGTGTCCGCTAAAATGCAATTCTAGAAAAATTTTAGTATCAAATCTGATGAGTAACCTGCATGATCATAGAAGACCATGTTTGCGCACTTTTCAACGTTTGGCATAATTTATGTCCAGCTATCAAATTTCATGATGATGAATGCCACATATCCAAAGGTTTTTGAAATCAGAAGTAAAAAGCCACATCTTCCGATTAATTGAATATGAGGAAAAAATGCTAAACGAAGATGATATAACTGGAGTAATGCTTTAACGATCACTCAATTAACCGAACAGCAAATATCTGTAGTATGATTTTAAATTCAGAAAATGTCACCATCATGGCTTCAAATCACATTTTAATTTCACATGGTGACTCGGTAAAAACTCTTTTTCAGGGCAATACCTCTTTCTTTAAAGAAATATTAATATAGAATACTTTTATAATTTCTATGGGAGATCTTACTGGATTAAATCAATCCTGATGACTCTGGATCCTGGACTGTAATGTCTAAAAGTGTCTAGATGTGACTTAGATACATAGAGCTTTAATTCTGGCCAAAAATGTAATGCTGGTTAATGAAATAAGTTCAATAGTTATAATTCTCGAATGGAAGGCAAACTTTTGGAGGAAGACAAGTATAAAGCTAGTGAACAGAATTTAAGCTCCAGCTCAAAAAACAAACAAAGATACAGGAAAGGATATATTTCAATAAAGAATTATATGCTAATCTGCAGCTAGAACTGCATGCAAAACAATTTATTTTAACACACTAAATACACCTCATACATTCAAATTATTCCTCAGAAATTTTCTTTTTAAATTATACCTAATCAAGAAAAAAAAAATGATTATGAGTTTTAAATAAGCAAAGCACCACATTTTATTACTTTAAAAAAGGTGATGGGGACATCATGACATCTTTGTATGTCCTATTAAATTATACACATTTTTTGTTACATTTCATTTAAACTTATTTCCTCAAATTTTACTCAAGTTATATTTTTCATTCAATAAATTTGGTTCTCACTTCGCAAAGACAAAAAATACAGGAAAACCTAAAATGCCAAGTACAGTTAAAAAATAATTTTTACAATTACGATTTAAAAGCAAAAAAAGGCAAATGGCCAACAGACAAGGAAGACAAAATTTTTGATGCACAAAACTGAAAATTAACTTTTGGCTGTACTGTGCAAAAAAAAAACCAAAATTGGTGCACCAACAGGCTTAATTCACTATTCTATTAACAGCTTCAAATCCAAACAAATGGTGGCCTCGTTAGGCCTACCACCTCTTAAATTTTTAAACTGTTGAAAACTGTACAAGTATTGTGTGCAGTTTAACTAAAGGTAACCACAACATAATTTAATGACTTTTACAAAAAAAAAAAAGCCAACTAATAAGAATAAAAACACTGAGACGGGTAAGAGAGTGGTGTATGTGTGTGTGTATATATATGTGCATAACTACATGTTACATCAGTCCCATATACAAAATTTCAATGTTCTATGGCTAATCATTTTCAAGTTATTAAAAATACATCTATACAGACATAACGAAAAAATCCCTTCTAAATTATTTTTTTCCATTTGGAAAAATAGTCCTTCTGTCCGTACATACATATGTCACTTAAAAAATAGTTGAAATGGATTCAAGAGCAGTCAAAATGGATGTTTTCATTGAAATATGATACCCAAAATTTTTTGCAATTACAATACTTCCTTTACTTAGTACAAAGAAATAAAAAAGTGATACTGTTTTATTTACATTTCTATGCCTTTTATAATTTTGTTACATGAAAAATTTTAGGCATGCTTTAAAAACTAGAAATTATGTAAAACAAACTATTCTGAATGCATGCTGTTTCACCATATTCCAGTATGATTTTAGATATTTCATTGGTTTTTCATTTTGAAATCCAGAGTTCTGTTTCTGGATATCTACTTCACCAGTATCCTAGTACTGAAATAGAAAATGTAACACTAAACTGAAATTAGAAATACGAAAAAAGATTTATTCTTGTTCTGCAGTTTTAAATGTTTGATGAAAAAACTCAATTCCAGTTGCACAAATCAGCCTTTTCCAAAATATGTTTGCTAAAGTGAAGAATCATCTGTGTTTCCAAGCTATATCTGCTAAAGTGAAGAATCAACTGTGATCGATTTTCAGGAAACAAACCTTCGAGTCTCATTCAACTGATATTCATTATTTAAAATAGAAATAATAATAATATGTACACTTAAAGAAAGTAGTCATAATGATCCTTATTCATCCCCCCTTTTTCTGAAGACTAATATTTCACATTTTGACACTGATTATGAAATATGGGTCTTCTTATCTTATGAGATATCTTTGATGTACCAATAAGATGGTTTTCAAAAGTATCACGGAATTGCAAGCATTTAAACAGTTAATATGTGCTTCTGATAAAAGGCTGTGAAGTCTCAAAATTTTGCAGTGCACTATATGAAAACCACTTGTTTCATTAATTACATAAATCAGCACTGAATGCAAAGATTCCAGTATCAGGCAAAGCCTGCAACCCATTAAGCAGTCAAACTCCAGTAAATAAAAACTTTTGTCATGCCTCTCCCAATATGGGATTTAAAAAATAAACCTGTTTGTATAATAACAAGGTACAATCTTTGAATCTTAAAAACCAGAAGGTTTTCACGCTAAGCAGCAACCCCATTTCAAATTAACTCCAAAATGACTTTATAATGCATGATTCAGGTTACTGAACTATTTGTAATACAATTCTGATGTAACATATTAGCATTTAATCAGATATTCTCAATTTTACATTCTTATACCAATTTCATTTTTTAATTTTTTAAAAATTTTATATTGAGAAAATACCAAATATCTTTATTATATATTTATACCAAGTATTTTCAAATACTGTGAAAACAAAATGAATACTTAATATACATGTGCAGATATGATAATGTGCCAAATAGTAAAGTAAAATAAAATACAAATATTAACTGATTAAACATTGCCTAAATCTTCATATAAAAATCCACAAATGCTTACAGTACATCAAGATAACTCGGATCAAATGAAACTTAAAAAAGTGTAATTCAGATGAAATAAAATGTAATAAGAAAAATGATTCCGAAAATCACTAGAGATGGGGAAATGCAATTTGCCTAATTTAAATTTCATTAATTCAATAAAGTTTATTTATTAATGGGAAACTTCCTTTAATAAATGCTAAAAATTAGAAACTGGAAGAGTTGGCAGCTATGCACTATGAAAAGAGATTTAGTATATAATATAAAAAGTGATTTTAGTGTGGTGTAAAAAAAATTTCATAATTAGTCCATATACAGAAAATTAATATTCTCACCTGGAGCTTGGCAAACTCTTCTGATAATCTATCATACTCTCTGTTAGTTGATTCAGCTTGGGATCGTAAAGCCTCCAAGTTTTTATTTGCTTTTTCCAGTTCTGTAAAAATATGAAAAATTTTTAACTTAGAATATTTACTTTTATAAAACATTTTTAATACATCTTAGTGGCATACCTTTCTCCGTCTTTTCTAATTCACTTTGTAAAGTTTTTATTTCATTATCATACTTTTCCTTCAGCCTGTTTTCTTCATTTTCTTCTTTTCCACTGGCCTTCAATTAAAAAAAAAAAAAAAGAAAAAAGAAATAAAGCTATCAGTAACGAAAAAATGCTTAAAAACTAATGTTTCATGTTTTAATACTTAATTTCAAGATTCTAAAATACTATATGTACAGTTACTTCTGTAAGCATACAAAATAATACATGCAGAATAATTCAAACGACATTCAGGACTAATTATTCAGATTTTTTTTTTATCTAGGACTTAAAGAAGCTATACTTTACTATTATTTTATTACATTACCATTTTATGTCAATAAAAAATAATCTTATTCCTTTAATTTTAATCCAAAAATAGGTTACAAGCTTTCTTTAATCAGTACAGTAAAAATAAACCCAAGGTTATTTGTTTAGCTACAAAACCTGCGTAAGTAAGCATTGATTTCAACATTTTATTTTAGTTAAAAGAGAAATCCGTTACACTTGGACAAATTTTAAAAAATAATAAGTGGTTAATGTCATGAAAAGTATTTTGTATTACATTGTTCTACAAAAATAAAAATATTTAATTTCTTTAAAAGTCAAATCTTTGTTAAAATACAATAAATAAAAAATAAATTCCCTTATTTGAATTGCATTAAATATATGTTTAGCATATAGGAAAAAATCAATCATTTGTGGTCATAAATATACTATATATGAAAGACTAGCTATAGTCCCAATTAGTTCAGAGATTTAGAGTTCTACTGTTAAAAAAAATTAAATTGCATTAAAAAATGCAGTTATTTAATTCAATTAATACTTTTTTGTTTCAATTAAAAATTTTAAGCTATAAAAAAGTTTATTTTGCATTTTTGTTTTCGAAACGTATTGGGAGAAGTTAGAAATCTGCCTGATATTACTTCAGATAAGAAAAGAAATGGGAGATAATGTAAGCAGACAGAATGAAAGCATATTTTAAATACATTAAATAATTAAGTTACAAAAAATAAATATTGGAACATTTAGCTTATTGTCTAAATATTATAAATATTACAATGCCATTCTGCTACACGTACGAAAATAAATATAAAAAGAGGAATTAATCATTAACTTGCTAATGTTTTTAATTAAGAGCAACTATAAAAACATTCAAATTGACCTTAAAGATGAACACGTTCCAAAAAAAAGGGGGGGACAGTTCTATATCTCCCATTCTACTGGGACAATTGACAAAATTCAAATTGTGTTTTACATGTCTTGAAAGCACAACTCAGGGTTTATTAGATTTATATATAGCGTTGTTCTAATATAGGTATTTTGACACAAAATCAGACTTTTTCTGAAATGGCATGCCATTTTTTTTTCCATGTTTCGACACTACGACTCAAATTATGCCAAACTGCCAAGTTTTGTAACAATCACACGAGTAGTTTTTAAAAAATTAGCTCTCAAAATTTTAGCTCCTCAATGTTAAATGAATTTGACATATATTTATTAATCTCTTTTTTTTTTTAATAAACTTACTCGATTCCTTCTTTCACATTTCAAAATTTAGGTTCATTCCAAATTAGGGTATGGGAAAAAATGGGCGGATTTTGCCCATTTATTTATTTATTTTTAAAAGAAATTTTGAATTATAAACCATAAAATTTTTACCACTATCTTAAAGAAGATGTATTTCTAAGCATGCCTGCAAAAAATTAGAGCTTTTTATTCAAAATTTCCTAAGATATATGTGAATTTATATATTTGCGAGCTTTGAAATTTTGCATATTTCTTAAAAGATATAACATAAATGTGGTTTACACACTCTGTTACAATTATTTAATAGTATAAACAAAAACTTTTTTTCCTCTCGTCTGCAATGAAAAAAAGAAAAGGAAAATAAGGTTGCCATAAATTAAGAAGCTCGTCAAGTAAATTATTCTTGATGAAAAATGAAAAAAATACGGCAAGAAAAATTTTTGAATTTCTCCATACATTTCGCACCAAATTTTACAAAATTTAATATTTAGAATAATTTGAGTCGTAGAATCGAAATATGGAAAAAACTTGCATGTTATTTCAGAAAAAGTTCAATTTTGTGTCAAAATACCTATGTTAGAATGATACTGTATATAAATTTAATACATATCCTAAGTCGCGCTTTTGAGACATGAAAAATGCAATTTGAATTTCACTAATAGGCCCAGTAGAACGCGAGATATAGAACTGTACCCGCTTTTTTCGCAATGTACATTTATTTTTATGATTGCCTGAATAGAAATAATTTTTTTCATATACTTTTCAGAAAAGAAATATTTGCTATAAATGGTTTTGGGATATTTCCGATTTCTGTTAAATCTCTTAATGTGAAAAACTGAAATAAATAGTTAAAAAATTTCTAATAAACTAATTATCCAAATAATATGTTTATTATAGTTCTTATCTGAAATTGCAAAATTTGTAGATATGTAACAAATAAATCCATTAGTTAAAAAATAGATATTCTTAGTTTGGGAATATGCCAAAACAGTATAATATTTTATCCTCAAAATGGCTACACTTTTCACCTGATTAATTGGTAATGAAACAGAAAGTGCAAAGAAGTTAAGATTTTAAATACAACTGAATTTATATGTAAATGATTAAATATGCACAGTTAGCCCAAAAAAAGGCCACATCTAATTTTACATTCATACACATAACATATAACATTTAAACTTTTTATATGGCATTTTAATATTTACTTAATTTCTTAGATGGATATTCTTAGAGTAAAAAACTAGTCAGGTATGTATAAAAATAATCTACTGTAAAGATTAATTTCTTTACACCATAAATTTAGAAATAGAAGGTGTACAAATTGGCAAAGTCTACTATTTCTCTAATATTTTTATTCAAGAGACCTTTGAATGTATGCTGAATAGAAAACTGTCACAATTTGGTAAGTAAATTATAATTACATACAGTGAAATTTGAGAATAATCAACAGGTTAGATTTAGTAATCAATAGCAATTCAGAAGTAATCACCAGGTTTTATATACAGCAAAACCTAATTTGATAATAACTTCCAAGAGCTAAGAGCACAAAGTATTTGATATAACCTAAAAGTATTTGATATAACCCGATGTCAATGGAGAAATTTCACTATATACACACTATAACAAAAAAAATAGATGCATAAAGAAGGAGTAGTCCGATGGACACAAAAATTGGTGGATCAGAAGATTATGTACAGAATAGAAAATGATTAAAATTTCAGAACACTTGAATGATTTATTTCAGAGTTACATAGTTACGAGCTCAATAAGGTGTTGACCCACCTCTAACCTGGATGCAAGCTGCCACACGGTGTGGCATAGACTGGTAAAGCTCCTGGACGGTCTGCTGTGGTATTTCTTGCCAAATTTGCTCCAATTCTCGGGCCAAGTCATCAACATTCCCTGGTAGATGCAGTCGCCTTCCCATCATATCCCAGACATGCTTCATGGGAGAGAGATCTGGCTGGCCAAGGAAGTGTGTGACACGCTGTAAGACATTTCATAGCAAAATGTGCCGTATGTGGTCTGGCATTATCTTGCTGAAAAATAATGCCAGGGTACTACAAAAGGAATGACAGCAAAACAGGTCTTGGAATGTCGTCGACGTATCGCTGTGCTGTAATTGTGCCTCTAATGATGACCAAAGGGGTCCGGCTATCAAGGGAAATAGCGCCCCAGAACATAACTTCTGGTTGAGGGTCTGTATGGCATGCAGTAGTGAAAGGAGGATCGCCACGCTGCTCTGGGTATCTCCAGACACATCTTCGATGTTAATCATGACACAGTTGGAAGCGGGATTCGTTGCTAAAGACTATACATCTCCAGTCAGCATCATCCCAACCTGATCGAACCAAGCACTGCTGTAATCTGGCTCAACAGTGTGCAGGCATGAATGTCAGGTGGCGTAACTGTTGGTACGAGCGTAGATTTCGCTCTATCAGCCATCTGTGAATGGTCATGGTGGACATTCATGTAAGGGTCGCACGTCTGATGGTTGATAGCGCTGAATCAAGCACCATGACAGCTGATCTTACAATCACTCTGTCCTCCCAATCTGTTGTGGCCCTAAGTCGACCGCTTCCATCATGACACTGAAATCTGCCATTGTCCACCCATTCTTGCGAGCATCTTCTAATCGCCGCATTGCTTCGACTGATATGACCAGCAATTTCCCGATTTGCCCAACCTGCCTCATTCAAACTCTGAAAGTTGCTCGTAAGAGCTCGAATCCTGCGGCAAGGCATTTTTTTCAGTCATTGAAAGGTATCCTAAATTGCAATGCAACAAAGTTTTAACAACTGTTCAAGGACAGCTCCTTATATACATTTGATGGATGCGCAATTCCAATACACTGGAGATCACACTATTCATTCACTGGACACCAAATTTTAATCATTTGCATATTTGGTCAAAACATTTATACATGCAAAATTTCAAAGCAATGAGATGATTCATTCTTGGTGCATTGATTTTTTTTATTATAGAGTGTGTATATATATAGAGAGAGAGAATTTCACTATATATAGGGCTGATTACAACACTATTTCAAAAATCATGAAAGTTTCCGTACAGTAAAAATTTCGTAATTTCAAATAATTCAGAATATTATTGTGAAACACAGATACATGCATATACATGTAAGAAAAATAAAGAATATATAAAAGATTAAATTAGCAATGTAAATTTTCCTTCTGAATTCTAAAAATATAACCTCTCTCTGCACTGCATCATTTCTAGATTAATCCATGTCATATGACTCTTACATAATTCTGGTGATGTAAATGGAACTAAAACTCATGCAGCCAATAATAATTTTACAAAAGTATTAACTATTCAACCAAAACTAACTCCGTCTTAATTAGGATTTCACCCTGAATGTAAGGCACTTGTTTTCAACGCTTTGGCCTAGTTGGATTGCTGTATGCTGTCTTGCTGCAAAGTTATCAAAAATGTAAACCTCTTGAAATGGCACAAATAATATGCCAAGTTGTTTGTGGCCGCAATATGTTTACTGAAAATAAAATGATGATTTAATCTGCATCAACTGCCAAATTTCTTATTGTGTGTGGATTGGCATCTCAGCATTCTACATCATCAAAATTCCTGC
>KK118723.1:243091-274378 GCA_000611955.2 Stegodyphus mimosarum | reverse complement strand
CCGATATCACTTCATTTTTCAAAAACAGAATAGATTGAAAATCGCTCTTACCTTGTTGAGACGAGCTCTCCCGTTCCCTCTCCCACATGCGTAAGATATCGGGGGACAGGCAAGATCAACTAATGGAAAAATAATGCTAGCGTACTTTTCCTCAGAGACACTGAGAGATTCCAGCGCATGCAGTTTTGTTTCTAAACTGTCGCACAACAATGATAGTGTAAAGTCTTTTTTAGTTGCACTATTATTTATCAACACGAGATTCAATAAATCGTGAACATACACTTGTATAAGAATATCTTCATGTCCAAAATGGTTCTTTAAATGTTCAATGACTTTTGGATAATTTTCTTTAGTTGTTGGGAAGCTCTGCACCATTTCTCGTGCTTTCGATTTGGCAGCAGTAGCCTGGATCAGATATACGAATTTTAAATGATCATCTAGAACTGGATCTTCGTGTATCTTACTAAAAGTATTCCAGAAATTCAACCATTATTATGGATCACCTGTAAATTCAATCAAATTTATTTTCAGAAACTTCAAATTCGTTGCTGTTGAATCAACAGTTCTGGTTTCGTTTACAGATGCACGAGTCAATTTTTCTCCATTTTCACAGTGACCTGCTTCACTTTCATCCTGGCAGTTATTAATTTCTCTTGTAAGTCTCGCATGACTCAAATTCTTTTGTATATTCTTCTTGCGAGACTGTCGCTTTCGACAGGAGATCCAATATTTCTTCATTCAACTGTTCTAGTCAAATTCCTTTATCTTCCAGAATTTCCAGGGACAATAATAGAACATCACTGTTCAATTCTGACTTGTTCAAATGTTCATGTAAGCTAATATATGCTTTCATGAAGGCTGCATGAAGTGGTATTCTTCGTACTTTCAAGGCTTCCATTTTTGCTGTTAAACCATCAAAATTGTCCTTTACCTAACTAATGCGTCCAGTCATATGGACGCCAGGTTTTATTGTGGTGATCCACATTTTAAAAATGGATTTTGAATCAGTTCGTGCACTAACTTAATGCTTCGCATTAGAGAGTAAAGAACATTGCTACAAAAATATACTTTATTTACACATCAAAAACGCGCCGCAACAATCTTAACCAGAACTCGATCTCTAAAAAAAAAAAAAAAAAAAAAGCATACCTTCTTTTCCATACTCCGATAGCACACGCGTATTGACCATTACAAAAGGAGCTTGGCAGGTACTGCCATCTGCTGGTTAAACTATTCGCTACACTATACATGAAAAAATGAAGTCTGCCATTCCGTGTTCTGTACAGTATCTCGGCAAATAGACTACAATAAACAAATTAAGAAGCCCAGTATAGAAATTAATGCAAACAAGCAAGAAATTATCACTCACTGCAGTTTTAGTGGAACCATCGTTAGTTCTGTCAAAACTACAGTCAACAACAATTTTGTAAAAAGTAACTCTTGTCTGAATCTAAGACGACATAAGTATCACCCTTCATTAAAAATTAGCTATCTATGTACAAATATTTTACAAATGACAAATAGTTATTAACATAAACCTTTTCTTAGATCATATATTCTGGATATAAAAAAAAAGGAAAATACTTACCTAAAAACAACAAAAGCAGTATCACAAAAAATGCAGAAAAGTAAAAATTTGAATATGCTCCCAGACTTTTCAAGAATCTTGATTTGAAAAGCTTCTGCCACCTTTAAAACAAAATTAGCATTGGAAATATAACTAGCAGAAACATGGAATAATTATTTAAGCATCCAATGCAAACATATTTTTAAAACAATTCCATGTCATTTAGTAATATATTAAAAATTCATTTTTAAATTTAATTTGCAATCTAAAAAGAATAGTCATTGCTGAGTAAATTACATGCAATTTACTGAACAATAACCCTTTAAACATAAATACCATTAACTGAGTACAGACTAATTAAAATTTGTGTACACTTTTTTTTTAATTTAAACATGAGTAATTACTTCTTTTCTCATTTAATGCAACAGAAATTTATACAGGGCAATAGCTGCATAAGATACAATGATCTCGCATCATAATACATTTTAGATGAGTTAACTACAAAGCCTACCAAACAGCTTTTGTTGTAAGATTTATAAGTACACTCAGATTATCTGTCCATACCTCCTGTAAAGTCACCAATTGTTAGTGATAAATTTTTTGCCAACTTGAGATGGTGCAAAAAATTATATCCATTTTAACAAATGACAGCAAACTGTAATTTACACAAAATGGCAACAAATTACCAAAATTACAAAATAAGAAACATTCATAATGAAACATAAAAAGTTACACACACTCTGTGGCAAAAAATATGCACACACAGGCAAAATTAAGGCACGACTACAAAACACAGTATGCAAATGTGGTTTGGTGAACTGTGTAAATGATTAAACACAACATTATGGAATGATACAACACACGTCAGAAGTACACAGCTGGTAGAATATAAAAGGGCAGATGTGGCAAGTAAGGAGCATTTACAACCACCCCGATGGCTTGGATACATGACACTGTAACAAAAGATGCCTTTACAATGTATTCAATGGCATTACAAACAGTTGTTAGACTTTGAGAGGAATTCAATCTTAGGGCTAAAAGAGGCTGGCAGGTCCAACAAGTGGATGGGTTGGCATATTGGCCAAAGCGATATGGTCGTCGTCCGTTGTTGAAACCAGTAGCTCAGCAAAGCCATAATCAGCCACCATAATGGCTCAAGACATTCCTGGGTAAAGCATAAGATGATCACAATTAAAAGAGCTGCCATGTCCACACCAACAGTTACGCTAACATCGATTCAGCACCATTTGCCATCTAACATGGATCTCGGGATATGATTCACAGAAGACTAGGTGATGCTGGGTTCAGATCTCTATGTGTATTAAGATGCTTCCCATTGACACTCCACCATAAGCAGTGTTGTCTTGCATGGTACTGTTCTCGCTCAAGCTGGCCAGTGTCTGATAGAAGAAATATGATCTTCAATGACAAATCACACTTTTCTCTTAATGCTGATGACTGCCGCATACATGTCTGGAGACAGAGAGGTGATGGGTTACCATTTGTTACCGAGCAATACACAGCCAGAACACAGGACATGATGTGTGGAGAGTGATCAGCTACAACAGCCATTAGTCATCCTGCAAGATACTTAGACTGCTCATAGGTACGTTTATAACATTTTGCAGCCAATCATGCTGCCTACATTACCAGATTATCTGTTTACCAGCAGTATAATGCTTAGCCACATACAGCAAGACTTTCCCAACAATGTCTTCGACCGGCCTGCCAGGTCTCCAGACCTGTCACCTTTCAAACATGTTGAGTAAGCAAATTCAGCCAAGTTCAAATATGTCTATTTGTGGCACAATCTACCACAGAAGGATACTGACAACCTAATAGATTCCATGCCTAACTGAATATTGGCTCTTAGAAGCTGCCAAGAATGGCTTTATCACCTACTGATTTTCACATTCTTTGGATTGCTACTTCAGGGTTCGTACACATTTCTGCACATGAAAATTAAGTACTATTAAGGACTTTTAAGGACCATTAAAGAAAAAAATTAAGGACCTATCAGCAAATCGGAACTGCATAAATTCAGTTAAAGTCTATCCTGAACTTCACTTTCGTTATACCAACCTAATAAAAAATAGATCCGTAAGTAGGATGCACTATTGTTAAGACTAATTATAAAATAAATTCGAGAATAAAATCATTTTTGTAAATTTTGTCAAATAAGTATTAAACATTTTACACCTATAATAGTTGGACATATTTTAAAGAAGATTAGTGACATTTTATTTCCGTTTTACTAGTGGTTAGCTTTATGCTGATTTTTTTCTTTTATGTCTCCTTTTGTTAAGTACTTGTTCAGTCTAGAGATTTTGTAAATAGTAGGCCGATTTTATGCAAAACAGCATACGTTAAAATGAGAAATAAAATCCATAACAGAAGACTGGCTGTTGTTTAACTGCCATTCTCCGGTGATACCTCGGCACTGAGGTGAGGACCGGATAATCCAACTTCATGTTGTAACTGCCGTTGCTCGCCAGAGAGTGAATTTCCAATCAGAACAGACCTGAATGACTGATATTGGCAGGGTTTTTGAAAGTTATGCTCTGTTTGTCTGACGCAATTAGTGTCGTAGTTTGTGTAGTTAGCGTGTGGTGCAGAGTTTCTGGAGTTGTAATACAGTTAACATACTTTAAGGTTCCAATAAGTAACTAAAGCACCATAGGTGATAAGTTGTTTTGTATTAGTTTAAGTCTTACTAGCTGTAAGGAATATGTTTTACAGTAATTTTTACATTTTTGTGTTATATCTTGTGACTATGGTAAGGATAAATGAAGAGCTCAATGTAGAGATAACTTTTAAAGGTGAGCAATTAGTTACCAATAATTGAATTAGGTAGTTAGCTAGGTAGTAGATAATATTGTTACGAAAAATTCGGCGGTTGCACCTGTATGTAAGCTTTCTGGCATAGCACTAGGGTTGCCATAAAATAGTGTATGGTAGGGTTGCCAGATTGGCGACTTTATCGCCAATTTGGCCCCATGGTCCAATCGGGAAGCTTCTAGAATAACTTCCTGTCGAGATATTTCTCGAAACGTGTGGAACTTAAAGAAAAGCTATATAAACCCTTGCGTTTCTGAGAGCAGGCAGATTGTGAAGTAGTGTGATTAATTGTGAGAGTTGTGAGAATCGCTACTTACTGTGAGTGCTAAGCTACGCGAGAGTTTTGTGAACGGAAAGCAATCGAGATAGTGCTTTGCCGTGAAGCTATCTTTACAGTATAGCTTGACAGTGTATTGGTGATTGTTCCACGGTGTTTATTATAAGTTTAGTGTTGCCGTGAAGCTACCTGTACAGTTACAGCCTGAAGCTGTGTTGCTGATTGTTTCAGCGTATTTATTGTAGATTTTCGACGATTTTAAAGGTAATTTTGGAACTGTGCTGTAAATAGTGATTCTTGTAAATAAATTGGGCTTTTTATTGTTCTGCATCGTGTTTTCATCGGATACTCTCAAATCCACGAACCCGTATAACGCAACAATATAGATTTACCTGGCCACTATTAAATTTTATTTATTTTTTAAAAATATTTGATGAAAATCAGTCTAATAACATTTCACAGTTTAAAATACATGTAATTTATGACATTCATTCTTAAACGACATCAGGATAATAATACATTAAAAGCTACAACACGTTTATGTTTTGCAGCAACAATACTCAACAAAATATTTATGCGTCTTTTTAATTTGAAGCCTTCCCAGACATTATGGCTAATTTATGTCAATTTCCTTCTCTTTAAGCATCTTTTCTAATAATGAGAAATTTGTTTCAATAAGCAAACCAATGTTCGCATTAGTTTCTGCTTCCCCTCCTAACTTGTCAATGTCGCGACGTTATACCTATGAGGTTTTATATTATCTGGTAAAAGTTAAATAGTCCAAAACTCTTGATAGACATGAAGCAAATTATCGTCATGTCTGAAAGTAACTATAAAGTCAGATAAAAGTTAGAGTAAACCTCTTTATTTAAACATAACTTAGAATACAAGTGCGTGTTCTTATGCTAGCAGAATGAACTGCAGCTCATGGCGATGTAACTAAACAGGAAGAGTCAAATTCAAATTAAAATTGTTGACTAGTAGTCAAAGACAGCACAATTTAATTTTAATCTAAGCTGGCTCAGTAACTCATAATCGTAACAGATTCAAATATCGGTAGCGATAACGTAAAGCTGAATAATTACAAATTATCACAGCTGGCAGGAACTAATGCAGCGTGCAAGCAGAAGCCAGAAACACTGTCTTACAATACAAAAACCTCGGTTTAAATACTATCTAAACGATTTCCATTCTGGTGAGGAAAAGAAGGAAGAAGCTATTATACTACAGGCTGAAATTATAAACAAATGGCTAATTTACATAATACTAACTGTACATATATTTAAAGTAAACAGTACATATATTATATTATTATACTAACAGTACATATATTTAATACTAACAGTACATATATTTAAATAATTTTCTTTCTCTTTATGCATTCAGTTTCTTTTCTTAATAAGTTTCCTCTGCATTCCAGAATTTTTGGATTTAGTTAAAGATTTTTGTTATTCTAAAAACTACATGTATTTAAAATATATCGAAGTTGTTAATTTTATTCCTTAGATAATATGAACACTGAGAGTAAATATGAAATGATGTATGGTCAAAGCCGGTGTGGTAGAATGTTTAGAATAGTGATGCACAGTGCAATAAAATATAGAAATAGCAGAACTTTTAGAATTCAGGACAGGCACTGGGAACAGAATTTAGAACCCACAGAGACTGCACTACAAGTATAAAAATGCCTAACGGCAACCCTGCGTGTCATGCATTGAGATATATAAGATACATATGATAATCTTTTAAACTATTAGTTTTCAATTATTTTTTAAAAGAAAATTCCTTTCTGTAGATACATGTCCATGTGCTAACATTAGAGGCATTATTGATATTGTCCATGCTTAGGAAAAAGAACACAAGGGGGAGGGAATAATCATGTTAAGAAAAAAATTCCTAGGATCAGAAATAAAACATTCAAATATTAGGTTTTCATTGTTCTCCCAAAAATTTTCCAAAGAGTAAGCAATTCATCACAGACATTCTGTAAAATACATCCATTACAAGTTAATACTATGAAAACATTTTTCATTTTGTCACATTTTTCTGGAATCTTCTAAAATCTTAGATCTATAAATCTTGCATTCAAATCCTTCTCAACTTTCCAAGGTGCAATGTCTAAAATCCGAAAGAAAGACTACCACTACCAATTCTGGAACAGCGAAAAGTCAGAAGTATTTGAAAAAAAAAATTCACGCACACACAAAAAAAAATTAAATTAATTTTATAGAGAAAACGGATGCACATTCTGAAAGTTCTGAATATTCTGAGACAATTACATGGGGAAAAACTCTTACCATGAAAAAATAAAAAAGAAAACATTTTAAAATAATTACACAGCTATTTTGCTTTTGTAAAGAACTGTTTTGTAAATTATGCTTTTTAGCATTTATTAGCTTGTTTATTTTCGGATTCAAAATATTGTAACAATAAGTTGCCAAAATGAAAAGAAATATCACTTTATAATTTAACAGGGAAAAATAAAATGTTTTATTTCAATGTTAGTTCTTAAATATAATTTTGATTATTTTAACGAAATTTATTAACGTTACAATGTTCTAAACAAATGTATTGAAAAATTCACAGATCTCCGAATTAAAAATTTTATATTGTAAACTGATCTTAAAATCACCAAAACATTGATAAGTAGCCAAATTTAGAACCGTTTAATAAAAGAATTCGCATCCCCCAAACGGAAAAGTTGTTTAAGAGCTCTTCATTAGAAAAAAGAAACAATTTCTAAATGCCTATGTTTCATTTCTTGCCTAGAAACTCGAGTATCGTAGTAAGTATATATTAGAAATAGGAAAAATTCAAACAATAACCATATTCGACAGTGAATCACCAAAAATATTCCTCGAAAATGCTAATTTGCACTTGAAATGGCAATCATAAAAATTGACCGAAATTTTAGATGATTAAAATTAAGGACCTTCTACTGATTTTGGACGAAATTAAGGACTTTTAAGGACCAAAAATCAATTCTAAAAAACCTAAGGACTTTTAAGGACTCTTAAGGACCGTACGAACCCTGTACTTGTAAATAAAATGCTTTTCCCCCCCAGTTTTTTAATATTTGTTTATCTACTCAAACACTATACTACTGCCGAGTTTCATAGTTGTGGCTCAATTCTTCGCGAGTGCATATATATATATATATATATATTTTTGACAGCAACAAAATAACTAAACTAAAAATGCTAGAAACATCTATAATAAAATATATAGCTTTTTGCCTTCGATCTTCAACAAGTATGCATAGACTTGTAATTCAAAAAAACATCAGAACTGCATTAATTCAGAGAAGAAAAATAAAAACTTATCACAATCACCTAAGAACTACTTTTTCTTTCTTCTCCCACATACATATAGACACATTTTAACTTGACAAAACATAAGAGAATTGCACAAATTTTAAAAAAGTTATTACCACAATCACCTAACAGTAGTTGATAAAGTATTTTTCCAATGCTTCTCCCATGTCACATTGACCTGTTCTAACTCAATAAAAATCAAAGAACAGCAAGTTCAGAAAAAGCTTTTACCACTAAAAAAAAAACAGACTTTCAGAAAAAGCTATTATTACAATTATTTAGGAATAGTAGATAAACTACCTTCCTGCTCTTCTCCCGCATACACATCAACCTATTTTAACTTTAAAAATATCAGGATTGCACAAATTTGGGAAAAGCTACAAAAACCACCTAAGAACTGTTGACAAGCAGCAACCACAAAGCCATGCACAAACAGATTCGCGGAATGCCACATAAATACATTTTGATAAAATTACGAGTTGATTACTTTGGTGACATAGTATCTTGCTCAGTGATACTTCTTGAGGTTCAACAATTAATCAAAGAACTGATTTATGTAATCAGCAGTCCAGACTGCAAATGCAGCAAAAGTACTATATTTTATTATATAAAATGCAGTTTATTTATTATTTCATTTACACTCATATTTATGTATTGTTTATTTTATTCAAATATAAGCTGTCTGTATCAAACTGTGTAATCAAATTATTTGCCTTTAATCTGTAAATAATTGTTTTGGTTCGACAGCATAATACCTGAAAGTGTAGGAACGTTTACAATAAAATGTTGGTACTTTCTGATTATTTGCCCAGTGATGGAGAGAATTTTCTATGTTGCCAAAATAGGTAACCCATGTCACTAAAATGTATTTGCATGGCAACCTAGGTATGCATGCAGGCACAGCAAATGAGTGACATTTTTTACCTTCAAATACAGCAGCCATTAGCGCTTTTGTTGCAATAAAAGCTTTTTTTTTTTTTCTTGTAAAGAATTGCAATGGGACTGTGGAATCTGCCAACTGATTAATAAAAAAGTGTTACATTTCTTCATAAATATAGTTTGTCGAACTGTTAGAGAATGCAAGAATTTATATTCCAGAGAAGTTGTATGCTTCATAGACAACTGAATTTTATAGATAAAAATTTTTTAAATTTTCTAATTTTTTTAAGTGAAAACAGATCACTGTGTACATGGGAAGAATAAAAGTGTATGCAAAGACAAATTTAAGCAATTCTCTGATGTTTCTTAAGAGAAAAACATATCACTATATACATGGGTATATGTGCAGTGCTAAGTTCTATGTGATGCTGAGTTTCTGCAATTCTGACATTTTTAAAGCTAAAACAGATCACTGTATACATGAGAACAGCAGCACAAGGACACGGGTAAGTGTTTTATCATGGATGTTTCTTCCATTTTTAATTTTGTTAATTGGTTGCTCTTTCATGCAGTGTGCCACCATTTTTTAAAATGGCTATCTTGTGTATCTTAGTTTGGCAAAAAATTAATCACCAATGGCTGGGACTTCAAAAAGTACAGCAAAATTATTAAAATTCAAAAATATAAAGTTCATCAATATATCTGGAGCATATTTGAAACAACAGATTTTAAATAACTCTAAAAGAACTCTACAGATGTAATATCTCCCCATCCACGAGGAGGGCATTCAACAGGCTTTGTTTTCCAATACCAAAAGTCAATATGAACTATTGTAACAAGATATATCAGTCATAGTAATTCACTTTAAATCCTTATGGATCTTACGGCCTCCCACTCCATATACATCAGACTCCCAGTAAATTTATTTTACAGTTACTGCCTATAATTTCAAATATCCAGAATTATTCTGTGCAGCAGTCAAACAATTTCAGCTAATCTTCTGTTTTATTATAAGCTTTTGGTTAGAAAATATTAATATGAGAGACAAGCACATTACAATTCTAGTTTTCAGCGTTTTTCATGCTTTTTGCTATACTGAACATTACTATTTATTTGATAGTAAATACATCCTTATAATAGTTCACAATCTTCAAGATGCTTAATACATGCTCCAAAAATACAGATAGTCTTTGATTTATATCAGTCTGATTTTGAAATCTAAGAAGTCACATAGAAAATACTTTGTACTTGCATATAAAGTTTCACAAAGTGCGACGTACTTCTGTTTATACTAAATCACAGTTTGCATATACCTGATTTTAAACAGATTTATAGCAATTTCTTGAAATACAGTGGTGCACATTTGTTGTTGGGAGTCTGGTATTTTTTTTTTATTTATTATTATTATTATTTGAAATAAATATTGAGACAGACTTCAATTCCCCCCCCCCATATATATATTTCGCTATTTAAAGGCTTGCTTGTTGGAAAATAAACATTGGCAAAATATTCCTCTAATAAAATAACTTGTTCAAAAAGTGTAAATCAGTAACTCTGTAATAAATAATCTAGCTCTCCAATTTTTTTAAGAATGTTTTGGTAAATGACGTTTGTTATAATTCTTTTATTTTAAATGAAAATGCATCACAAGAATTAGCATCTGTATTTAGAAATTTTACTTGCTCAGCAAAATATATTTATATTAACAGTTCTGCATCTGAAGCAGACATGGCAAGGTTCATGATAACAAATTATGGAGAAGTTCTCACAAAAATTGAATAATTAATTCCTCTTTAATGATGGTGAAAGTATTAAAAATAATCAAAAAAATTCTTGATGTAAAGTGTTTAGTTATCTTTAATGTAACAAAATGTTGGGAATTGCATGGAACTGATTAAAATGAACTGAAGTCTGGATCATATTCCAAGCTAACATAAAAAAATTACATATTTAGCTTATAAAAAACAAACAAAAGCAAAAAAAAATTGTACTGTGAACCATTCAGATTTAGAAGTTTTTAACAAAAGTTAACCTTGGAGCTTTTAAAAGCATTATTTAGGACATATGGATACAATGGGTGATCATCAAGAAGAAAATTATTCATCACCGAGGAAACAAAGAATATACCACTGGCATTCACAAAGCTACCCCAAGCAAAGTTTTATCACATTGGAACAATGTTACATTTGTTGAGAAATCAAAATTTAATATATCTGGGTTTGACAGAGGAAAATCTGAATTAAGAATTAAAAAAAAAAACTATTCCCTAAATTAGAGGTATAACGATTTGAGGATGTTTCGCTGCCTGGAATCAGAAATTTCATGTCTGTCAAAAAGTATGGATTAGTACAAATGTATAAATATTCTGAATGAAAAGCTAAAAGCATCTCTAAGAAAATTCAAATGTACATTCAAGTCTTATTAAAATAACAATCCTAAACACACAGTCCTTAAATGTTAGCTTCTCCTGAAACTTACAATGAAATGTTATATAATTGTCTTGAAATTATAACTTCTCCACATATGGAGATATATAAGGTGTTTATAAATGAATGGTGTTGTTTTAAAACTTAATAATATATAAGTACCTTACATGTGTAAAACCTACACCATAAGCACTGGCAGCTATGCAAGTTTCTCATATGCTACCTGCTGTTTGCCTGGCATGCTTACTGCACAGCCATAGTGTCAGTCTCCAAGATAGCACCGCAACCAGATATAACTTTCTGTTTGCTCCTTTTTGAGATGTCCACATCTATGGTTTTAGTGCAGTGTAAATTTCATGCACGTTTTCTGTGCGGTGTACTGCAAGAAAGTGTATGCCCATTTTTCTTCAAAAAAGAAGCTGACTGGTGATTCATTTCGAGACATGTTGGAAACCTGATTGTTACCCTAGCTAAACACCAATTATGATGCTTACATTTTGCAAATGGACAGTGCTCAGTCCCCTTTTCACAGGAATGTATGAGAGCTACTTAATCATGTTCTTCACCAATATTGGATTAGACATGCTACAACAGCCCTCTTCCCTGGCAACCCCGTTCACTGGAATTAACTTCGAAAGTTGGAAGTGGTTTATACAGGGATAGAGTTGAGAAACGAATAAGGAAACATGATACTTCAAAAGTTTAACTAAAAGCAATTATTACAAAGGGATAGAATATATTTTTGCATGATAATCCGGTCAAATCCATGCCAAAGCGCATGAAAAATTGAATTTTAGCTAAAGAATATTTAACATATGTCCTGTTATTTTCATGTTTTTATTAAATATAAACTATTTATTCAGTTTTTATTAAATATAAATTATTTATTCAAAGTGTTCAAATACTTATGCAAGCTCATTTTCAGAACTTCTTGAATTTATTTTTTTAAATCGAAAACATTTTAAAAACGTTTTTCAAAACCAGCAGGTTTTAAAATAAATTATCAATAATAGATACAGAAAAAAAAAAAAAAGAAAGCAATTTTGTTAATAGTTGCAAATGAAACTGAAAAACAAAAATGTCTGAAAACAAATACGACAGACACTGTATATATATTTTGCCAATGCTAATTTTCTCTAGGAAAATCTTAAACCATGAAAGTTAATATTAAAACTTAAATTTTAATATACGTTTATGTAACTTCATTCCTGTCACTTAAATTTTATCAAAAGATAAACTGAAATCTACTGATACTATCAGACAGTTTTTGTTATCGGTGTTTAGAAACTAAGATAATTTTATTAATGTGAAATTTTATTTTCATAAAGTTAAGCTTTTAAATGGATTAACCCTTTGACTACTATCAGGACCTGTATGTCCCACTAAAAGCTTAAATATTACTGCTGGGTTAAAAAGTACTTAAAATCTAGAGAATGTTGGGTATCATCTTATAATAGTTGGAAAATCAAGACACAGCTGTGCTCATTGTACACAAATCAACATAGAGAAAAAGAACAAATACGAGTTGCCCAATGTATAATGTTGGGTTATGCAAAGATTGCTTTACATTGTACTATACAATGTAAAATCTATTTCATATAATAAAGGTTTCCAGAATAGTAGGTGGGCTTATAGTAAGTTGTTTACTATGTGTGAGACATGTATCCCAACATTAACTACAGCTGGGACATGTATACCCAGCCTTTGGCTTGAAAACTGTCAAAAAAATTCCAAATTTACCTTATTTATGACATATTTTGTTCACTTGGATACAAAATGGCATAATTTTTTTTTAATTCGTAGTCAAAGGGTTAAGCAGCATATGCATTTTACATAACAGAGTGCAAATTTGTAGAAAGCATACTGCCACAAATATTTTCAGATAGAAATACAAATGACCCTTTAAAATAGCTTTTTGTTTAATTGTTACAGTGAGCAAAAATTTTAAACCATGATACTCGGAACCATCAAATATAACAAATTTTTTCAAGCCTAATAAATCTCAATCTCCCAAAGAGGCAATGAATGTATTTTAAATAATTTAAATCAATATTCTTTTTGTGTTTTTCTTATAATCAATTATTTAAAGAACAGTAATAGCAATTGACTCTCTTAAATATAATATGTACTAGATATTTTGTTTAATAATTACACCTTTACAAAATTTAAATTAAATATTAATAAGATAAAAAATACAATGAAAAAAGATATGACTTTGCATTTTAGTACAGAAATTAATAATTTTTTAATAACTTTATTTAAAAGTAAATTTGATAATTCTAAATATTTAAGAAGAGAAAATAATTTTATGTTATACTTACATGGTAGCCGATATGAAAGGCAGCATTAATAGAATTACAACAACCATTTCGGCATACAAAAAACCTGCAACTAATGTCCACTGCAAACTCATCTTGAATATATTAACTACAAAGTACAAAATTAATAATTAATTCAAGATTCCCTTCACTATTCATGAATTTTTTACAGAAAATAATTTCAATTAAAAGCATCATACAAATTCAAGAATAAGTATCTACTCATTTTTAAGATGAATAAACAGTTTTCTCCCTCCTTCCTTACACAGGTAGATTAATTTTTACCGATTACTATTCTAAATACAATCCAAAATTTCTTATTATAAGAAAGGGAAATAAAATTCTGGTTAAGTTGTAATACAATAAATATTAAATTGCAGTACAATTTTGCATTCAGATGAATGTTAAAATGACATTCATAAGATTTCTTGACACCCAATAACAAACAAAAGCTGTCATTAAACAGTGTGATTTAAGCACAAATACATCAATCTCTCACTGGTTTTATGGTAACATTTCAATTGAATTTTTTATTCAAATGATGATTTTCTTTAAAGAATTAATATGGATTTCTAATTTACCAAATGATGAGTCACAATTAAATTCTTCTAAGATAAAAGTGTCCCCTCCATACTGAAAGTGTTCGGAAAATCATACAATGCGTTTTACTATTACTAGAGCACTTACAACAAATCACGAAGAAATGATTTCACTACAAAGAAAAATGTTGTAAAAATGTTAACAGAACTAGTGCTTTTTGAAGATTCTTGCATTCTTTTTCTGATGGCTATTCATTTTATTTCAGCAGAGAACAATGGTAGAATTTTGTCAACTGTAATTACAATGAATCGCCACACATCTGTGAACTGGAATAATTACATGCATTTTTATTTACAATTTCTCTATTTGGAGCTTTTTTATATTATTTAGATTTAATATTCTTTTCACAATATTCACAATACTGTATATATCATTAGGATTGCCATTTGAATCTCAAATTTATGTAACATAACATTTCTGACTGGCATTTAGTGGAACCTAATTAACAGAAAAATGCTAAATTCTTAGTTATTAAATTTTCCCACATAAAAAATGTAATTGCATAATAAAAAGAACATATATTTTTATGAAATGTTACCACTTTAATTTTAATGATATACCATATAAAAAATTTTATTTAGAAAGTTTTATTTTTTCAAAGATTAAAATGATCAAAACTAATTAACCAGCTCTTGCTGCCTATTGAGCTATTAATACATACAAAAGTGCACATAGTATGTTCATGTGAATAGAAAGCAAAAATTTCAGAAGATATTACATGAATTTTCATAACAGAGGGTAATTGGATGTTTTTAGACTGATTTTGATAAAGAATTTTAAAAAAAGCAAATGTGTGGAAAAAAATTTCTGGAAACAGCTTATCATCTCAAATCAGATATCATCTGCTTTTAAATTTATTCTTTCAAAATGTTACATGTCAATAAGCTGTAAATGGAAGGATATGTTTTTGCACTTTCCGAAGAAAAATACTTATGTTCCATTATTCATAAAAGAAATGCATGGTACTAAAATTTCTAACTGAAAAATAAGTAACATTATTAAACAGAAAAGAAGAAAAAAAAAATATCAATCATTACTTCTACATGGAAAGAAGCCTTCAAACAAATACCTGAAAAGGATATGTACTGTTTCTGAAGTTAAATTGTTTGTAACAAGAGAAACATTTGCCAATGGAAAAGTCAATTGTAAAATCCTTAAATACATCTGCAGCAACAATAAATAAAATAATACACCAAGATTTAAAACGTAAAAATGTAACGTTCAACAGCTTTTGCTGAGACATGTGGCTCAATGCAGAAAAAACTATTTAGCAGACTATAAATGAAAATACAATATGATCCTTCGATGAAGCATCAATTTACTTAATGCAATGTACAAACATCATTACGTCAATGCAAAGAAAGTTTCAGCAAGTGTTTTATGACTTCGGAGGATTCTCTTACAGTGAGAAATTAAAAATATGAAGATGATAAAAAATGTTAAAATGAACTCAATGTACTATCAAAAGAAAGTTTTAAGTCAGATATTTACAGAAGAAATTTCATTTCTTTATCCCAAGGACTTTATCAAGTGTGAAAGTTCATCAAGCAACAAGTCATATTTTGAAAAGCAGTACTGCATCCCATGAAAAAAATGAAGGTTGAATATAGGTATTGCATGTATGTTTCTGCAAAGTCTCCAGATGTTTCACCTGTGGACTAGCTCTTTCTAACCATACACCCAACCACAATTGATAGACTCTGGAAGCAGTGGAACAGGAATGGAAATCAATGGCACTGGAAATTTTAAAAAAGCTCTTCTATTATGGAAATCATGATGCAAACCTATAGTCCAGAAAAAGATTTATCAGATCAAATACTTAAAAAGTACTCTTAAGCATTAATTAAATGGCCTCAAAATCATTTTAAAAATATGTACACTTTTTGTACAATATGAATAGTAATGTGCTGCTTACACAGATTAATTGGCCAATAAAATTCATCAATACATGTGCTAATGCTTATAATCATTTATATACTTCAGCCAGTTATTATAGTCATATACTTCAAATTGCCAAAACCATGTTAAGGTACATTTACTACATAAGGTGGCTGGGTCCTTCTAAAACAAATTAGTTCTAACAAAATCAAAAATATGCATTCACTTAATTTATTTTAAATTCTTGGCAGTTAGGTTATTCATTAATTATGTCACTGCTTTAAATAATCTTTTTTTAGTAAGTCTTTTTTACTTAATCATATCGATCTAAAAGCATCTTAACAGGATTGTACAGCAATGCATGAACTGGTGAAAAGAATTATAAAAGCTCAAAATGTTATGCCAACTACACAATGTCTCAAATGCTACCTTAAAGTTGAAATTACTAATTTCCAACTTTGTGTAAAATCACATTTATGCAGATGATAATAATAATGAACCTCTGTATTATAAAAGTGCATAAAAATATCAATTTCCTTTACAGACAAAATATATTCATGATCCTTTTTACATACATAATTATTTTCATTATCCAGCCATATGCAGAAATAATAATATTTATTGTACAAGGATTTAAACATAGAATTTGAACTTGGATGAAATTTGTATTAAGAATGCTGGTCCTAAATATCTAACAGTAACATGGATCCCTCCCCATAGAAAAGATCAAGAAACAGAAAGATTTAAAAAAAACATGGTTAAAAGATAGACGAGGAAAGTAAAGTGGTGCAGCTGAAGGTAAGCCATACAAACCGTAGATGAGTTGTAACAAATAAAATGACAGGATTACAAGCCTCAGACACATATATGGGTAAGTAAAAATTTTAAGTAGCTAAAATACAAATCTACTAATAATATTCCTCAGTTTCAAAGCTGAAAAGTATAAATGTAATTCAAGGTTAAAAATTAGCAGCATTACTAGCTACTTGCAACTTTTTTTAATAACTTTAAATTAAGGTAGTCATCAAATCATGCAAATACTGCTTATTTAAATAAAGAAGCAAACATCAAATACTTCTTTTTCTGTGAAATTAAATATAATTAGCAGATACTTTTTTAAAAACCAGATACTAAACCAAATACTCTTAAAATAACAGTTTTGGAAGGCAATACTTTAAAACATTAGTCAATACGAAATTAAATTTCACCTATGTGTCATAAATATAACGCAAATGAAATGAGGGCTAAACTTTGAACGAAAATTAAAAATATTTTGTTTTCAAAATAAAAAACCGTAGTAAATCTGTCTCTGAAGGAACTGTTTCTTTTTCCAAACCGGCATAAATTTCAGATTTAAATACAGACAAAGTTATTCAGAATTCACTGAAAAAAAAACTGCATTAATACATCTAAAATACAATTAAAACTATGTATGCATTTTCCATCGAAACAGGTGTAAAAGATACGAGTGCCATCTGATTCATAAACATTGATTTATATAAAAATTTCCGTTAACACATGACATTGCTAAAGGGTTACTCAATTAAAAAAAGTTACAGATCGCTCCCTACTAATTAACAACACAGGAAATATTTATAAAAACTATATTTGCTGAAAAAAACGACTGAAGGATATTAGAAGGAAACTCCTCTATTAACACACCTTTGTGATAACCTTCTCAGAATGCGGCAACGAAAAGAAAAACAACCACAGCAAGAGTTTCCTTAACAAGAGAAGGAAATACTTGATGAATCAGTCTTTACACTCCCTCAGACGAAAACAGCATAACGTAGATAAGCGTACGTTGAGTTTCGTTTCGAAATTTCATTAAACAAAGTATTATCATTTTTAATCTCTTAAAAGCCAAACTTTGCAAATTATATATCATCAAAAATTAAACAAGTTGAAATCGTTGTTATATTTATTAAATTAATAAATTACTTTTAATCAATGGCTGTAAACTTATTTTTTTATTAATTTATCAGAATTAGAATTAATTAATATGCATATATAAACTTAATATAAAATATTACACCAACTCTGTAGCGAATATGTTCAAATGATAAAGACGCTACCGTTTTCTGATTTTTGACTGTAATTGTAACTGATTAAGTTATTATTTTTTTTCTGCATTTTATGCTTAAATTAAGAAATGGGGAAAATCAAAAGAAATAAAGCGAAAAATTCTAATCGTCATAATCCTTTAGACCAAGAAATAATAGATAATAGATACGCTAAGTCGTCTGTTCGAATAAAAGTAAGAAAACGTCAAGAAGAAAATGAAGAGGTAAGTGCATAAGTTCGCCATTAAGCACGTGCAAAATTTTGTAAACAAACGGTAGTTTATTGTGCATTTTATTTCATGATGAGTGCTTCGAATTTTAGTTCATTGTGTATTAAGGAAGGTGATTTTGTAATCGTGAAAACAGATACAGTTCTGCGACTGGTAGAATTAAAGAAAAACAAGCCTCAGTTTCTCGGAAAAAGAAAAGCCAATCTGTTTTCAGCAGTTGGCCATCCGTACGGAACATTTTTTGAAATTAACTCCGATGGTACCCTAAAAAAGCTGTCAAACCCAGGTATAACGCAAAATTTGCTCGTTAAAGTTGAAGATGATGCTGAAATGAAGGATAATCGATCTCTGATAGATACTGGCGAATCCCAAAAACTTACAACAGATGACATCGAGGGATTCAAAGCTCAAGGTTTATCGGGTCAAGAAATGGTTAAAATTATTGTTCAGAATAGTAGTTCTTTTCAGGATAAAACTGCTTTTTCAAAGGAAAAGTATTTGCGAAAGAAGCAAATGAAATATATAAATTATGTTCAACTATTGAAACCTAACATACGTTTGCTGGCTGAAATGTATTACGCACAAGGTCCTTTGAAAATCTGTAACTTAAGGATAGATTCCTTGTCTCAGATGCTTGCCTTTTGCAACGTAATGTCTGGAGGAAAGTATATGATCTTAGAAACTGTTGTTGGTTTGTTAACTGCTGCAGTAATTGAAAGACTAGGTATCAATGGCTGTGCTATACAACTGCATCTAGGTCCTTTTTCGATTCATCCATGTCAGCAAATAATTAAGGCTTTGAATGTGCCGCAGCATCAGTTGCAATCAATGCTGTATAATGTGGATTTGAGAAGCGTTATGGATTTATTGCAAACAAAGGACAATGAAGATAACATGATTGTAGATGAAGTCGAAAGTACAACTTTGCTCAGTGATTCACCTCATGCTGAAATAAAAAGAAAATCAGAGAAGATGGAGCATGTGCAAAAAGCTAAAGAAATTCTTTTGCAAAAAAACATGGATAGTTTACTTATAGCTACAAAAAACCATCCAGGCAATATTTTGCCATTGTTAGATTTTCTTTCATCTTCTCGGCCGTTTGCTATATTTTCAATGTATCAGCAACCATTAGTTGATTGTTATGTTGCATTAAAATCTCGTGGTGATATCATATCTTTAAATATATCTGAAACATGGTTTCGTAAATATCAGATTCTGCCCGATCGAACGCATCCATGCTATTCCATGTCGGGCAATGGTGGTTTCTTATTGACTGGTATAAAAGTCGAAAGTAAACCTCAAGTTGGCATATGTAATTAGATTTTGAGTAACCTTAGTTAGATAAAAATTACATTTGTTAAAGTTTTTAATAAAAGTGTTTACAATGTACTGTAGTTAAGGAGCTTTTATTTTCTCACAAATAATACATATATTATTTAATTAAAAATGACTCATACATGCTGCCTTGATGCTTTTTTAACATTAGCAACCATTTGGAAAGGCTTTTCTGCAAACCTGCAAAAAATTGCCGAATGTTATTTTGAATCTCGAGGGCATGTATTATATTCAGCATTCTCATCAGCTATAGATTTTCCTTTGTTGAGGTAGGTTCTTTGGATTAGCAATTTTTATATATATTATTGTTACAATAATTTTGCTTGATATGCAGTGGCTCCCAAAAGTGTTCGTACACTTCTGATTTTCATTGAAATAGGGCTCTATATATTAACTGAAAGTAAACTTTCTGAATGAGATTTTAATAAGATCTATAATCTGTTCGTAACAAAATTACATAAAATATTTTTTTAAATATAGCGAAACTTTAAGAAATTAATAATCAAAAAATGACAAACATTTTATCTCACAAAAGTCTTCGTACACTGAAATATTTTTGGATAAAATGAAAATTAGAATTATTGTTTGCCACTTTTTTTAATTATTGCATTGTGCTGGCATTTAAAAAGTCATTTGGTTTAATTTTTTATCGTTTACTTCATAATATTCTATTTATTATTGAAAAATGGATCACAATCGTACAGAAATTAAAACAGCATTCGAAAATTGATAATTTTCCACCATAGCAGTGGTAAATCAATTTGAAATATCACTAAATTAGTTCATTTATCCCATTCTACAGTGCTGTATGTGAAAAAAAATGCTTTAAAGAAGAAAATCTGATAGAAAACAAGGTAAGAAAACGTCGATCGAGAAAATTAACTAAACGTGATGAGAGAATTATTATTAGAAAATTTGTGAAAAACCCGCGTTTGAGTGCTGTAACAGTTTCTGCAGAATTTAATGCAAAGTTTTCTTCTTCAGTTTCACCTGAAACTGTTCAACGAGTTTTCAGAGAAGCTGGATGACATGGGCATTCTGCCAGTAAAAAATGTTTTGTTAGTGAGAAAAACAGAAGGTTTAGGCTTTCATTCGCAAAATCAATGATAAATACACCCGAAACGTACTGGAATAATGTCCTATTTGCTGACGAAAGCAAATTTAACATTTTTGGTTCCAATGGTCGAATAACTGTATGGAGAAGAAAAAATGAGGAACTTCATTCCAAGAACTTATTTGGAACAGTTAAGCATGGCGGTGAGGTATTCTTGTGTAGGGTTCCATGGGAGCATCAGGACTAGGTAATTTGGCATTTATTCATGGCATAATGAATCATTCTCTTTATTTAAATATTTTAAGAGAATTTAAAATTATCAGCTCAAAATTTGGGTATTGGAAACAACTTAATCATGATAACAATCCTAAGCATACGGCTCTCAACGTTTGCCTGTGGTGTCTATAATTGTACACAGGTTTTGAAAACACCACCTCAGTCGCCAGATTTAAACCCCATAGAAAACATCAGGAAAGAACTGGAAGTTAGAATGCGAAAACACGACATCAAAATGAAAAGCGAACTCAAAACAGTCATGATGGAAGAATGGATGAACATTGATACAGAAATTATAAAAAAACTAGTAAAATCTATTCCCAGGCATTTAAAAGCTGTTGTGGATGCTAAAGGATATCCTACTAAATATTAATTTAACAAAAAATGAAAATATTTACTAATATGTCAAGATTTTTTTAAGTGTACGAAGACTTTTGTGATATAAAATGTTTGTCATTTTTTTATTATTAATTTCTTAAAAATAAAGTTTCGCTATATTTTAAAAAATATTTCATGTAATTTTGTTGCGAATGGATTATAGATCTTATTATTAAAATCTCATTCAGAAAGTTTACTTTTAACCCTCTGAGCGTTTTGACCGGGTTTAGGCAGTCAAGAAGACCTACCTCAAAGCGTTACCGACGCTTCTAGGCACTCAGTGGAAAAGGGTTCGAAAGCGTTACTGACGGTTCTAGGTGGTCAGTGGCAATGACCTCAAAAGCACTATGACCACCTTAAAGCGGCCGTGCAGATGTCTCACCTCCCTCCTTATTTCTGGAACCCTGGAGATCTCTAAACAACAACTCGCATAGGAGCCCAAGAGGATTGCTCTCTTTCGTTTTAGACCGCTGTGTTGAATCGCAACATTCTTCGTTCAATAAATAAACAGCATGTAAGCATGTTTTTCCAATACTCTCTTTAAACAGATAACATTTTCACAAGATATCCTTTAGTTTTTAAACTAAATGTTTAGAAATATGCGAAATGCTCGTTAATTCAATTAAAATAATAATTAAATAGCATTTGGAAATATTTAAATGAATTTATTTGTGAATATATAGATGCATAATTAAAACTGCAACTTAAAACTTTTAATTATTTGCACAAAACTAATAGTACTGCATTTAATTAACCTGAATTACATATTTACATAATTGTAATTACATTCGTAATGTAACTGCAAGCAGAAAGGCAAAAGTGAGTTAAAATTTCTGCATTTTGTTATATAAATTATTAAAATAACCAACCTACAGCATAACAATTGACAAGAACGAACTCAAAAACGAAAAATGTAAACAATCTCCAACTGTTGCCATACGTAATTTTCTAAATTAGTCGAACAAAGATAATATTAGATAGAGTTTCAACTTGCCTGTGGGGATCATGGGTCCTAATGTGCTCCATGAAAACATTGCCCACACCATAATACCCCTACCATTGACTTGTTTCCTCCAACTGTGCATCCGAGAGCCAGGGTTTTGTTTGCAAATTGTCATAAGTAGTGGCCAAGCCGAAGTTGTCTGAAGGCCTGCATTGGTAAAAAAAAGAGAGAGAGATAAATAAACAATTAGCTGAACGTTTATATGAACTGGCCAAAGGATAAATAAATAGATAAAGGTGTACATAGAGAAAGAGATAGGTAGATAGATATGTTGCAGGTGCTGCTAAAATAAAAGAAACACTGTTTCACAATGTTTGTTAATTAATTTATTATTTACATTTCTCTCATACTAATAGAAGTTTCTCATATTTATGGTTTTTTAGCCATTAACTCTCATACATTTGTTTTTCAAACCCAGCAAAGAATTCAATTTTCACTTTTTGCCAAAACTAAATACTTGATCCATTTTTCGTTAAAAATTATTAAATTGGAAAACACGAAAGGGATCAAATATAAGCAAGCCTTTTGTTTAACCACTTAACTGTTTTGCCCGAATACGATTCGAGTGCCTTGAAAAGGGACTTTTTTATTTGCCCGTACATCACTTGGGTAGTGTATTTTCCTACACCAATCCACTGATTTCCCAGCTTTTTCACATTTTTTATTTTGCAGTGTTTCTAATAGATGTCTCTAGTAGTCCAGGAGGGATTGGATTGTAAAATCAGTTCAAGGATAGGTTTTAGAGTCAGCAAGTTTGTACGTGTTCAATGTTTAGGATTTTCGAATAATATTTCTTCCCAATTTCATCATGAAATAAAAGAATGATGAATGACCGTGAATGGCTCATAACAAGATATAATTCTGATATTGGATCAGATAGCGAATCTGGATTTTCTGTAAATGATTCTAGTAATCCTGAAAGTTCTTTATTGGAATTCTCTACGATGATGAGAAAATGAAAATTTGAAATGATCTAATTCAGGCTCGGAAATTTTGAGAAATGTATACTAGTAATCCTGTTCAACCACCGCCACAATTTCCTTTCACAGCAAATTCACTTCTTTCACATTTATGTCTTGTAAAGTGTTCTTTCCAGTTCTGCAGTTTCATGAGAAAAAAGCCAACTTTAAATAAAAATGCCTTAATTTCCCCGTAATTAAAAATTATGTTAAATTAATAAATGCAATACTTGTAACAGTTTTGAGTACTGATTTGAATTCATATAATTGATTGAAATACAAAATTGTTTCAAAATATATGCTTATTTTTGGCCACAGTATGGCAGGAAAATCAAACAGTTAAGTGGTTAAACAAAATTTATTTCATAGGAAACATCTCCATTTTTACTAATTATGTTTCTAAATAATCTCATCCTCTTATAATACATTTTTCGCAACATTTTGGTAATTTTTTCATTCCGTTCTCGTAAAATGAAAATTGGCAGGTATCTAACTAGTTTCCACTTGATCATTGGTCTCAAATCACTTGCCTCCAAGTGTTTCTTTAAGGGATCCAAACATCTGAAAATTGCTTGGCAATAAATTTGGATCATCAAGTATTTTCTAGTGCATTTCCAACAGTTTCTGCTGCGTTATTCCTTCTGGGTGGGACTTGCCGTTGTCGTGGAAGATCAACACTTAGTGGATGGGGCTATCCCATCTTTTGCATTGATACTGAGGCCTAACATGATCCAAAAGACCACAGTAGTAGGTTACGTTGTTTATCTGACATCCATGTAAGAAATTTACCAGTAGGACACCCCTACAATCCCAAGAAACCATGGCCAAACACTTTCCCAGCGGATAATGGATTTTGACTTTCACATGGTTTCCTTCTCCACTTCATGCTGCATCCTTTGTTTGGAGGTATAATGATGGACTCATGTCTCATCACAGGTGATAATTTTATGCAAATAAGCTTCCCCTTCTTCTTCAAAATGAGTTTGAAGCAATTGAGAAATGCGAACACGTGCAACTTTTTTTTCATCATTCAGCAACTTTGGAATCCAGGAAGCTGAGATTTTTCTGAAGCATAACTGATTTCTGATGACAGATTAAACATTTCCATAGTAGACACAAAGTTCTTCCAAAATTCGAAGCACTGAGCAGTGTCAATCCTTATCGATAAGCTCGTGCACATGCAGTATTTTCATTAGTTGTGCTGGTGTAAGGACGACGGAGATGACCTCAGTTTGCAACATGTTCAAGGCCTTGCTTGAATTCGTTTAGCCAGATCTTCACTATAGACCATGAAAGGATAGCTTTCTCAAACTGGGCATGCAGTCTGCGGTAAATTGCTGCTGGTTTCATGTTTTCACGGATGAAAAACTACACAATTATGCATTGCTCAATAGGGACCACACTCTTCTCACTTGTATTAAGGGGTAGTAAATAAGGCACAGGACAAGCCAGCTGCTGTTGTTCCCATTTGATCACTCTACATAACTTGCATTTATCACATAAATATAAATAACATTCAAATGATAAGGTTGATTTGATAACAAATTTTAAAAAATACAAATAGACTTGCTCTCCTCCCCCTTTCCAATAACTATGTCATTTTTTCCCACAAGTCTTTCATCTCTCACAAAGAAAAAGTTCTTGAAAGAGTTTTTACTAGAAGTAATTTTACACCATATTCTTTTGTAAATTATAAATTAACAATTCTATTGTGTTATTAGTATGTTAAAGCATGAAAATTTTGGCTGTGCTCAAGGCTTGAATTTATCCACTATCTGGTTCTCGTACTTTTCAATTTTTCAGTGAAATCATAATTCCAGCCAAAGCACACTGCAGCTCCAAATATTACGAATTCTGAATTGCAGTGATCCTCACCAGTGGCTGAGTGGTTAAAGACTGCTGAATACTAATGGATCCACTTAATTTTTATTCCTTTATTTTCATTTAATTTTTATAATATTTTAATTATTTATGTATTTGCATATTAGCAGCTTAGTTTATTAGTATTTTTGGTAAAAGTTTACAATTGGGTACCCCTTGTTTTTTGGCGATTCTGTTTTGATGCCAAGATCGGCGCCAATAAGACACAATTTCAAGATGGCCGCTACACAAAACCAAAACAAGAAGTCAAAGAATTGCACAAACTAGTCATTGCACATTTTGGCTTTGTCCATGTGCACATCGATTTATTTTCAATTAAATAAATCAAGAAGCTAAAACCATGTTAAAACTCTCATGATAAACAGAAATGGGGTTTCATCGCCAAAACTGAACAAAATTTTTCGCCAAAAAACAAGGGGCACCCAATTCTACACTAGAGCCGTATTTTTATTCTTTTATATTTTATTTAATTCTTCATTATTTATTGTCTTATTTATAATTTTATTTATTTTCTTTCCTATTCCTGATGGGCTTCTGGAGAATTCCAGTACTTCTAATTTTAAAAACTGAGACTTGTCTGTAGTATTAAAACAGGTTTAGAGCTTTTCATATATAAACGATAAAGCAAAAATCTTGAGTGTGCATTCCTTTATAAAAGAAGAGCTGCCTTTAGAGGCCTTCATCAGTCAGCTTATTCCACAGATATGTAGAAATGCATAAAATTAATAACTGTAAATGAAAGACAAAATGTAGCTGCAATTTAGTAGGGATATATTTTATTGCATAGAATGATTTCAGAAAATGCAGTTAACATTTCGTATGAATACCGTTTAAAGGAAATGGTAATTTCTCAGTTTATTTCAATCAAAAAGCACAGTCAGACAATACACACGCACACGTGTTGCTAATAATAAGTAAAATATATAAGAATTCTGAGCTTTCTGAATGTTTTTCTACATTCTTCTAATCCTAGTTTTCCTCAAAGTTTTATCAGATATATTTAATAAAAGGCCTGCAAATTATTTGAGTTGAATGTTCTCGGTTTTTCTCTTGAAACTGAAAATAAACTTATATGTGAATTTATACCTTGCAGTATTCATAACATAAGTCAAACTCAAAGATTGAATCACTGTTAGTTAATATCAGTATTAATTCTACCTCGTTATCAGATACTAAAAGAAATTGATTTACTGATTATGCTTAGAAATATATTATAGTGTGATCTCCATGAATAAAATTCAATTATGACTATATATATAGTGCAATCTGGAGATCCGAAAGCAAACTATGAACAATGATATATAAACTGTGTGCTAATCTTTATCAATAAAAATTCAATTTCATACCTTAAAACTGATTAATTTTAGATTTTTATTATTTACATTCCATTATTTTATATGTTCTGGAGTATTTAACAATTTATTAATATGCAAATATAGCCATCTTTCAAATATTATATAATTCTAACTTTCATTCATTAAGCAACCATTCTTATAATAATCCTTCAATCAAGCAACGTTGCTATTTTCAAAGGCTTTCTTTTTGTTGTATTCCAAATTCCAATGGCTTTTATAAACAAACTGTAAATTTTTTTGCCTTAAACTTAAATTTAAAATATGTGCTTGTAGAATTTGCCAGCAGTGGGAGAAACTTTGCAAAAATTTCTACAGAAATATAGAATTTTGTTGCAAAATCTCTTTAGATAATGTTGAATGGGTATGTTAGTTAGATAAGCAATGTTGCCAAGGTTTGTGCTTAGAGAAAACATATCGCTGTATACTTGGGGAAAAGAATACCGCAAAAAAATTACAGAAAGATTTGGAGACAAAAGTAGGGGGTGCGTGTGTGTGTGTGTATCATGAAATCCTTATTTGACAACTAAAATTTGTATTTAAAATTAGTAAAATATGTTAACTTTCATATGTTGATAATCTTTGTTATCTTGGACACATATTAGTAGTTTGGGAATCTTTCTAAAAGATGTCACAAAAATCACCAACTTGTACCTGATAAGTAACTTTTACCTTTTCATCTGTAAAAAATTGCCAAATTGCACCAAGATAGCTGTGTACCTGTTTAACGATTATTATTATTTTTAATTCTAACTTCTTTAAAAAAAGAGAGAGAGAAAGAGAATCCAATTATCCAGCACCGAAAATCCTGCATCAAAACATTTTTTAACTGTTATATGCATCTAATAAGTAGAAAAACTGATACACATAAGTAGAAAAACTGATCCTGAACTGAAAACTTTTTAAAAATTTTTAAATACTAATTATGTGAAGTTACTAATATTGTATGTAATAATTTGTTTGTTCTCCTTAAAGCTTGTAGATAACAAACTCACAAGAAAAATCTTAAAGCAAGTTAAAAAGCAGCAGGAAGATCTTGAAGAAGAAGTGGGATTAAAAGGGTAAATTTATATGTGATTTGTAATTTTTATTTATGCCAATCATAAGTATATGTTTTGTTTACTAAAATTAAACTTATATTAGTAAATTTATCAAAAGCTAAAATGATTTATAGTTTGAAATGATTGTTTATTTTTTTTTAGTCAGATTGATTTCTTAATAATGAATTTATGACTACCTGACTCTGTGAGCAAAATGAATATACTTTAATCAATGATAAGCATTAATTTAGGATAAACAAACAAACAAAAAAAGAAAAAAAAAAGAAAAAAACAAGGACTTAAACTCTTAACATATGATAATTGTGGTTCTAAGAAATTGTCAATATTATGATGATCAAATAGATTTGAGCACAAAGGAAAATTTAAGTTTCATCAACTTCTGGAATTATATTCTGGGTTTTTCTGAAATTGAGATCAATATTTTATGCCAAAGCTTAGTATGAAGCAGCCTAAGACCAAAAGCAATTTATCAATTAAGAATAGACAAGAATAGGCTCACAAATCTAGAAATCAGATTTCATTTTAATACCAAAAATGTAGGTTGTCTTTGAATCATTATCAAAGATTATCTTTATTGCTGCTACAGGACAGTCACTTCTTTCATTCGATCATAAGTAAAAGCCTCTAATTAGTGTAGACTGTAGCATTTATATCACTGAATTATAATATTATCTTATATAGAATTATATAGATGGGAAGATTAAAATATGGCATAAGTAGGACAAATCGATGAATGTATCTTGTGTGGTTTCTATTAACAAGTTTGTGATAGTTTGATTATGATAGGAATATGTTTATGAGGTATGTTTGTTGCATAATTGCTCATTCTAATAGATGTTAGATATAGGGTTGGGAAAACAGGATATAATATAAATGCAGTTCAGTGTATTTTTTTTTTTATTTTAAGCATTTATAATTGAAATTGCTGATACATATTAATATATATGCATTGAATATATTTTCTATTTACGTCATAGTCATTTACAATAGCTTAAAAGTTTAGAAGCTTAGTTACAATAGAGTGTATTATAACTATCTGCCTGACAGAAAAAAAAAATAAATTCTCTGATATGTTTACCTAGTAATCAAATCATGAAAATTTTATGCACACAATTTATTTTATCATAATTGAAATTAGAATTAATTATGTCTCAGAAATTTCATTCTGTGCAAACTTTAGACTATGTTATCAAGTAAAGGTAATGACCATCATTTTTATGACAGGTGTCAATGCCTATATTAAAATATTCTTGACATCTTGACCTGAAATATAAATGTTTAAAATTACCAGAGCTTGGGAATTTTTATTAATTAATGCATGAAAAATTAAATGATGGAGATATTATTTTTTAATTATTTATACTGACAAAACTGATCTGTGTTATCAAATATTCTTCTCTTTTAGTTCTATTTTTTTTTTTAATATTTAATTGTGCTACATTAACAAAGTTTTGAATTGCAGTTCTGACAGCAAAGCACGGGTGCCACATTTGCTGATTGATAATGAACTGGATGATGACGATGATGATGAAAGCATAAGTGGAAGTGAATGTCTGGAAGAAATTGTAAGTGTAAATAGTCTTAAACAATGTGAATATAAATATTCATTACCTAAGTGATTATAAATATTCACTATAAAGTATTCTTATGTATATAACTTTCTTTCATGTAGAAAATTAGTGAAGAAGATGAAAAGGCTTTGGAAAATTTTATGTGTAAGGATCCACAAAAGAAGGCAACTTTAGCTGATATTATAAAAGAAAAGTTAACTGAGAAGCAAACTGAAATACAGTCTGTTTATTCAGGTAAAAGAAAGGGGGGAAAGGAACTTGTTATATGTATTTTTCCCCCTCATATGGATTTGAAAAATAACTTGAGTGAGAAAAGGCGATCTCAGTGTTTACTGAGTATATAAATTACTTCAACAAAAAAATTAATTCCATACTAGCTTTTATCCTTTGTTATAATAATGATTTAAAATGTAATAAATTTGTTTAATGAAAAAATATCTATTAGACTGATATTATGCAGCATTTAAGTTGTTCTATCTCGAAAGTGTGAAATTGAATGCTGGATTGAAATGTAAGTGATTTTGTGTTACATGACTTTTCATGATAATAAAAATGTTATTTTTTCTAAAAATTAGGTGTACTATGTAAATTCCCTTAAATTATTAATTCTGTACGATTAGTGTGCATGCAACTTATTCTACTGTCCACATCTTAAGCATTTATTATGGTATTTACTTATGTATGTAAACTTTTCTTATTGTATTTGTGATCTAATCCATAATTCAAATTTTACAAGTTACACTGAAAATTTAGTAACTATGCTACCAATTTCGAATTACCTTCTATTGAGAAACTTTTACATTGTCTTTCATACTGTGACAGTATGAAATCCTGTTGGCCAGTCTTTGCAGCTTCATTCCTTTGTTTATCTCCATGTGTAGATTTTCTACGAAGAGCATATAGCTGGCATCTGCATTTTGTTACTTTCGATTTTTTTTTATCACCTACCCGGTATAATGACTAATAACTCTCACTGCCCAACCAATAGGCCCACATTCGATTGGTGGTGGGGAAAGAGGGGTGGGGACCACTGACCACCCTCCACAATATTCTTCCTCTAACTCGGGGCAGACTGTGCAGTTAGTACTGTACCTGTACAACTGATGGTGAAATTCTGGTGTCCTGCACACTTCTACCTGTACCTGTACTTGTACTGTTGATTTTCGATATTCCGTAACTTGTAAATAATCTATTATATGCTCATATGACCTTTTTGATTGTATCCACCTGTAAAATGTATTCCAGTATGTAGTGACTGTATTCCGAGGTATCTTATGTGTATGTTACATATAAACATATATACATACACACACTTTGCTCTGAAAATAAACAAACAATCAAATTCCCATGCATTAAATTCGAGAAGTTGTACGAAACTGAGAAACTTAGTTTCATGTATTGGTGATTTTAATTGGAGGCCTGGCTAAAGAAATCTGGTTTTCTCTTTAAACACACATACAGTGATGTTCCCTTCCTTGCATTAGCAAAACCCTGCATATCTTTCCTTCATCAACAAAACTGATTTGATTTAACTTTTCTTCCGTAAATCCAGTATTAAAAGTGAATTAAATAGATAGAGTGATATTATTGCATAGAGTGATATTATATCACATAGAGTGATATTATTGCATACTGCAGAACGTTGTTAAACACAAGTAGCTGAGATGCTAGAAGACTTTGAAATGTTAGTTAGTTTCATTAAACAAAAGTACCTATGAAATTTTTGAGTTAGAAAAACCTCACCCTGTTGGAAAAGGCATTAGGAATAATTGGAACCGATTAACAAAATCTATAATGTTCTATGCCATTATTCCTGTCAAGAGTTCCTCCTCTCGAAACCTATTAATATACATTTTTCAGGTGCTAGTTTAGTATGCTAAGGATTAAGAGAAAAGTCATTGCTTACAGCAGAATATCTAGTTGATTATACTAGAATTATTAGCAAAGAGAAAATATCAATGCATCAATTTCCAGAATGTGAACCTTATCAAAAAAAAAAGAAAAAAAAGAAAAGAGAGATAGTTAAA
>KK118723.1:219633-240955 GCA_000611955.2 Stegodyphus mimosarum | reverse complement strand
TTTTTTTTTTTTTTTTTTTTTTTTTTTTTTACATGATGGGGTAGTTAGCCCCATGCCCAACTCCCAACCTGAAAGACCAGTCTCCTAATATAATCCCCAAGGGCAGGGTGCTCGGATATTCCCTTGGATGGTGGGTACCCATTTTAGTCACTTCTTATGATATACATGAGCTAGGTTGGGACTATTCTTTCACACACAATGAAAAATATTTTTATTAGCAATAAATTATGTTAATGCACTAAATTTTTACTATGTAATTTATATTTGTAAATATATCCTGAAGTCTATGAAAGTTTCATAGCCTTTTTGTTCCTTTACTTTTATTAACAATTATTCAGCTTGCATTTACACGATAAGAAAATATATGTGAGTGTATGAAATATATATTTATTTTTAAAGGTTCTACAATTTGGTCTTGCTTCCTCGTTTACGCGATGACATTGCAGAATGCAAGACTTTAAATTTTCATCTCTATCAGGTGTGTATTATTTAGTATTGTACACAGTTCTCTTTTTACAATGTCTAAGGTTTTAATCTTACATTATTTAGAGAAGAAAAAACTTTTTATATGTAAAAAATGTAAAAAATAAGTGAGATAACAGATTAACAATATGCAGGAGTCCCTTGGCTTTCCATTTTAACTTGAAGCCTTCAGTTTGTATAATATTAAGAACTGAAAGGGAAAAATAAATGAAAATGAAGCCATAATTTCAGTAAGACATAACAATGTTTATAACATAATATAATATTGAAAATGTTTATAATGTTATAAAAATTAAAATATTGTAAGTTTTTGTAGTGTGTTATAATATATCAGAATCGTAATGAATAAATAAAAGTGTTTTATAATTTATTTATGTGTGTATTCTGGGAGAAACTAAAGCCTTCCCTGAAGAATCATAGTTATTTTGACTTCTCAAAAAGGGACTTTTTGGACTTAAAATTTACAGGACTCTTGAACATTTGTTTAATAAATATATCTATATAAAACTGTATTTTTAACTTATTTTTTTATTTATGATGTATTTTTAATTTGATTTTCCATGTTATTAATTTTTTCCTCCTCTAATGCTTTTTTTCTGAAATGGCTTTTCTGCCTCTAAACTTTTTTCTCTTTTGAGAAGGGGGATACTTAAGATAAAAAACATATAAATCAAGATACTAACTTTGAGTTGCTTTAATAATTTTTTACCTTTCCGTTTTGATCTCGTTATCTGTTGTAACGATCATCAAGGAAGATAGTCCACTTTACAGAAGACTTCAAGAGAACTAATCTTCAGGCAAATTAACTACGGAAGTGTGTTAAGGGCACCCCTTGTGTGGTTTCCGTGCGAACTATCACCCAGTGTCCGCTAAATGACTGGATGGTAATTTTCCACAGTAGAAACTTGGAAGGACCCCCCTGTGCAGTTTCCTTTCGAATTTAACGTAAAAGGAAGAAAGAGACTTTACTTAGAGACGTTTTGTGTTTAGACGTAGCTGTAGAAAATTGCACCATGTGACTGTTCAGAGCTGCTTCAAGCGGTAATTTTTGTTTGTGTGGCTGTAATGAATTGTTGTTTTACTTTTATTACTCAAGAAATCTTTATTAAGTTTTAAAATAAATTTTTAAAAGACCGCTGCTCTGAATATTCATCCATTTTGGATGCTCTTATGCTACAGCTATATATAAAAATGGTGGAAGCAGTAATCCATGGAAAAGTTATGGATGCCAGTCCGATTAAAAAGGAACATCAGTCTCCCGAGTACAACTCATCTTTAAGCTGTGTGGATCAGAAATCCACGGAAAATTTACGGATATCAGTTTGGATAAAGAGGAACACCAGTCTCCTCAATACAACTCATCTGTAAGCGGTGTGGATAAGAAATCCATAAAGGAAGTTTACGGATGCTAATCCGATTAAAAAGGAGCGTCAGTCTCCTGAGTACAACTCATCATTAAGCTGCGTGGATTGGAAATCCGCGGAAAAGTTACGGACATAAGTTCGGATAAAGAGTAATGCCAGTCTCCTCAATACAGATCATCTTTAAGCGGTGTGGATAAGAAATCCATGAAGGAAGTTTACGGATGCTAATCCGATTAAAAAGGAGCGTCAGTCTCCTGAGTACAACTCGTTGTTAAGCTGTGTGGATCAGTAATCCACGGAAAAGTTATGGATGCCAGTCCGATTAAAAAGGAACGCCAGTCTCCTGAGTACAACTCATCATTAAGCTGCGTGGATTGGAAATCCACGGAAAAGTTACGGACATAAGTTCGGATAAAGAGTAATTCCAGTCTCCTCAATACAGATCATCTTTAAGCAGTGTGGATAGGAAATCCACGAAGGAAGTTTACGGACATCAGTCCTGATATAAAGGAACATCAGTCTTTCGAATTCAGCTCAAGTTATAGGACTGTCATTGTCAAAAATATCATCGGCTTTTTTTTTTTTTTTTTTTTTTCAACCTTTTTTTTTTTTTTTTTTTTGTGCAACCGTCTTGTGTCCAAAGTTATTCCCGTCTAAGGAAGTGTTAAAAGAAGTTTTTTATCCATGTTAGAAGTGGACCATCAGGTTAAAAAACATACGGTCTGAATTTCATCAGCCTCTTGTGGGATTATCAGTGTCCGTTGTTAAGTGCAGTGAAATTGTAGAGTGTGGTGGGAAAAGTGATATGTGTGTGGGTCATCAGCGAATATAAAAATCTTAAGTTGTGACAGCATCCTTTTTTTTTTTCCAAGCATCAACCTGCGTATCAAGTCTACAATCCCAGCAGGTAAGTACCTTGGATTTTTTTTATATTGAGGCAGTGAAATAATTCAATTTATACAAGTTCACATAACTGTTTCAAGTTGATATTGTTTTCTGTAAAGCTTAAAGAAATGTGTTGTTTGGTTTTATGTTTACAATAAGGAAGCATAAATTTTAGAATTTGAATCTGTGCTAATAGATAGTTTAATATATGAAATATTAATATGTTGTGCTGAAATTAAACTTATGTATCAAAATGTGTAAAAGAGAAGACTTACTTTAATTTCGAAGGTTCTAAGGTTGTATGGTATTTTGACATATCATTTCTAAGATGTCTTGAATGTTTAAAGTGTTTGAATTTTGAGTTAAGGTGTGTAAAACATTATTTCTGTAAGAATTGAAACATTTTTTTCTGTTGAATGCATAAGTGGGAAAGGCTAGAAATCCCTAGTATCTTACATTTTAACTCTTGTTATATGAATATTAGTTATGAACATACATATGTTTTTTTTTAATTTAATTTACCTTGGAATGCATACTTTTTAATATACTTTGGAAATTTTGATGAAAGTATATTGTATTATCATAAGCATTTGAGTTTTATGCAATTGAATGTAAAGCAGGTTAATAATATTTGTAGTATTATAAGTCCTCAAGTAGACAAATATTATTTGAATGCATAATGTGCATATTGTAGTGTAAATTGCCTTGCATTTGTGTTTAGATGTGTAAGATATGTGGAAAATTAAGGGTTAAACTTTACTTCTTCCTTTTTGAAACTGATATTTGTTTAAAACAATTATGTATATATATAGAGAGAGAGGGAAGAAGCTAGACTTATTAGATTGTTATCCTAATTTGGGCTTATCTTATCATGGCATTCTTAGAAAAAGCTAGAAGAGATGGTTTTTTAACTTTGGCTGAAGATTTAAGGGAAGAGGTCAGACCTGAGATTAGGACATTGCCTCTAATACAGCTGATTAAGAAAAATGAAGCCTATGAGGAAGAACTTGTGAAAAATCTGTTGGAAAATATCACTTCAGTGAGGCTTGAGAAAGAAGAGAAGGAGAGGCAAGATAGAATTAGAAGACAAAAAGAAGAGAGGCAGGATAGAATTAGGAGAGAAGAAAGATATTTTGAATTAACGAGATTAAAGTTACAAGCCGCCGTAGATAGGAAAGGTTTGGAAGTCCAACACTATTTGCTTGGAAACCGGACCGTATAAAAATTAGCAGCAAATCAAAATGAAGGAGTCTTTTGTCGACAACTGATGTACAAGAGTCGACATCTGCATGAAGATAGCAGGTGCATAGCTAACAGGAAAAATTCACCCTCTGTTAAGGAGGCGATTGAACCTTTTCTGGGAATCCTGCTCCCGAAAAGCAAAGCTAGTTTACCTAAAGAAAACCCAATGACCACAAAGAACATTTCGTCCCTCTGTGTAGAAAAAAGCAAACCTTCATCCTGAACAAAAAAACTGAGGGAAGCAAAATTGCTCATGGTCAACACAGAGGTGAATGAACCGACTTTTCATTCATTAGACACGACTCGAAATTCTCACTTACAAAGAGGAAGTAATGTTGGGAAATCATCTGTTTATTTAGCAGGTTTCGAATCTCAAAACTTTTCCTTAGAAAGGAATTATCTAACAGAAAACAAAGTGCTAAATGAAGACCTAGAGTATGGTCAGAAACCTTGGGTCATTCCCAAAGCAGTTCAAGAGGAAAACATAATTACATGCAGACTTTTGCCCACCACAGTTAGGGAAAAGGAAAATATACCAACCGCTCCTTGTTTATTCTCCACTTATCCGGAGATGGCTACATTAGAAACTTTCACTTCTGTTACTGAGTGGGATCCAGACAAATTCTCGGTAAATTTGACAGAGCCTGAGTTTTTGTAAGTGATTTGTCCAAAACGCCATGTATTGTAAATTTACCAGGGGAAACACAAAGATCCACAATTCGTCATTCATTTATGTTTGAGTCTTATACTGAGTTGCTTAAAGGAAAGGATTGTAAATATTTCATAACAGATGTAAATCAAACTTATAATGAAGTGTTTCCTCTTTATGTTAATGCCATATCAAATATGCAAATTATTTTGAGGTCATCTGCAGTAGTTCTGGAACAGGTTTCAGGTTTCCGCAGAGAGATTACCAGAAACTGATAATCATATATCCGAAAGGCTTTCCTTTTCAGCCTGGATAGATGCATAATCAATATTAGGTTTAAGAATGTATATTGTATATAATATACATGTTTTCAGAAAACGGTAAAATTCTATTTTGTATGTGTGTGATTTAGTTTAGTTTTATATATATATATTAACACTGGCCTCAATATAAGTTCCTATTGTTTTATCCTTGGTACTTAACTCAGCGTAGTATAAACATTTTTTGTGTTTAATTCATTATTTAGTGCTGACTTTATTTGTATCTATCTAACAGTGATATTTAAGTAAGAGATATTGGAATTCTGCAAAACTCCCCTCTCTGGGGAGGAAAGGGGTGGTAACGATTGTAAAGGAGGATCATCCGTTTTACATTAGAAGACTTCCTGTCTTCAAGAGAACTAATCTTTAGGTAAATTAACTATGGAAATGTGTTAAGGGCATCCCTTGTGTTGTTTCCATGTGAACTATCACCCAGTGTCTGCTAAATGACCGGATGGTAATTTTCCACAGTAGAAACTCGGAAGGACCCCCCTGTGCAGTTTCCTTTTGAATTTAATGTAAAAGGAAGAAAGAGACGTTTTGTGTTTAGATGTAGCTGTAGAAAGTCACGCCACGCAACTGTTCAGAGCCGCTTCAAGCGGTAGTTTTTGTATGCATGGCTGTAATGAATTATTGTTTTACTTTTATTACTCAAGAAATCTTTATTAAGTTTTAAAATAAATATTTAAAAGACCACTGGTCTGATTATTCATCAATCTCGGATGCTCTTATGTTACACTATCCTAAAAACAGTAACTGGTGATAGTTAATCATTCTATACTGCATAATTTCAAAATTAGTCCATTTCATATGATTCTGACATAACTAATGGTGCAGTACATACCTAAATGTTTCAGCCAATAGTGATTTCAAATTTGAGAACCAAAACATAAAATTAGACAATCATATCTGAACTAAATTGGGCTCAACTTTCATTCTGAACATATCACATTCTTTCTCTCACTTCACTGCTGCCAATTTGTTAAAACCTGCTGTTGTGTTTGTCTGTGAATGTATTTCAAAAATATCTAAATGATGTAGTTCTTCCAGGTGCATTTATTGTGCCAATTTGTTTGCATTGTTTTAAAAAGTGTTTACAAAAATAAAGAAATGTTAGGCTGCAAGACGTTTGCAAGTATATTCATCTTTTCTAAATTATTACACACACATATATATATATATACAGACACATTGTTTTGATTTTAACGTAGTTCATGTGTTTTCGAAAATCTGCATTTCAATTTAATTCTGAAGAAATATTCCAGCTATTAAAAAAGAAAGAAAGAAAAAAAAGGCACTTGTAATCAAAATTTTTGAAGTGATTTTAACTTTTAAATTGCATAGTTTGTATGTTAAAATTACTAAAATAAAAATTACAGAGCAGAATTCATAACGGTTGCATGTTATCTATGTGTGATTGCTATCAAAATCATTACCAATCCAAGATTGTTTTTTTGCCTAACTTTAAATTTTATGCTTGGTGTTTCCCCCTCCATAATAATGTTAGGTTTTATCTTGTTCCCTCTGAAAAATCAAAACATTTTAATAGTTTTTTTTTTATTTTATTAAATCCTTACTTTTAATTCTTAATTGTATTTACAAAAACAAATTCAAATTGATGAATAGTAAAACGACTTAATTTAAATGAAATTTATGGGAAAATTATGCAGAATCTACTCAGGTTAAAAAGATGAGTCAAAAAGTGAAAGCTTTTTTAAGTCAATGATTTTGTTTCTTTGTAAAAATGATTTGCTTTAGGTGAGGATATACAATAAAAATTATTCTTAAGTGAGTAAAAACATGTATGATTTAATTAAAAAATTTTATATAATTTACTTAAAAACTGCTTATCATTGACATTAAATTTTGCATGACCAGAATCACTTGTTTGTTTTTCATGTCCACTGTTTTATTTTATTTTATTTATTTATAATTCAGTTACTTATATATTGTATAAAAGCAAAGTTCAATATATATTTTCTTTGAGCTCAAATCTGGTATATATGTATTAAATTAAATATTTCATAATTCTTTATTTTACTTTTAGGCACTAAAAAAATCTTTATTCAGGCCTGCTGCATTCTTCAAAGGCATTATTCTGCCACTTTGCGAAGTAAGCCATATTCCATCCCCCCAGGTCGCTTTAAATTTTATGTGTTAACAAAAATTTGATTTATTTCATTATATTTTGTAAAATGATAAAAAGAATCAAATATATTTATTTTATGATTTTTCAAAAATCATAAAATGAATATATTTTATTATTCCTTTTTAATTGGCCATACAATGAATAGTGAAGTATTTTATAAATAAAAATTTTTAATACTCGAATGTATGCACTGGTACATTTTAAACACTGGTTGTTTTTTGTATCATATGATATAAATGCGCATAGAATAGTTTATTGCTTATCTAAGAGATTGTTTGTTACTAAAAGCTTTTATTTGCATAGAATTACAGTAGTTTTAATTTGCTTTCTAAGAAAAATTTTAAATAATGTAGTACATGGTCAAGTAAGCTAAGTTCTTCTTAAATTTTTATTCTTTATAACAGTTAAAGCTACATATTAGTTCTTAAATACAGTTGCATTTAATTTTCTTATCATGTTTATCATGTAAATTTTCAACTATTACTGTTTTAAACTTTTTATAAGAATTTTTCAATATCAGTCATGCTTTTAGATTCGTACACATAAGTAATAATTTAGAAAGCTACTGTATTTTTTAATATATTTTATTTTTGAAAACATATCAAGATACAGAGGCTGGACTGATAAAGAAATTTATCAACTATTGCAAGAATTATTAAAAAATAATTGAGTTGTTGAAATCAAATGTGAAATAAATATTCAAAATGAGCACATTTACTGTAATATCTATATAGTGAATTTGAGGAAGATGGTGTAAAGGGTTATTCAGAATGATGTACGGTATTTTAAAAGACTGTAATAAATTCATTTTTTAAGGATGCATATTGAAATAAAAAATCAAATTGAATTGAATATAAGGTGATAAACAGAGAGTGTTATTCTCTTCAACCTTTATTCAGGAACACCAAAAATGAACTACTTACTACATATGCATAATTATGACATCACAGTTTCTTTTACAAATGAACACTGCCATCATCTATTGGCAAGCTGAGAGTACACAATCAAAAACTTATTTAACACTCCCCCTCCCCCATACATTCATAAACAGATGCATCAATTCTACTGAACTTCAAGATTATGAAGTCTTTAGTTGGTCTTCTAACAACACCCTTATCCAATTGAATCTCACAAGATCTAATTCTAACATCTCTTCCAAGAAATAATTCTTTAATCTCACCTAACTTTCAGTTACAGCGTTTCACAATATCTTCTCATACATGTACAACATCATTAATTTTAAACATGGAGAATTTTTTGGAATTTTTGAAAACATGACTAATTTTAATTCTAGTAAATATTTTTTATGAAACCTTTTCCAAAAATGCTGTAATAATAATTGCCTGCTGTTCCATCTTTTAATCATTTGAGATCTTGTGGATGCTAATTTAAATTCAACAAAAATAAAACAGTAAATCTAGATCCAGATATAAAATGAGATGGTGAAAGAGGATCAGGTTCGTTTGGTTCATTGCATACAAGTTGTGGATTTAGAATTGATAACTTCTTCAACTAAAATAGTATGCAGTTCTTTATAAGATAAATAAGCCTTACCTAAAATACGTTTTTAAGTTTTTACAAATCTTACTAAACATTCCCAGAATCGGCCCCACCAAGGAACAGCTTTTACAATAAATTTTCATTCAAAAATATTTTCTCAAGGAAGTTTAGAACTTTTTTATCATTACACAATTTAATATAAATATTTTATTAAAGGTCAGAATAGCTCTACAGATACCTCTATGTGCAAAAAATTTATGCAGTGCTTGAATAAAACACTCTGTACTTAAATTTGGTTATAATTCTAAATGGACTTCTCGAATCACTGGGCAAGTAAACAATGGTCCACTTTTGTACCATCTTTTAGATATAAATGTCCAGCAACATCTCCCCACTTATCTTAAATGGTTGAGCTTTCTCCAAGCAAAGAGGGGCTGATATCTCATGTCAATCTCTATCATTATATATTTTTACAAAATCTCGAAACATATAACACAGATTTTACAAAATATCTAGCTTTTAAAATCCAAAATTTCCCTCTTACTTGCAAGTTTCATTTACATCACTATGAAGTATCTTTTCTTGACAGTTAAAAACAATTAAATGAGAAAAATAATTATTTGATAATATTATAGGTTGAATTTATAGACATCTAATGATGATTTCACTAATCTACTTCCAACTCTTAAACAACCGTTTTCATCAGTTATTGGATTTAGCCCAAATAATTTTGAATTTTGATGCAATGGCCTTTTTTACTAACAATCATTCAGTTCTACAAAAAAAAAAATACTCAATTTGGGATAACTTAATCCAATAGCACATAGTGTTACATATTTCATTTTTGGTCACAGGACCAATCACTCTATTATGTAACTTTAAATTGCTTATGAATCTAAGTACCATATATTCTGATGTATAGCATGCACATATTATTTGAAACTACATTTTTAAATTTTTAAGTATATTCACCCTATAGCATGCCGCCTTTTCTTTATGAAGAAACCTGAAATATATAGGTAGTTATCAAAATAATGGAAATACTCTAGATTTATAAGGAATTCTTTATTAATATGGTGTAGAACCACCTTTGGCATGTAATACAGCTTGGATTTGCCTGGGAATCGAATCATACAAGTGCTAAATAGTATATAGAGGAATATTGTATCAAACTTCATGGAGATATCATAAAAATTCCAGCAGAGATGCTGGTGGAGGATATCGGTTCCGAGTTGATGGCTCTAAACCAGACCATAACTGTTCCATTTTATTAAGGTCGGGGGACTGTGCGGGCCAAGATGTTTCACTTCGTTCTCATGTTCGTCAAACCATGATTGGACATATGCAGCAAGAAACCCAACAGCATTGAAGATCTTCAAAGCAGCTTAACACAATAGTTTGATCATGTGACAAGATGAAATCTGTAATATCTTGAGCATTAAAACAGAAGATATCCTTATAAATATACCATTAAAGTCCAAGAATCTTTGAGCAGGATTCACCGTCAATTTAAAACTGATAAAGATGTTATTTGATTTATACTAGTTCTTTAAAGTGTCTGAATTATATCATTAATTTCATGATATGTCTATATAGCTTTCTCCTCTCTTCTCTCCTCTCCTCTATTTAATTCAGAAATAAAGTCATTAACATATGTAAAGCTTTCTGATATTTCTATAGTTCTAAAAAAGATATTTTCAAATTTCTTTAACTGATGCTTAATGCTATTGCTCAGCAAAAATGGACTTGATTTCACTCCAAAAATTACATGACACATCCAATATACTTGAATTCTTGTCAGGGCACAAAAATTGCGTTGAATCCTGATCTTCAAAAGTAACAGAAATTTGCAAAAATGTTTTCTCAGTGTCTGACATAAATGCAAGTTGAAGTCAAAAATTTATTGAAACTTTCAAAAGTTCAGGAAGAAAATTTGGTCCTTGGAAGTAAATTATCATTTATAGATTCATGATTTTTTTCCCCCATTGAAGAGGCATTATTAGCAATGCAAAGTTTTGCCGAATATGACATTCCCACTTTGAGGAATATAGTAAGTTCGATTCCTAGATGGAGCACCAGGAACAACTTTTCTGTTATTTGTTCCTTAAACTGACTGTCTATCACTTCTTTATATTGCACATAAAAGTTCAAATTTGATTTAAATTATCTGATCAGATTTAAAAATCATCTTTCAGCATTCTTAAAATTGTCATTAAAGTCACATTCACATGTTTTTGTGGAAGTCTAACTTCGTATCTATCACCCTTTTGAGTAAATGAGTTTTCAAATATTTGTAAAGCCGTTATTGATCAGAAATATTTTTTATTCCTATAGATTCAGTATTCCAAAATTATTTGATGCTTTTTAAAAGCTTCTCTTCTACACTTATGTTTAAACATGCACTGTGCATTTGAAAATCTGAAGAAAATCTGCCTTGTATAAACGAACCAAACAAGGTTTTCATCACTATGGTGTTCCTACTTATTCTTTTTAATTTACTTACTACCTTACATACAGTATCCGTGCCATCTGAAACGAAAATTTCATGACTCATTCTGTCGGCGCCACTGTGGTCTATCAAAATTATGCCAAATGTTTGGAGTTTGGGCTTTATTTCTACATCTGGTATCCATATCTCTGCATTTGTTATGACTGGTACTTCAATGACTTTAAAATTTATGTATTTTTGTCATTAATATTTTACAGGGTAGTAAGTTCAACTTTCTCTCCACGCCAGTGTTTCCTGTTATTTTCACCGAAAGTATGCAGATTTAAAATTATTTCTCCTTTCACTGGTAATTTTAATTTCCTTGATAAGTCTTCTTGAATTGCAGAGATTTGGCTAACACTGTCAAAAACACGTCTCGCAATACATTTGTTATGTCTACCTTCAGTCACAATATACTGTTTGAAGGATAATATTATATCCAGTTTTAGTAGAAGAATTTTGAACAATTTCTGCCGATGTTTTGGTTTCCTTACTTTTTATACTGGAGATAGCTGATACAGAATTAACACAAACACTTTCATGATGTTTACTGCAACAGTTACTAGAAGTTTATTCTTACAATTGATTTCTAAATGTTTACATCCAAAACACAGTAAGCACCTTCTGCTAAGTTTCAGAAAGTTGTGTTTTTCTTTGGAGTTCACTTCTGTTCATTTGTATTTCATATGGTCTTCTTTATCGCACAATATGCTGAAGGAGTTGGAACTTTCAGTTTATAATTTGTATAAGCTTTCATACGTTGTTCGTGTTGATAAATGTGTTGTTTCTGATTGGTTTTCCGCAGTTAATTAAATTTGCAGTTTCTTGGCAATTAACTTCCCTTTTTAAGAATTCTGTAAATTCTTTATATCAAATCTTGCTACCATTTTTTGACTTTTTCTGGAAATTTTTGCAAAATTATTACAACTTCCAGAAGTAATGTTTAACAGTGCTAAAATGTCTGATGTTGACTTTGCATTCATCATACAGTTTACGCAGTACTTTAACATTTGAAATGTCCCCCACTGGTTCAAAAGATCATGGTTTATTCATATGTGAAGTGATGACTACACCTTGTCTTCCAAAACGTTCTTTCAGTATTTCTATCACAGAATCATAATTCTTGTCACTTAAAGCAAAACCAGAAGTGACAGCTAAACATTACCGCCAAGTAAAGACTTCAGATATGCAAATTGTCAGCTTTTCTCAGTCCATTGTTATTGTGAATTGTATTTTCGAACTGGTTCCAAATGTCCAACTGTTTACACGAATCTCAGTAATAAGTTCCAGTTTTGCAGACGTGGTAACTTCAATACTTTCGTTTCTTCTGTAAGATTTGCCATTTCGTTCTCATCTATTCCAATTCTAGAACATTTCAAATTCTTTTTCAAAAGTTGTCGCATTCATCTGCTCCATATAGCAGTTTTATCCCAGTATTCTTGAGTTATTATAACTTCATTTTCAGTCTCTTCCGAAGTTACTTTTATTTCGATTTCTAAATCTAATCTTTTCGGTATGTTTTCTCAATTAACTGTTCATATAAATCTTTGATTGTTTCAGTTTTTTCCTTTTGCAGAATAGCATTTGCTATATTCATTTCGACTTTGATTGACTGGTTAGTTGTTAACTGCCTTATAGCTCATCATTTCTTTTTCAAATTTTCAAGAACGCTCTCCATTTTCAAAATGTTATACCTGTCGATTATTCTGGTTTGTATTAGTCCCGGGAAGGAGGCACCATAATTAAAATTGTATAAGTCTCTGATAAATCAGACTGGATTTAATTTAAGGTAACAAGTAGAGAGCATTAGTCTATATATCCTTTATTTATAAACACCAAAACTGAACTATTACATATACATGTTTTGAGAAAATAATTGAGAATGAAACCTTACAAACTTGCAGATGACTTTTAAGTTTTACTTCCTAGAGACAAGGACCAACAAATGGAGTTCTGAATGTAGGACAAATGTGAACATGAGAATGGTTTTCTTTTCCTCCCTTATATTCAATTACGAGGCTACGTTCCATTTCAGTGCGAAAGTTAACCACACAGTATACGAATCTGGGGGCTCAGAAAACCCTCACTGTACCGTAGAGCAACAAGATTCAGTGAAAACGGATGTGTTTTAATCAGTTTCGAAGACTACATTGAAGAGATAGTGAATGACAATACATATCTTGATATAGTATAGATCAGGCTTTTCTCACAGTTACAGGACGACTCGAATAATTTTGTATTCCTCAGGGTGTTGCACCTCCATGCTCTAAGTTGGATGTGCGTGAATTCCTCAACAGTGTTATTCCTAGTCGTTGGATTGGCCATGCTGGATTAAAGAACAAAAAGAAATGGGCTATCATCTGGACTGGCATGGCTCGAGGAAATCATATCAAACACTTACTATAATGTGATAATATAAAAACATTGGAGATGTCCTTTCCTTTAAATTTATTCTGATAAGTGGTTGCTTATAATTGACTTTATTCAAGTATGTTTAATATTGTACATCATTGTGAATAATCCTATACATTAATATTAGAAAGGGGGCTATCACTAAATTGTGAAAGTAAAATCGCAAAAGTTGTTATTGAAATATAGTATTACACTTTATTATAATAATATAGTAAATTGTTTTAATTAGCATATTTATATAACTAAAACAATAATTATCATTCTCATACATTTGTTCCTTCATTTTGTGCATTGTGTGCATGTTTGTGTAATATTTTTTAACATACTACTTTGAAGATTATAGAAGAAGGAAGCGTAAAGATCTTGCACTTTTGGTTTTCCAGCGTTTTTGGTACCAGAAGAGTTAGCACCCTGTCTACATTGTTAATAATTACCTTAATTGGCTACCTGTGCACCCTGTATTTGGAGCGTGTATTATCTTTCACGGTGCTAATCATCATCCATAAATACTGCTTCCACAACTGCAACTGATCTTGTATCTTATTCTTCTAAAATGAAAAGAATAAAAATATGCAGTTTCATTAATTAGTATATAAAACATAGGATATTACTATATAAGAAATTTAGTTCATTAGTGTGTACCAGTGATTCTCAAAGTAACTCAATATCAATTTTGAGAGCTATTAGATAGAGGTTCGTTTTCTTCGGGAGTTAAAAAAAAGTGCTGCAGAAATTTTTTTTCCTCCAAACTATGGTTGCTTTTTTGCCTAATTTTAAATTTTACACTAGCAAGTTCTCTTCCAATGAGAGATGACCTCCCAGTATTTTAGGGGTGTTGTAGTCAGATAGTAAGGGGATTAGGACTATAGTAATAAACATAAAACAAAACAAACTTTTGCATTTTCTTTGTTAAAATGCTGTGAACATACCTATTTTTATGTTTCTAGTTATATTTATACTAAATTCCATAGCTACTTTGAAGGATTTTTTTCCCTTCATTTAATCTGATGTAATGTAATCTCCAGTCACAGTTATTTACATTGAACTGAAGTGATCTGCGTACTGATTGAGTTTCCTGAAAAGAAGCCTTCAGTACTCCAGTAACATCTGACAAAAGCACATTCTCATAAAAAGGGTAGAAAGAAATTTTGTAAAACAACTCACATTGGCAGAATTTATTTCAACAGCATCAAAACAGGATGATGATGAGTTATCTTTTATTAATAATATTTCTGTACTTTCTTTATTAATAATATTTCTGTACTTATTATAAGATTAGGAAAATCGTGAAGTGTTAGGAATGAACTGATTATACCAGTCAAAAAGGAGTTATTACAGACTATACTGCGTAATTCATCATCTGAAAGATATCTTTGCATAGCTACAACTGAAAGAAAACTTTATGAAATGTCTAAAGACATTGAAAACTCTTTTTTCTGTTTTTTAATTGTTTAAAAATGTATTTTTCAATACAACAAATGAACTCTGCCAGACATTGAAGCCTTACTTCTTGCTTATGTGGTTTTGTACAGGATTAACAAATCTGTCTAGAGTTATTATTTGCCTTAATTTTATAAACAAACTTTAAAGGGAAAATATTCCTTCATATTAAGATTTTTTCCCCCCTTAACAGAAAGAAATTATTCCAATTGCACATATCAGCTTTGAATTAAAGTACTGTTTCACAGCTCACTCAAGAACTTGAATGGAACTTATTTGAGGCGAAATGTTTAATGAGTGCTTAACACTTGTTTTTTTTTTTTGTGTGTGTGGGTGTGTAACTAGCCATTATACTCTTATTTTACTTATGATTTTAATTTAGTTAATAAGTGAAATGTATAAGATGTTGGAAGATCAAACTATTTGTTAGTGTAGAAAAGTTTTCATATATAAACTATATTTAAAGTTAGGAAATATATACAGGAATTTGTTTACTTTTTTAAGCTAATATTAAGGAACTTCCTTTGGAAATCCTTCCATAAGATGTTTCCAAAGTGCTAAGACTAGGTATATTTTTTTAATTATTTCAAAAATTTTTATCAATCTGACAATGTAATTTTTCAATATTATTCTCCTGTAATTGAATACACTTCTTCCAATAAAAAATAAGCTGTTCTCAGAGAATTTGCAGGTGCCTCATTCAGTCTACTTACTCCAAACTGAATCCCCTCATCGTTAAACTCCAAACTGAATCCCCTCATAATGGTTTCTCAATTATGGGAACATAATATTTGTCACAGATGTTGAATGGTTTCTGAAGTTTTCCTACCTTCTTTCCACAATAAGAAAATGATTGCTATTTTCATCTTCATGATTGAAAAACAATGTTACAAAAATATGCCTATATTAGTGAAACAATTGAATTGAACTGGACAATTTTGCATGGAATAGCTCCATAAACATGTCAAGACTTGTCTCTGAATCTGGCTGATATTATTGCGTATAGGCTCTGGTAATTGAGCTAGGCTCAGTTCTTGGAACTTAGGAAACATCGTATGTTGTTTAGTAGTTAAGTAGCATAAAAAATTAATTCATTTGTCATTCATATACTTAAAAATATTTTTTGCATTTTTACATTAAAAATTTGAATTATTTCCACATTATGAATATAAAATCCAAAGTTTATTTCTTCCACCCCCTTTTCCTAAATTTGAATTTTTTTTTTTTTTTTTTTTTTTTCTTAGTCAGGAACATGCACTTTACGAGAATCTACAATTTTTGGTAGTGTGTTGGCTAAATGTTCCATTCCTGTCCTCCACTCAAGTGCAGCTTTATTGAGAATTGCAGAAATGGATTACAATGGTGCCAACAGTATTTTTATGAGAATTTTGCTGGAAAAGAAGTATGCATTGCCCTTCCGTGTCGTAGATTCTGTTGTGGCCCATTTTCTGAGGTAAGCTATGTTACAATTTTAATAAATGTGAATCAAAAGATAAAATTTTTATAAACTGAAGGATTTTTATGGGAATTGGTACAAATCTGACAATTTTTAGAAAAACTGAAGTTTTATGCTTAAAAATAAGGATTGAATTAATACCCTCAAAGTAAATTAGAACAGTGATATATCACAAAATTTTGCTAAAATACTGTTCATTCATTTTAAAATAAGTACAAACAAAATCATTATGTCAGTCTTGTATTTTTATTGACTTTATTGTTCAGTTCTATCCATTATTACCATTGTGTTAAAGAGTATTTAACCATTTGGCCAATAAGGTTGTATGTATGCAACTCAGATAATTTTTTTAACATCTTTAAAAAAGCATGTGTATATGTGTATTTTGAAATATGTCCTAAAAGTTAAGACAATTTCTTATAAGTAAATAAATCCAGTTATAAAGTAGCAGGATCATTTTAGCATTAAAATTAAGAAAATACCTCTTTTCTTGTAGCAGTTTTGGAAAATTTGGGGTATCATAGGAGACCACGCAAAGATAAGAAATATGTGTGTGTGGTACCTCACAAGTCACAGTGTTCAAGTTGTTATGAGGTGTGAGACAACAGACTTTGACATTGCACAAGCCATAATTCCTTCAGCTATGAAGCCACTTGGCATTACAAAAATCAGAGTTTCCTGCCCAGTGTAAAATGATTTTAAGTGATCTGCACTGTGTTTGTCACCAAAGCCTCTCGATTTCAGGGAAGCTGACGGACCAATGAACCTGTTCCTCCTCTGATATCATTTCAACAGTAACGAATCAGCGGATGTAAAATATAACCAAAAAATTAAGAGGACGTGTCTAATTTAGTCTGCAAACTGTTTTAGACAGACAAGGCAAGAACTCAGAAGGCTCTTAAACTCTTTGACTAGAGAGACTCTAGCTCATTGCAAGATCCTCACATAATGAGGACATTGACCTAAAATAATTGTTTCTATGCCTTCAATGTTGTTATATATTATTAATACAACTCATAGATTTATATTAAATGTATTTTTGTCCTATATGCAGTAAGTAATATGCAACCTTAATAAATGCAACCAACACTAGTTAGCACATAGAGTTGGGCCATCAGAGTAGCGTACCGACACCACTCCAGTGGTGAACGAGGGTTCCCAACTGCTTTAAAGAACTAAACTATTAGCAACTCTTATATATATTGCCATATATATGTCAAACATACAAACATGAAATTTCTTGTTGCACAGGTAGTGACATTTCCTGCATTTCTGTACCAAGGAGAAAATATATCAGTGGTACTATTTGCTGTAAATAGTACTAAAAACATATAGCATTAATCAAATTCACTGAAACAACCTTGTATTTGGCGTACATTCACCAAATACAAGGTTGTTTCAGTGAATTTGATTGTCACATTGGCATGTTTCTCTTCTATTGTAATATAGCATTAAGCTTCTAAATTTAACTTTCAATCTCAGGTAAAATTTTAAATGGGATTTCATAATATATGATGTTTCAGTTTTCATAATAGGAGTTGCTTTTCTCACCTGTTTTGGATTACTAGTCGATTTACGGAGGGGGATAAAGAATCGTCGATACATTAACAACCCTTGCTATTAATGGCAAATTAGAGCAGAACGCTCAACTGAACATAGCAAAACAGATAAACATGGTGCATTTCATTATATCAAAAATAAAAGATAACCAGTACACTCCAAGGCAAGATGACTTCAACTGGAAGTTTATGATGAAGCAAAAAAGGAGTTCGAATGCGTGTTCGAACAGAGAATGTGTCATCCCTCTAAGAATAACTGGTCATCATCTCTACACATAGTACATAAAAAGCCTACTGGTATTAGACCATTTGGAGATCACCGAGCACGTAATTCAGTTACTATTTTTGATTTAATAATGTTCCACATATACAAGATTTTGCTCAATCTCTTCATGGCAAAACAATGTTTTCTCAATTAGATATTGCACAAGCTTATCATCATATACTTGTCTATGAAAAGCACATATCTGATACAGCGGTAAATATTCCTTTTGGTCTTTTTGAGTTTCCTTATTTAAATTTGTGCTTAAAAATGCTGCTTAAACTAGGCCATTCAGTAACCAAGAATGAGAGTAAACCTTTATCTAAAGAGTAGACTCAATTTTGAACCTCAAAAAACTGGAACCTGTTAAAACTTAAGAAAGATTTTAGGGTTACTAAATTTTTATCGCAGATATCTGCAGCATGTATCTTATAATGAAGCACTACTCAGAGAATATTTGAAAAGCTAAAAAAAGAACAACAGACACAAAATTCATTGGTTTGTTCAAACAAGTAAATCTTCTGAAAATACTAAACAATAGTTAGCAAATACTGCATTATTAGCACACCCTTTCGGCAAATGCATCGCTTAAATTGTCTATGCATCTGACTATGCTATTGACAGATCTCTGAACCAAGCAACTAACCACAGAGTCAAACCTCTAGCACTTTTTCCTAGAAAGCTCACAACCACTGAGACAAAATAAAGTGCATATGATAGGGAATTATTAGCAATCAATGCATCCTTTAGAAAGTTTAGACACATACGTGAGAGACACAAATTTGCAGTGTTTACCGATCTTAAACACAAATACTTGCTTTTAAACAAAAACCTGAAAAATTGCTTCCCAAATCAAAATTGTCAACTAGACTTTTAATGTCTAAAATAGACAGAAATTTTACCAACTGTGCTACATGGGCTGAGAACAGCTGTCAATAAAAACATTAGTGTCACTTCCACTGAACTTGTGTATATAATTACAATTAAACTTCTGGGTTTTTTTTTTTTTTTGACATATCAAGTGCTGAAACTGACTCTGTTGAACACATCGAACAACTCTGAAGCTGCATGCAGCAGCTTAAACTGAAACCAACTGGATCACATGCAACAAAAGCAGTGTTTATTTGCAAAGGTTTAAATATGTGTTTGTATGACATGATGCAGTACAACAGGTGCTACAACCATCTTATAATGACCTTTTTAAAATCCTCAAACATAGTGCAAAATTTTTCAAATTAGCCATTCACAGAAAAAATGGTTTTAATCTTGACTTACTGTGCAAACTATGTATGTCTAACGCAGACATGGGTTGAAAAACTAGGAAATTTCAGGGTATTCAAAAGCTGACCAAAAATTGTAAGAGAATTTAAATATATATGGCAACCCCCTCCCCAAAAAAAAGACAATTTTAAGTTGAAAGTAATCTTTTTTGGGGGGGGGGCAAATTGTGTTTTAGTATGAGCATCAATCAGGCACCTGGCGTAGAGCCAATTTTCACAGCTGTAATCAGATTGTCCTTTAGACAAGCAAGTTTCCAGTAATCTCAATCAAGCGACATGCATGTGCAATGCACGTTGAATGAAAGAAAACACCTTCCCCTTTCTTGTATAAAATAAAATCTATTTGATCCTAGTATAGGGTACACACGGGATTTGGTGACATTATGATGAGCAATAAATGGGTCATTTTGGTGTTGGCGACAATTTTCAAAATCATGCCAAAGCCATACCATATACTAGGATTTTGCAACAAAGTCTTTTAAAGCTCATAATTTAGGAAGCCCCATAGCAACTAATTTCATAAAAAAGAACCTTACAGATGGTGTGCTATTTTTTGCTTCATAAAAACCTACAACTGTATTTAAAAAAAAAAAAGAGCAAAGAAACTTGGATTAGGTGCAAAGTCAAATAGTATTTAAGATCTGTGCGAATTAATTTCAAAAATACACGAGTCTGAAGACAAATGTGAAGCACTATGAAATTATATTTCCGTATGTTTATCATCATCATTACGCCCCCATCATGCTAAAATACCCTGGCTGATGGATAGATTTCATTGATCAGTGTTCTGTTACATACATTTAGTAAGCAAAAGTGTATTGTTTTTGTACTATCATATGCACTTACCAAGTCACTAAGCTTTTTTACTTGTTAAATGCAAATGAAAGTGTGTTTCTTGTACCCTTTTTCACTTTTTCCCACAATTTCAAACCTGTATCTAAAACTTTTGCATTGCATAAACGAAAGCAGTAATAAAGATAAACCTGAAGATGTATAATTTCTTATTATCCCCCCCCCCAAGAAAAAAACTGTGGATGACAGGAAAAAAAGTATGGTTTTATTTATCTAGCCAGCATACGTAAATTAAACATTAAATAAAATCCATGCTGATTAGTGTTGTTAGTACTCTTAATGAACACCTCTGGTAGTTATAAAAGGGGCATAGTATAGCTTTGTTAATGTGTAAAATATTGTTGTTTCTTTCTTTTTTATTGTTATTATTATTATTTATTTATTTATTATATTAAAAGAATTTGTGTTACAGCACTTTCTAGGACATAAGAACCATAGGGTTGCACAGTAAATGGGCTATGAAAATTTTAATAAAGGCTTGCATTTGTCTTTATCGTACAAAAACAAAGTACCAAGCTCTAATTAATTGCAGAAACTGACTTAATTCACTATTCTACTAAGAGTTTCAAATGTAAACAAATGGTGGCTTCATTAGGCTTAGTAGCACTTTAACAACTTTTAAATTGTTGATAATTCTACAACTATTGGATGTCATTAACTAAAGGTATAAAAACGTTAACTGGACCATAAGAACAACAATCACTTTTAAAGCAAAAAATGCACACTTTACCAACATGTAAGAATAAGAAAGCTGAGTAACGGACTAGGTACACATGTATATACACTCACGTTTGTGAAAATTGCAACACCATGAAGGACTTACGCGAGTGAGCTGAAATTTTCAGGAAATGCAAAGTAGCGCATGATATGCAAATGATTAGAATTGCAAATCCGTAGCGCATGCGTATGCTGAGCAGCGCCCTCTGAACGGCTGATGATCCGAATAAAATAGACGGCTGTAGCGAGGCGTGTATGGTTATC
>KK118723.1:126748-208460 GCA_000611955.2 Stegodyphus mimosarum | reverse complement strand
AGCAGAGTGGTAAATAACATCAAGGACACGAGGAAGGAAGCAAAAAAGAAGTCTAGCTGTCCCAGCTAAGAATCTTGTCTCGGTTTGATAGGGAATGACAAACTTATCAAACTGAATTTCTCCGATCGTTGCATTAGACTTATTGCTTCCTATCTGCGAGACAAAATCTTGGCTATAAAAATTGGCAATACTGTTTCTACCACAAGAAACATCTTCACTAGAGTGGCCCAAGGATCAGAACTTTCACCATATTTATGTAAGATTTACTGACAGAGAGACAGACAAAGAAGACAGATGTCTTGTTTTGCACCCGCTAAGTCTTTCTGCACCGATGGGCGAAAAATCAAGCTAGGGTGCGAAGGAAAGGTATATAGAAAATGGGCAATTTCGTATTTCAGAGGAGAGTAAAAAAGGAACTTCGTATACTTATATACGAGTTCTAAAGGCCAGGAGAAAAATATGGGACAAAATAAAATTAAAAATAAATGGCCCAAAAGTAATGGAGAGGAAAAAAATAAAAAGGGCCTATAGAAAGAAGAGGAAAGGAAGTAAGAAAATGTCCTAAATACGACTGTGTCCAAACAAAAGTATATATTAAGGAAGGTAACATATTGCGGTATCCAAACATATTCATACACTTTTTTTTGGCAAACGACATCAGACAAGATCATAAAACCATACACAGTGCGAGAGCAAATCAGCAAAATTAAATAAATAAATAAATATCAGAATTTTTTTATTTTGGTTAATTATTTTTTTAAGCATTATATTTATTTAATAATTTAATCATCATAGTTTACTACATATTTGTACCAATCTAACAAGTTGAGGCACACTTTATTAGCATATGCTCATAACTCTAAGAGATGTATTCAAGGAAATATAAATTAATCTTATTGTTTTCTTTATTTGCGAACTGAAAGAAAAAATTGCGATCGAAAACAGTAAAACTGCAAACTTTTACATTCATCGATGCCCAAGATCCCCTTTCCCCGTCTCGACAAAGTCCTCAAAGGGGCCCAGATAGGGAGTGCTGACAGACGGCGTCTACTGATAAGGATAGCGTCACTACAGGTTACAGGAAAAATAAACATATGATATAAAGCAATTTCTAACTATTATTTAATGTCAGAGGCCTACAACCATAATAAAAATTTAATTTAAATTCACTTAAGTAATATATATTTGATTTAGTTTAGAGAAAATAAGGCTACTTATCTGAATGCTCCTGTTTTCATTCGGATTGCAGAATGAACAGCGAGGAAGTTGAGACCCCTTTTGCACAGAAAAATCTGTCATATTTGAGGGCGAGACACTTCGGAGAAAATTTAAAAAAACTTTTTTTTTATTAATTAAGGCTTTTTTCCGGAAAAAACACATAAAAATTTCGCAGCTGGCCAAGCTGCTGTCTCCATCGTTCGTGATCACAGCGCCCTCTCCTACGAATTTTACATATTCACTCTGTTGCCTTTCAATACAGGTTAAAGTTAAAAAATCATTACAAATCCAAACGAAAAATATACAATCAAGGGGTCTAGTCTGGACACCGGTCGAGATCGATGTCGGAAATACAGTCGGGATTCTCTTTCCACTCGACAGCAAACGGGAGAACGAGTCTGACCAACAGAAGAAAGCCGGGACGCGTATTTTTGTTTCCTCCCTGTAAGACAGACAGACAAAGAAGACAGATATCTTGTTTTGCACCCGCTAAGTCTTTCTGCACCGATGGGCGAAAAATCAAGCTTAGGTGCGAAGGAAAGTTATATAGAAAGGGGGACAATTTCGTGTTTCAGAGGACAGTAAAAATGAATCTCGTACACTTTGTACGAGTTCAAAAGGCCAGAAAGAAAAGTCGGGACAAAATAAAATAAAAATAAATGGCCCAAATGTAATAGGAAAAAAAAAGGGCCTATAGAAAGAAAAGGAAAAGAAACAGAAAATTTTCCTAAAATACGATTGCTAATTAATTTTTTTTTATTTGTTACACATAATATTAATTCATTAATTTAACCCTCATAATTTATTAAGGCATTAGTTTAACAAATTCAGGCCCACTGTATTTATGTTAGCATATAATTCTAAGTATGAGAACTGAAAGAGATCCTAGTAACAAAGATAACAGTCTACTGCACTTATCTATGCCCAAAATCCCTATTTTTCCTCTCAAGAAATTCCTAAGCAAGTAACGGGGCCTTCGAAGGGTAACTGTTGATTGACTGCTGATAAGGAACGTAGCGTCTCTACGGAATAGTTACGAGAAAAGGAACCACATGATTTAAAGCAATATACTAACTATCGTATGATGCTAGAAACTAATGAAAATAATGACTAAATGAATTTAAGGGCACTTTCAAGATATAGGTTAAATTAAAGATATAGGTTTCAAGATATAGGTTAATTAGAGAAAGGAAGATTACTTATCTGGATGCTTTATCCCTTCTTTTACTTCTGTCTTGTAGAAAATAAACAGTGGTGAATAAACAGTTTCCTTCTTTCGTTTGATTGAAGAGAATCTTCAGTTGATGGGCGAGATGTTGCAGAGGAAATGTGTGATATAATTTCTTAGGCAGGTAAGCGTTTATTGACACATACATTAAAAAAATTACGCAGCTATGCTAAGACGCTGCCTCCAAACACCATACAGCCAGCGTGTGCCTCCCTGTAAGATTTACTGAATTATTACCACGGAGTATAATGATTTTATGGAATTATTTTTCTTAGGAGGTCTGAAAAATATCTTCACATTAATCATTCATAAAAAGTACTACAAGCCTTACAGGATGAAAGTTGTAAATTAATTTTATAACTTGAGGAATAAAATACAATCATTAATGAACAGAACAAACATCAGACGAACAAAAATTTGTACTTCAGTAACAACTTCTTATCAAAAGTCTCCTGGGCAATAGCCCTATGCTTATCTAATGCAGAAAATTATTTTTCGAACGTCGATAGTAACGCAATCCATAGCATAAAAAACATACATTTCTTCGTCCGTTACGAAACATATCCCTCGGCTTAGCCGCATGGCAACTCAATAGATGTTTACATTTGGAATGGCACAGATTCAACAGCAGCGCCATCTAGTGAATCGCGACATTTTTGGACCCGTTTTTCTACTATGCAGTTTCACCTCCTTAACATTACCTCAATTTTCTAGAAAATTGGCTCACTCTTTCGAAGACTGCAATTAGTATTGAAAAACCAGAAGCAATAATTTTTCGTAAAGATCAAACAAATTTCACACCACTATGAACTCTTCTGTTTGATGAAGAATGTGACTGGGTTGCGACGAAGTCAAATATCTAAAAGTCATTCTAGATAAAGAAATTTGACTTTTCAGAAGCATCTTTCGCCTGAAGGACTTCCGCTTTGATGCACATAACAGTATACTAAGAAATTGCCTCTTTCAATTGCATGCTTATCTCCTCCTGATTTTTTCATTTTTGATCTGTATTATGATCTCTTATGTGCAACAAAATAGAAGTTCGATTTCTAAGGTAAAAAATATACTTTATTCCATTCTGGCCCAAGGCCCAAGGCGTTGACTTCCGGAGTACCTTTGCAATTAAATGCAATTACCTCCACAACATAATTAAGAGAGACTGAGATAATTAAGAGTAAACAATAGCAAAGTAAAGTAGACAGAAGAATTAAAGATTAAAAGGAGCAGGAAATTCTGCCGCTGTCTCTTAGCCAAGTATTTACATTTTCCCCAGCAGGCAAAAAGACGGAAGCTAATTCAAAATATTTGAGTTGAGTGTGTGGAGTGTTGTATATTACTTATAAATTTAGATTGTATTTAATTTTTGTAAATGGAGTGGAGTTCCAGCAAAGATGCATATCTTAAACATCTGAAAGATCCTGTATTGGCAGAATCAGGTTTCGAACGAGTTAAAAGGATGTATAAGCCGAAGTAGGTATAAAACTCTAAGAGGGAATAGAAATAGAATTATAGATTAGATATCTACTAAAAAGAGAGAGGAGGATCTGCCTTTAAAAAATTGTTTTTATTTATTTTTTTTTTAAGCCAACGCAGGGTTTTCTTCCTCAAAGGATCCGTTGGCGGCGGTGCGTATTTACTCGCCAAGCTCGCTGGTTAATCGGCCATTATTTTAGCGGTGTACAGTTCACTTTGATTAAAGCATATAAATTAAAGATACATATTAAAGGCTTATAAATTAAAGTTAGCAGAAAAAGACATAACATTAATAGGTTAAACATGATACAGCATATAAATTAAAGTGTATATAGTAATACTTGGGCTTAGCAATACCTCATATTTCTTTTATTAAATTTATAAGACCCTGAAAAGGGCCTTTTTTTAACTGTGCACTTACAGAAATTGTAGGGGACTTGTTGTCTTTTTCATTAAGAGTTCTCATAAAGTGTCTTTTTCATTAAGTATTCGATATTCTCAAAATTGTATCTAATAATGAGTGCTACTGTACATATAATAGATTAATGGATTCATTACTAAATAATACATTTAAAACATTCATTTTAGACAAGCAGTTTTTCAAATGTTTCAAACGCAAAGTTGTTTTTTTAATTTACTTGTTGATAGCTTAAAGCATTTTATTTTGAAAAAAAACTGCCTTTTTCATAATAAATTTGGCAATGCCATGAATCTTCAGTAATATTCAAATCCTTTAGACTAGCATTGTAAATAAAACTAGAATATTATACATTTTATCTTTCAATAGTCATTCAAACTTTGATTATTACACAAAGCAATGGTTTGCTATCTTTGATGATTCTGGTAATATATAAACTATTTTGTCATCTCAGAGAACTAGTAATACTTTTTATGGTGAAAATGCGGTTTACGGCACTGCTTGGCGATTTTTTGAAAATCGCCAATTCGGCGCGTTTCTGCGAAACGTCTTTGCAATTCATTGCAACCTTCCCGACACGCTCCGCGAAAACCTATTGTAAACAAAACATACAATTCTAAACCATAAATTAGTATGGAAACTATTGCCACAAAAATATAATAAAATAATATGCAAAACGAACATTACAATCATTAAAATATTCGTCAGTTACCTTTAAATTAATTATTTACATTTTATGTTGTAATACTTACACATTTTATGCGTTACATAACCTTCCCAACACGCTCCGCGAAAACGTAACCAAAATGGCATCCCAGAAAGAAGGAATTTTTTTTAAAAGGGCATTAAAATTACAAACGATACCATGTACACACCGTTCCGTTTTAACTTAAAAAAAAATCTGAGAATTGCACAATGTAGGCAATGCACACAAATAAACAAAATAAGCTAGAATAACTAAATAAATTACAAGAAAATGCCATGTGCACAGCGTTCCTTTTACACTTAAAAAAAACTTCAGCGAATTGCACAATATACGCAACGTACACAAATGAACAAAATAAGCTAAATTAACGAAAATAAATTACAAGAAAATGCCATGTGCACAGCGTTCCGTTTTAACTTAAAAAAAACATCAGCGAATTGCACAATGTAGGCAATGTGCACAAATCAACAAAATAAAATAAATTGCAAACGATACCAGCGTTCTGTTCTTCAGCTGATACAAATTATTTCAATAAAAGGCAACAAAATATAAAAATTAAGCAACTTGCACTTCCAATAAAGTAATAAATGTACATGTACATTCACTCACCTCTCTCAGCATCACAGCTAAATCCATAGCGGCTTGGTATTTCGCGAAATATACGGAACGAAAATAGCCAACACTCAACACACAAAATACAACGACAACTGAAATAACTACTTAAATTAACACGTCAGAATTTCGAATAAACCGCTACGTCATCTCACATTACCAATAAAACCGTTCTCTATAAAATAGGAAACACGCATGCGTGAAAACTACATGTTTCCGTAGCTTCAAAATACCCAGTCAGCCATCTTCGCGGATATACGGAGTTACCCATGTTGGCGCGTTTATTGCTCATTCAAAAACAATCGCCGCCAAGCAGTGCCGTAAACCGCATTTGGGCCCTTTTTATTTCATTCTAGTTATCTATTGTATGTAAACACTAAAAAGTATCTTCTGAAAAGTAATTGTCAAAATACATAAAAAATATATCAAAATTTTAAGCATGAAAACTGATTTCATTCTTCTAAACAGCCGTGTTATCAATTATCATCATCCCACCCGCCGTATTTTCACCACCTCATCCTGTACTGATGCACCGCTAGCTAGCGGCAAAACGCAGCCGAACGAATTCCACGGGTTACCAGTTTTGAACTATTATCGCCATTTTTGGCAGTTTTTATATTTACCGGATCCTTTGCGGAAGTGCTTCCCGAACGTATTTCAGAGTCCTTTTCTTCTATATACAGTGTCTCCCAAAAGTGTTCTTACACTTATGATTTTCGCTGAAATAGGTCTCTATCCATTAATTAAAAGTAAACTTTCTGAATGAGATAATAAGATCTATAATCTGTTTGTAACAAAATTACATGATATATTTTTCAAATATAGCGAAACTTTAAGAAATTAATAATAAAAAAATGACAAACACTTTATCTCGCAAAAGTCTTCGTACACTTAAAAAAAATCGTGACATATTAGTAAATATTTTCATTTTTCGTTAAATTAATATTTAGTAGGATATCCTTTAGCATCCATAACAGCTTTTAAACGTCTGGGAATAGATTTTACTAGTTTTTTTATAATTTCCGTATCAATTTTCATCCATTCTTCCATCATGATTGTTTTGATTTCGCTTTTCATTTTAATGTTGTGTTTTCATACTCTAACCTCCAGTTCTTACCAAATGTGTTCTATGGGGTTTAAATCTCGCGATGGAGGGGGTGTTTTCAAAACCTGTGGACAATTAAAGAGACACCACAGGTGAACATTGAGAGCTGTATGCTTAGGATCGTTATCATGATTAAAAATAAAGTTGTTTCTAATACCCAAATTTTGGGCAGATAATTTTAAATTGCCTCTTAAAATATTTTAATAAAGAGAATGATTCATTATGCCAAATTACCTAGTCCTGATGCTCCTATGTAACCCCACACAAGAACTCCTCCACTGCCATGCTTAACTGTTCCAACAAAGTTCTTAGAATGAAGTTCCTCATTTTTTCTTCTACGTACAGTTATTCGACCTTCGGAACCAAAAATGTTAAATCAGCTTTCAACAGCAAATAGGACATTATTCCAGTACGTTTCGGGTGTATTTATCATTGATTTTGCGAATTCTAAACCTTCTGTTTTTCTCACTAACAGTAGATTTTTTACTGGCAAAACGCTCGTGTAATCCAGCTTCTGTGGGAACTCGTCGAATAGTTTCAGGTGAAATTCAAGTCGAAAACTTTGCATTAAATTCTGCAGAAACTTTTACAGCACTCAAATGTGGGTTTTTCACAAATTTTCCAATAATAACTCTCTCATCACGTTTAGTTAACTTTCTTGGTCGACCTTTTCTTACCTGGTTTTCAATCCGATTTTCTTCTTTAAAGCATTTTATTGCACACTGCACTGTAGAATGGGATAAATTAACTAATTTAGCGATATTTCGAATTGATTTACCACTATGGTGAAAAAATATCAGTTTTCGAATGCTGTTTGTAATTTCTTTACGACTGCGACCCATTTTTCAATTATAAATAGAATATTATGAAGTAAACAATAAAAAATTAAAGCAAATGATTTTTTAAATTCCACCACAATGCAAAAATTAAAAAAAATTAATAATTCTAATTTTGCTTTTATCCAAAAATATTTCATTGTACGAAGACTTTTATGAGATAAAATGTTTGTCATTTTTTAATTATTAATTTCTTAAAAATAAAGTTTCGATATATTTAAAAAATATTTCATGTAATTTTGTTGCAAATAGACTATAGATCTTATTATTATAATCTCATTCAGAAAGTTTACTTTTAATTAATGTATAGAGTCCTATTTCAAAGAAAATCATAAGTGTACGAACACTTTTGGGAGGCACTGTAGTTCTGCTGAGCACCGGCTGAATGCAAACATTTCCAAAATAGTTATAAAGCTGTTAAGTTTCTGGACTCATGTAAATGCTTCTGTGCTTTTAAACAATGCAAATTTTTAGTTAGGTGTTTAATTTGGATTTTCTTCTGCAAAGAAACCATTGGTGAAAGTGGCTTTTTTATCACCAACGGTAATGGTTGTAGCAACATACGGTTAAATTTTGAAATAAAGAGTGGTATAAGTAGATAGATATTTGGAAGTAAGGATACTTGTTTTCATAGATGCTTTGTTCAGATTTTTTTGGGAACGAATCGAGAGTTCGATGTGGTGCAGTAGTGTTCTGATGAAGTTCATAGTAAATAAACATTTCAAGCCGAAAATATGGTACTCTTCTGTTGGACCGGATTCAGAAATGTATGTATGTGTGTGTGCGTAAGTGCATACATGAGCACATACATCCGTACATGCGTACATTTCTCAGTTGGGTTGTAAAACAATTGTTATTTATTAATGTACGGTATTTACTCGCATATTTTTGCCCCTTCTTCTATTAATTTTATCGCTTGAAAACTGAAGGGAAAATGTATGTTGTGTATAGTATTTCTAAAAAGATGACTTAAAAGATAAGCCCAGAACATTAAAAAGTACCCATAAAGACACAATAATATTATATTATATATTTCAAAGGACTTATCAGTTTCAATTATATTCTCTTTACTTACACAAAATAATTTCCTATTCATTAATACACTGTTATCAAAAATGAGAAGTTCCTATATCATATGCTGAAAAAAAAAAAAGCGGGGGAAATATGTAAGTAAATATGGCATTTAGTTTGTGAAAACCATATTGCCACCTGAACAAAATTGTAGATTTACGTATTTTTGCTAGATGTTGAGTATAAAAACATTGTATTAAAAATAGCGTTAGTAACAAAATTAGATACTTTTTATTATATCTGCACCCCTCATCATAAAGTTGCGAACTTGCTAGTCACTGATTTTTTGTCAAGCTAATGTGAGAAAGGCAACAGTCATTTTCAAAATAGAATAATGCCAAAAATTCTGTACATAAGCAATCGGTCAATAAAATTTAAGGTTGGAATGCGCTTTAGCCCACTGCTTGGCGGCGATTGTTTTTGAATGAACAATAAACGCGCCAACATGAGTAACTCCGTATATCCGCCAACATGGCTGACTGTTTGTACGTTGCCTACATTGTGCAATTCGCTGAAGTTTTTTTTAAGTTTAAAAGGAACGCTGTGCACATGGCATTTTCTTGTAATTTATTTTAGTTATTTTAGCTTATTTTGTTCATTTGTGCACGTTGCCTACATTGTGCAATTCGCTGAAGTTTTTTTTAAGTTTAAAAGGAACGCTGTGCACATGGCATTTTCTTGTAATTTATTTTCGTTATTTTAGCTTATTTTGTTCATTTGTTTATGTTGCCTACATTGTGCAATTCGCAGATTTAAGTTAAAACGGAACGGTGTGTACATAGTATCGTTTGTAATTTTAATGCCCTTTAAAAAAAAATTCCTTCGATGCCATTTTGGTTACGTTTTCACGGAGCGTGTCGGAAAGGTTATGTAACGGCAAAAATGTGTAAGTATTACAACATAAAATGTAAATAATTAATTTAAACCTAACTGAAAAATATTTTAATGATCATAATGTTCATTTTATTATCTTTTTGTGGCAACAGTTTCCATACTAATTTATGCTTTAGAATTCTATGTTTTGTTTACAGTAGGTTTTCGCGGAGCGTGTTGGGAAGGTTGCAATTGCAAAGACGTTTCGCAGAAACGCGCCGAATTGGCGATTTTCAAAACATCGCCAAGCAGTGGGCTAAAGCGCATTTTCACCAAATTTAAAAACCAAGAAACATTGCTAATAAAACATTTATTTTCACTTTAAAATACACCAGAGAACTGCGGTTGTGTGCAGCTTTGGAATTGTGCATCGGCCAGAAATATATATTATTTTATACATGTACTGGGTTCCCACATGGGTGTTTAATATATATAGTTAAAAAAGCCAAAAGGTAATAATAAAAAGACAAAAAGTGTTGTGTAAGTTATCTTACTAAGAAAAATGAACATTGATATTATGAACTGAAAAAATATTTCTGATACTTAATACTGTGTTAGGAATTGTAAACGTATGTTGTTTTGAAAAATTTTCTGATTTTGCTCTTGAATTTTATGAGGCTTACATGTAAAGGAAGCGATGCTTAATAATAAAGTTAAAAAAATAAAAAAAAGTTATGTTTTAAAGAAAAATGAGCATTAATATCACAAACTAAAAAAAAAATAAATAAATAAATAAAGGAATTCTGAAAGGGTTCTGATTTTAACAATGGCTCTGAATGGCTATTTTTAAGTTTAATGCATGGTTTATCAGTACAGATTGTCAATAGCAAAAGGAATAGCCAAACATATAACAAGACACTATATGAATGTACATTTACACTAATATGGGAATTGTTGTAGACATTTTATATATGTGAAAAGTGAAAAATATGTACTGTCATTCTATAAAAATATTGAATGTTTTTAATAAAATATATCATGAATTAAATGCATTTTTATTTCAATCAATTAATTTAAAAATAATATTTTTAAGAACGATATATATTGCTTTTAGATACAACCTTACTAAAAAAATCAGTAGCAAAGTATGGAATAAAACAAAAACTATTTAATGAATATGCATGAAATTGATCTAAGAGGTCTATTCTTCACACCAAATGGGTCTTTCATGATGTGAAACATGTGCAGTGGAAACATCACACTAATAATCAGTACGATACCCTCTAGCTGAACTGCATGCTTGTCATTGGTGAGGCAAGCTGGCAGTATTGTTGTTAATCACTTGTTTGTGGCAGTAGCACATAAACCACAAAAAATACATCATATTCAGTAAAGACTAATTAAAAAGCAATTGATCATAGTTCTGTTACAGTATCCACACTAGAATGCAGTGGCTAATGTACAGCTGCCGAGACTCGAGTGGAAATCTCATTGTTGATTGAAGATAGCTTATAATCAACTTTGAAAAGCTTCTTTCCCAGAAGCAACTGAAAAAAACACTGTCAAAAAAGTCTTTAATGGCAAATATAAGTTATGACCCAATTCTTGAAAGTCAGTTTCCACAATAAACTTAACATTTTCAATACAGACCACATTTTAGCTTCGTCCACTTCAATTTTTTTGCTTGATGTCTTAACCGTTTAATTTCTGGTAAGATTTCATTTTCTTCTATCTCATTAAAAGCTTCTTCAAGGATTGAAATCACCTTTAGAAGTTCTCAGAGGTGTAGCTAGGGTTTTCAGCGCGTGGGGACAGCTGAAGGTCTTGCATCCCTTTCTGTGTGCCAAGAATGGAAAAAGCTTCATTCTAAAATTTCGTAATATCAGTTTGGATGTTACGAAACTGATTTGGATGTTATGAAACTGATCCCTGGATGCTGCACTCGGGAACAGATGTCCCCCCTTGTCCCTTCCTAACTACGTCACTGGAAGTTCTTCAATTTCTGTTATGATAAGGTGCAATGAATGAACGGCTGCAAATTCTGTAAATTGTTTTGCATGAAATATCACATTTATATGTAATCATCTGCCCAGAATACAAAGTTACTTTTTTATATTCCTACACAAGGCACATATACTTAAAAAGTTTGATTTCGTCAGAGACACCGCCCTGGCCCCCACTTCAGTAGGCCACTGCTATTGTAAACTTAAACAAGGTTAGACAAAATTTATGGTACTCTTTAATAATCTTCCCAAGCCTGACAAGAATCACCAGGCAAAATGCTGTGTCGCTGAAGTTTAGACCCCTATTCACTGAATTTTATGAAAATGTATTTTATCTGGCGACCCACTACCAGAATGCACATGGTTTTTGAAAGTTGAGAGTCATGTTTATAATTTATGTTTATGATTAAAGTGTGGAGCTCTTTTTTCTCATAATGCCTCTGTGGAGTTTTCCAAAAAAAAAGTGTTTCATTTTTTGCAGAAATACAGCATTTTGCCTAGAAGTATAGTGTAGAAATGCACATGCCATAAAGTTAATTTATGCAATTTTCTGATGTTTTTGTAATTTAAAACAGATGGTTGTGCACGTGCACAGGAAGACCAGGAAAAAAGAAAATTGTTTTTTATTATGGATGTTTGTTGCATTTTAAAATTAACTGATTTGTTGCCATTTTGTATAATTTTGAATGTTTTCTTCATGGATGTTTGCCTTACATATGTTTTTTAGTGTTTTATTATGGATGTTTTTTACATTTTTAATGTTGTTAATTCATTGGCGTTTTATGTGTACTACCGTTTTATTTTAAAATGGTGGCACATATAAGCAGTAGTAAAATGGTTACAGTAGTAACTGTTTTTAATGTTTTATGTTGGCAGAAAATTAGTTGCCAGTGATTGACAACTTTGTAGGATTGTTGGATGGATAATGCAAGATTATCAAAAATTACTGCTTACATGTTAATATACCACTTGGTGCAATTTTGCAATTTTTTAGAGATGAAAAGGTAAAAGTTACTTATTGGGTGTAAGCTGGCAATTTTCACAATTTGTTTTTAAGAACTTACCAAACTATCAATATTTATTTATTTAAGTTGACAGACATTATCAACATATTGAAAGAAAACACACTTTATTGATATAAAATACAAATTTTAATTATTAAATAAGGATTAAATGATACATTAAAAAATAAAAAACTCATTTTTTGTGAAATCCTTCTGCAGTTTTCCCCCGCTATTCTCCCATTGTACATAGCAATTTGTTTTTGCTTTAAAAAACATCAGAGAATGTCACAAACTCAGCACTGTGCGCAAGCTTAGCACTTCACAATGACTATTTACTAAATGCTTCTCATCATTGTTCCTTTTAATTATTTTGCCACAAAATAATGCATTCTTACAGAAATTTTACTACAGTTTCATTCACTGCTGTCAAGTGCACATTTTAAAATTGAGCTTTTATAAAAACTGTTAGAACTTGAAATACAAGAAGGATGTATATGAAAATAGCGACATTGCTTGACTAAAGCATTCTGTAAGCATGGATACTGTAAGGACACTGTTATACGCATTTTGAAAATTTGGCAACTTCTGCTAAGGTGGTTATGATAATCCCTAATTACCCCAAAATTTTTAAGTAGCAGAAAGCAGCACAAGGAAATGAAGTAGCAGAAAAGTTCCAAAATTAAAGTGGCATATAAATTTTACTAGTGCATGTTTTTCAAAAGTAGCAAATTTTTGAAAAACTGGAAAATTTGGAAACAGTGTGGGCCAGTCGGTATGCTGCACACATTTATTTAGTTAACTTAATGGCTTTGTATAACTAATATAAATAGTTATATATGATAATATAATATATAATTTGTAAAACTAATGTAAGGTTTTTATATTGTTTAAATCTGTAAAAGAATTGAAAGCATATAATTAAATTTATAATAATAGGCATTTTACATAAAAAGAAAAACAACCAAAGATGGATACTGGAATTCTATCAATTCTATGACAAACTTGTTTTTATGTGTCTATACTCTTTGTAATTAATTGTTTTTGTATAATTTTCAGCGACTTTGGATTATTAAGCCCTGAACTGTATTTTGTTATAAAATCTACTACTGCAACTTTTATCTGTACTGGTGTTTTAGGAGGCTTTATCAATATGCAGATGGTAAGGGCCAATTTTTTTCGGAAACATGCTGCTTCCGTATTTGAAAGTGAGCATTTAGCGAGGGTAAGTTTAAAATTTTTACTTTTGTATTTGTGCAACTCCCTATGTGCAGCTTCACAAATTGGTAAAAGTTGCTTATCATGTGAAAGTTGGTAATTTTGGTGTGATAAAATAAATAAATAAGTAAAATAAAAAATAATAATAAAAAAAAGTGCTTCGCTGTTTATAGTGAATCAACGCAAAATGCCAAAACGAAATTAATAGCCCTTTTTGAGCAAATTACCCCTTTGAGCTAAAAATCTGAAGGATTTCAAATTTTATATTATGCCCAAAAGGTTTTTTTTTTTTTTACATTTTGCATGCTATATTAATATTATCACCCTTAATAAAAAACTCATAAGTGCTTTATAAAATATGAAATGGATAATAAAACAAATTCCAAATTTGAGCTTCCAGAGCCCATATTCGGGTGGAGATCCCTTTATCATATTCGGGTGGAGACATGCATTATTCAAAATTTGATGGCTCTGGGTACCATTGTTTTATCACAATGTGAAAATCATGCACATATTTTTCATTTTAGCCCGAAGGGGCAATTTGGCCAGAAGAGCTATTAATTTCATTTTGCGTTAATTCACTTTAAATGACAAATTACTTTTTTAAATTGTTTGCCACCAAACATTAGAGCCCTGTATTATATTTAAAGAAATTAAAAAATGAAGAATCTGTATAAATGTATGTATGTTTCTCACATTTTGATAAAACAATGGTACCTAGAGCCATCAAATTTTGAATAATGCATGTCTCCACCCGAATATGGGTATCTGGAAGCCCGAATTTGGAATTTGTTTTATTATCTATTTCATATTTTGTAAAGCATTTATGAGATTTTGATTAAGAAACTCAATGATTTCAAAGCAAGCAATGCAACACTGTAATGAAAGGGGGAAAAAAATTATCTCTAGCGTGAGAGACTGTGTATCGAAAATTCTAAAGCTATGCTCTTTTAAATATTTTGTTATATTGCTGTTGAATTTAATTTTATGGTTTAAGTGCGAAGAACATGATATTTGATAAAGTAATGCATAAAATGTTAAAAAACACGCCTTTGGGCATAGTAGAAAATCTGAAAGCTTTCAAATTTTGTGTTAATGTACAAGAACACCGTCTTGGCCCTTCTATACCAATGTTTATTGCTAATTACTGTGTCTACAGGTCCCACAGAGCTATTAATGTGAACAGATATAGAGGAAAAGACCTATGGCTATCTTAAGTAATTATACAACCTAATATTTTATTATTTCTCTCATTTGAATTGTATGTAATGTTATTTATATAGATCTATTAATTTACTTTTTCTTAATGCGGCACCAACTGAACTCGCAGTTGCACGTTGTACATATTTAGTGTGATTTCTCTTGTATTATCATGTCTTGTTCCCATTAGATCCTTCATTAGCTCACCAGTCCCTTTTCAGTCTTTCCCAGGTCACTTTCAGAGTGTTATGCTTATCTTTTGCTACGATCAATCAGATGTTGCCTTAAGTTGTGATACATATTTTTTTTTTCGATGTGGGGTAGGGTTCATGACCCAGGCACCCTGGTGTTGCACCAATACACTCGTGGAGATTATTTTTAAATTAATAATTTGTGTTAATTAGTGATTTATTAAATTAATTTTCTTTTAAACATTTCTATCTGAAATCAAGCAATATTGGGGGTCCGAGTATTATAATGTCCAAATGATCTTAGTTTTTAAATGCCAAATTCTAAAAAAGAAAAGTTCAGTTTATATTTGGGCATTCTACTGCTTTCAGGAGTTTTGTTTTGATTTTCTATGGCAGTATAATGGGGAAAATTATTTTGGTTTTGACCAGTCCCTTAAGAAAGAATAAAATTAACTCAGTATAATCTGTTCTAATTTAGCTTATTAGCTTTTGTTGTTTTTGGCTTACAGTTAATGGTTTTTCCATTTTTTTATTTTTATGTAAATATTGTATTATTTTTACTGTCTTTGTTATTTATAGTTGCCATTCTTTATGTTTTATAATTTGTGCTTATTCTAATCTGAAGTGTTTAAAAAATTACAAAGGTTAAATATTGTTCGTTTCATCATCGCTGTAGATGTGCAGTTATTATTTCTATTTTAATGACTAAATTAATTTGATTATTAATTTAGTTTCTATTCCTTTTTATATTTCAGGGTTCGTACGATTCTTAAGAGTCCTTAAAAGTCCTTAGGTTTTCTGGAATCGATTTTTGGTCCTTAAAAGTCCTTAATTTCATCCAAAATCGGCAGAAGGTCCTTAATTTTAATCATCCGAAATTTTTGTCTGTTTTTACGACTGCCGTTTTGTGTGTGAATTAGCATTTTGGAGAAATATTTTTGGCGATTAAATGACAAGTATGGTTATCTTTTGAATGGGTTATAATTTGTTCCAATTACTAATATAAATGGTGGAATACTTGAGTTTCAGAGTGAAAAAAGTGCAACATAAGCATTTCGAAATTATTTCATTTTTTTAATGAAAAACTTTTAAACAACTTTACACTTTTGGGGATGAGAATTCCTTTATTAAACAGTTTTAAATTTGGCAACTGATCAACATTTTGGCGATTTTAAGATCAGTTTATATAGAAAATTTTTAACTTCGAGATCTGGCAATTTTTGGACGATTTTTTTAAAGCATTGTGACGTTGATGTATTTCATTAAAATAATGATAAATATTGAAATTATATGTAAAAAATAACATTAAAATAAAGCATTTAAATTTTTTTCTATCATATTATAAAGTTTCAGTTTGGCCACTTATTATACAATATTTTGAATCTGAAAAATAAACAAGGTGTAATGCTACAAAGCACAATTTACGAAACAGTTGTTAGCAAAAGGAAAATAGCTACCTAATTAATTAAAAATGTCTTTTTAAATTTTTTCATAGTAAGAGTTTTCCCATGTGTCTGAAATATTTAGAATTCTCATAATATGCGTCAGTTTTCTCTATAAAATTTAATTTACACTTTTCCCCTCTGTTTTTTTTTCAAAATATTTCTGGCTTTTTGCTGTTACAGAATTGGCAGCGGTAATTTTTCTGTAAGGATTTTAGACATTGCAGTTGCAAAGTTTAGAAACATTTGAAGGAAAGATTTACAGACCCATGTTTCTAAGGTTCCAATTTATTATATTCATTTCTAGAAAAATAAGACAAAATAGAAAAAAAAATGTCTCCATGGTGTTAACATGTAATGGATGTATTTTACAGAAAGTTTGCAATGAATTTCTTACTTTTTTGGAGAACGTCTGGAAGAACAGTGAAAACATAATATTTGAATGTTTTACTTCTGATATTAGAATCTTTTCCTTAACATGTTTATCTTCCCTTTATTTTCTCTACTTTTCACTAGACACAAGCATGGAAAACACCAAAAATGCTTCTAATCTTATCACATGGATAGGTATTATAGAAAGGAATTTTTTTATTAATAAAGAAATTTAAAACTGACAATTTAAAAGATTCATCTAATATGTCTTAATGCATCACACACAGAGCTGGTGCTAGGCATTCTCCCACCTGATGCAATCGCTGTGGATCCTAAATTCTGCTGTCTAGTGCCTTTCTAAATTCTGCTGCCTAGTGCTTTCTAAATTCTGCTTCCAGTACCTGCTCTAAATTCTTAAAGTTTTGCAATTTTTAGGTTTTTGTTGCTTAAACAAATTCTACCACACCAGCTCTGTAACTGGCTCTTACTGTTCTGAATGTTCATAATACTAAAGACATAAAATGAGCAGCTTTTTCTATACATTCTAAATGCATTTAGTTTTTTTAGAATAACAGAACTCTAATTAATTCCAAAAATTCTAAAAGGAAAAGGAAATGTGTTGAAGAAAAAACTGAATAGATATAGAGAAAGAAAAGTATTCTTCAAAGATATGTACAATTATTTAATAACAGAAATCCTTAATTAAATCCAAAAATTTTAAAAGGAAATGTGTTGAAGAAAAAAACTGACTACATAAAGAAAATTATTCTTCAAAGATATGTACAGTTATTATTAATCTGATAATATGTAGTTATTCATCATTGCATTATCGCTTGCGACATTTGAATTTGTTATGACAATAAAGTTACTGAGCCAGCTTCAATTAAAATAAAATTGTATAGTCTTTGACCACTAGTCCACATTTTTAGTTTGAGTTTGACTCTTCTTGTTTAATTACATCACCACGAGCTGTAATTGATTTTTTTAGCATCAGAACATGCCTTTATGTTCTAAGTTCTTTTTAAATAAGAGGCTTATTTAAACTGTTGTCTGACCTTTGTAGTTACTTTTAGACATAGCGATAAATTTGCTTCACGTCTGTCGGGAACTGTTTAACTTTAACCAGATCAAGTAAACCCACATAGGTACATTGTGGGAGAGGTTGACAAGTTAGGAGATAACACATGCAGAAACTAGTGACAACATTGGTTTGCGTATTGAGACAAATTTCTAATTGTTAGAAAATATGCTTAAAGAGAAGGAAATCAGTATAAATTAGCCAAAATATCTGGGAAAGCTTCAAATTAAAAAGACGCATATTGTGTTATGTGTTGTTGCTACAAAACGTGAATGTTTTTAGCTTTTAATGTGTAATTATCTTAATCTCGTTTAAGACACAATGTCATAAATTGAATGTATTTTAAACTGTAAATTTTTTTTTGATCGTGATTTTAATAGAGCTTTTCTAACAAATGTTGTTAAAAAATAAATAAAATTTAATAGTGGCCATGTAAATCCATAATGACTAAGGTTATCTAATTAGCTAATTTAATTAAATTATTCATATCAACTACTTACCTTTAAAAATTATCTACCTACCTAATTTAATTATTTATAACTAACTGCTTACCCTTAAAAAGTATCTCTGCATATTAAAGCGAGTTATTGCCTTTCATTAATTTTTACCGTGGTCATAAAATAAAACACAAAAAATGTAGAAATGTAGGTAAAACTTATTCTTCGCATCTAGTGAAACTTAATACAAAACAACTTATCGCCTCTAGTGCTTTAGTGGCTTATTGCAACCTTAAAGTTTATTAACTGGGTTACAAACCCTGGAACTCTGCACGAAGCTATGGGCTTTGTTTAACTGCGTCAGACAAAGCCCAACTAACTTTCAAAACTTGCCAACCGTGCTGACATCAGGCCTTTCAAGGTTTATTCTGATCAGCAGGTCTCTCTCGAGGCAAACAGCAGCAGCGACAACAGCCAGTCTTTTGTTCCCAGTCATGCTGATTATGATTTTACTTCTCATATTAACCTATGCCACTTGACATAAAATCTACCTGCTATGTACTAAACCTCTAGACTGAGCAACTATGGGACAAAATGAGACATTAAAAAAAAATCAACATAAAGCTAACTGTTAGTAAAACATAAATAAAATGTCACTTATCTTGTTTCAACTTGTAGAGATTTTAAGTTTTACTAACCTTTATTTTGTTTTAAACCTTTACTATCTTCTCTTAGTTTCCATTTTCGGCCAGAATAAGCAAGAATAGATTTAGTCTATGCAAATGAGATTGCAAACTGTAGAAGTATTTAAGACATGGCTTTTAGCCAAAAAAGAAGTGAAAGATAGCTTTATCGTGGCCTTTACCACGCATGTGATTTTCGTTGTCTGCCTTTAAAGCCAGAACTTAGTTCTTGTTGATATTTGAAGACGTATTGTAGTCTTTGCATTCTCCTCACTACATACGTAGTAGTAAAGGGCCAATCTTCACGTTACTATTCTCTTAACATCTTAGTTCTTATTTAGTTAGGTTAGTTTATTTTCTTATTTCCTACGTTTTAGATCAAAAGTATTGGTCTTTGTATCCCAAAGTGCGGGAGCGCCTGAACTCTGTGAGAATAAAGGTTAAAATTTAACCCTCCTTATATTTGTTTTATTTTTTACACACACACGAACATAGCTTTGAGTAAGCTCCCTGTTCTTATTACGGACTCCAGTTATGTTTGCAAAATCAACTAGAAGGAACAGTAGTCCTGACAAACTATGTCCAACTATTATAAGAGCAAAATATTTAATGCTACTAGTTTGTTCTCAAACTTATTAATAATTATTTTAATCAAGTTATTTTTAATAATAATCCATCCTACTTATGGATCTATTTGTTTTTAGGATGGTATTACAAAAGTTAATTACAGGTCTAGGTAAGATTTTTAATTGAATTTATTCAGTTCCCATTTGCTCATAGGTCCTTAATTTTTCTCATTAATGGACCTTAAAAGTACTTAATTTCTCTGTGCAGAAATGGGTACGAACCCTGTATAAGGAAAATGTGTTCTGCATTCTTCGGCTGCCATATTGGATTGCATCGAATTCACTCAAATTACAGGTCTCAAACGAATGTCGTAAGGACTTTTCCTATAGCTTCTGAAATGACGAAAACATAAGGTCTGAGATTTATTGCCGTCTCTGTGGGAATACCCCCTATTACATGTATATTAAGCATACAATATACACTCTATAACAAAAAAATGGGCGCACCAAGAAGGAACCGTTCGATTGCTTTGAAATTTCGTATGCATAAATATGTTGTCCAAATATGCAAATGATTAAAATTTGGTGTCCAATGAATGAATAGTGCAATCTCCAGCGCATCCGAACCGCACATCCAGCAGATGTATATAAGGAGCTATTCCTGAACTGTTGTTAACTTGTGACGCAGTTTGAAGTTTTCTACAATGGAATTTGTTACCTAATGAAAGGTAATAACTACTTCTCAACGTGTTTTTCCTCATAGTGCCAATTTTTAGTAAATAGAGCAAACTTTTAGATAAAATTTAGTACCAAATATGTCATATATGGCATAAAGATTCCTCACTGCAGCTCAATTTATGCCAAATTGCTTCTCAAGTTGCTATCAGCGGTCTGCACTGGACGGGAAACCGGCCATGTAACATCTCGCCACCAATGAAATGCCGATCTCACCCCATTACCAGCTCCAGCGGCCTCCCATATTATTTACATCTTCAATTTACGTATCAAATACTTGCACCAGCTTCGCCGTAATTGGCGTGGTGATTTTTTCGCCTAAATTTTAAATTTTAACACCAATGCCTTAGGGCAATTTTTCAAACACGGCAGTTGCTGTTATAGGCTACCTTAGCCACACAACTGATCTGATCTGACTGTTGTTAAACATTTCTGTTGCATTGCAATTTAGGATACCTTTCAACGAGTAAAATGCCTCGCCGCAGGATTCGAGTTCATTACGAGCAACTGTCAGAGTTTGAAAGAAGTCGTATCATTGGATTGAAAGAGGCAGGTTGGGCGGATCGGAGAATCTCTCGTCATATGAGTCGAAGTGATGCGGCGATTAGAAGATGCTGGAAAGAATGGGGAGGACAATGGCAGATTTCAGAGTCATGATGATAGCGGTCGACCCAGGCCAACGCAGTTTCGAAAGATGTGTAACTATTTAGGAGGTATTGTCTAGGGCCTCAACAGATCAGAAGGACAGAGTGGTTGTCAGATCAGCTGTCACAGCTCCTGATTCATTGTTATCAACCATCAGACGTGCGACCCACACAAGAGTGTCTACCATGACCATTCACAGACGGCTGATAGAGCGAATCTACGCTTGTACCGACCTTTACGCCCCCTGCCAGTATCTTTCAGTTTTATCACACGAGTGCTTTCCATTGTCTGCCTTTAAAGCCAGAACTTAGTTCTTGTTGATATTTGAAGACGTATTGTAGTCTTTGCATTCTGCTCACTATATATGTAGTAGTAAAGGGCCAATCTTCACGTTACTATTCTCTTAAAGCATCTTAGTTCTTATTTAGTTAAGTTAGTTTATTTTCTTATTTCCTACGTTTTAGATCAAAAGTATTGGTCTTTGTATCCCAAAGTGCGGGAGCGCCTGAACTCTGTGAGAATAAAGGTTAAAGTTTAACCCTCCTTATATTTGTTTTATTTTTACACATGCACGAACATAGCTTTGAGTAAGCTCCCTGTTCTTATTACGGACTCCAGTTATGTTTGCAAAATCAACTAGAAGGAACAGTAGTCCTGACAAACTATGTCCAACTATTATAAGAGTAAAATATTTAATGCTACTAGTTTGTTCTCAAACTTATTAATAATTATTTTAATCAAGTTACTTTTAATAATAATCCATCCTACTTATGGATCTATTTGTTTTTAGGATGGTATTACAAAAGTGAATTACAGGTCTAGGTAAGGTTTTTAATTGAATTTATTCAGTTCCCATTTGCTCATAGGTCCTTAATTTTTCTCATTAATGGACCTTAAAAGTACTTAATTTCTCTGTGCAGAAATGGGTACGAACCCTGTATTTATATATTACCATTCAATATATTTTTGAGTGAAGAATAAGTTTGTTATTAATATGCAATATTTGCTTCACAAAAAAAATTTTTGACTAATATTGAGAAATTAAGATGAAATAAATTCTGTTACAGCTATAATATCGAAAATGATTTTTTTTCCTTTCTCTTTCCTTTTTTTTGGGAGCAGTAGGGGTTAATTCTGTTATTGACATTCAGAAATATTAAATTGTGATTGTACAGCAAGCATTCAAAATATCTATTTAGACTTCAAATACTTGTGATATGATAATTTTTATTCACTAAAGCTAGTATAAAAGTGTATTATCTCAAAATATTTTATAGAATTTCATTTAATTTGTTGCAGATTTGCAACTGTCTATAATAAAGATTGATTTTAATATCTATTACCTTTATGCTAATTTTTATGAGATTTCATAATATGCAATATCCAGTGTGGGTAAAAGTTGTTCAAATATTTGTTTGTAACTCGATGAAATTTATTAGAAATGAATAGATATATATTTTATGTAGAGGAAACTCACAGACAGTATGACGTTAGCTGGTATTAGCGGAGCTCTAAGAAATGGCATAAAATATGGATCTTTTACATCATTATATCTGTAAGTAAATTTCACTTAAATGTTTTTGTATTTTATAAAAGTGATTTATGATTGAAATTTATAATTTTTATGTTGTTGTTGTTCATTGAGAAATTGCATAGATTGCAAGTAACATAGTAAAACTTCTTAAGTATGTGTATTTCCAAAACATCTTTTCCAGCTGAAAAAAAAAAAAAAACTTTTTAATAAATTTTTTTGTGGACCCAGTACTATTACTGTAGAATGATTGACTCCATTTAATCATTTAGTAATGAAAAAAAAAAAAAAATGTCAGATCATCCTGATATTTGATCTTGAAAAGAGGTTGAGAATTTTTCACTCCCCCTCCCCCAACATGTATACATAAGTAAGGAAGATAATGCTCCAAAAATATAATAGTGAGTTTTTAGTGAGTGAACACAAATTAGGGTCTCCACAACTTGTTCTTTACAATTTTAACTGGAATGTCTGTCTGTGTGAGTGGGTTATGATTTTTTCAATCCACGATAAGTCTCATATGAAACTTCCAAAAATTCCTGATTTCTGTATTCAAGCTTCTGTATTCATATAAAGGATTGATTAGAATTTAGGTAAAATTGGACGAACAGAAATGGCACTTAAAGCCCATAACAATTTTTAATGGACAGCCAGAAGTGGTACTTTAATTGAAGCCATAACAGTTTTCAAATAATCAACATAACACATATAAGCCATAATAAAGCAAATATAAGCCATAATATGCTGTTGCAATTGAGCATGCATTGTTTACCAATACCTAAATATCACAGAAATAGGCATGCAGATTAAAATGAATTTAGATCAGTTAATATAATAGAAATAACATAGAAGAAAATTAAATTATGGTATTTGTTTCAAAGTATTTATTTTAAATATAGTATAAACACTTCAGTTTCTTTAATGAGAAACTAATTATATCATATATTATTAAACTGTTCGTTAAAAATACAATTTTTAATAAAAAGAAAGAAAGGCACAAACATTGGATTATGTTGGTATAAATTTAGAAAATTCAGTTTTCACACATGGCCAATTAAGCTAATAAAATATAATTCAAAGTTTTCTATTCCTGGCCTTTGTGTTTAATGGAACAGCAAATTAGATTTTGTTAACAAACAATCTACCAGAAGTGATACTTTACTTAAAGCTTGTTGCTCTTTAAAACATGGAATTGATAGGAGGTTATATGCTGCTCAAGTCAGACTTTTTTTAAATGTTTTTTATATAAACATTAGGATTCATAAAATTTTAAGTTATATATGTAGTTTCAATTGTTTTGCTTATGGTTCCATTTTTTAAAAATATTTTAAGTTTTCTTTTCTCTCTCTCTCTCTATATATATAGTGCCGAGTTTTTCTTTTGATTTTATACATGTATGTGTATATATATATATATATATATATGTAGGCATACAGAGAGAGAGTCTGTGAGTTAATGTATGCTTTTTTAAGCAGATTAGGCACCATGACGGCTGCTAATTACAACAATAAAATTACAGTGTGGGAACATGGAGCAACTGGAGGTAATCATTTTCATAATATTTTTTAACGATTGTAATATTTCAGCCATTTACCTGTCATTATTCTCTATTTTTGGAAAGGTATTTAGATTAGTTGTTTTTCACATTTTCTGTAGTAACTCTTTTATTTCATGTGTTTGTTGTGTGAAATGGAATTTTGGTATAATTTGTTTCAGTCAAAAAATATTAATTATTTATTACATTCTATTTTATATTAAGCACATTTCAAAATCATTTTTAGATGATTTCTTTTAAATTTCTTGATGCAGAGAGCACAAAAGTTTATGTAAATAAATAAATAAAAATTTCTTGGTAGTTAGCTAATTACATTTTTTTAAAATGCGCTTAAAAATAAATATGTGTCCTGATATATTATCCCATCGACTATGAAATCTGGCTATCATTTAGAAGCATGAGAATTGCTGGAGATCCCAGCAAAGTTGTGCCAATCATTCCTGTGAACTACACATCTTATCAACAGCTCTTACAACAAAATATTCATCAGTCTTTCTGCAACCAAATGGCCACTGCTGCATAATTATTCAACCTGCTTTATAAAAAGGCTTTCATTTATTTCTGCTTTTTTATTAGGACCTTCAGTTTTACCAAAAGATCTGTTTACAGTGCTATGAATACAGACCTCTTGAAAAATATCATTCCAAATCTGTTACTATTTTGTTGACCACATCCAGCTATTCTTTTCTACATTAATAAATATTTACTGAACTGCAGCCCTTGAATTCAATTTTTTTCAAAATTCAAGAAAGATATACATTAGTAATCATTAATATATATCCTTGTTTATAAAAACAAAAGTTGGCTTATGGAGAGTCAAACAGGTTTATATAAAATGAAAGCACAGATGCTATGATTGTGTTCTGGCCATGCTTATCCATAATTAGCACTAGACCTCGTCACAGTAGATGGGATAATATGTAAGTACCTAATTTGTTAAATAATACATGTGACCCAAATATGAGTGTTACTAAAAGAAAAAATATACAGAATTCTCCCCTTTAGTATAATAATTCGTATAAAAGAGGTTGATATTCCAAATGATTATTTTGCAATTTTTGCTCGAGTCAATTCATTATCATCAGAGTCATCACAGAATGTGCCACTTATTAATGTTTAAATTCTTCATATTAATTTGGGTAGATTCCTTTTCTATTCTAAAAATAGTAATTGCTTATAATAAACTTTTCTGAACTGCATCATTTCCAGATTAATCTCTATTATATGACTTTTATATAGTACTGGTGGTGTAAATGATTTTGCAAACTAAAACAGTCAATAATAATTTTAGAGCTTTATTAATTAGACAATGAAAATTATATAGAAATCAAAACTTCCATGCCTCAAATTAAGATTTTGTCCAGAACACGTCGCTTTTTACTTGCCCTTCTTGACCTAATTAGACTGCTGCTGCACTGCTCTCTTCTTATCGTAAAGATATAAAAAATGTAAATATTTTGGAACAGCCACAAATAGTGTACCAAGTTATTTGTGGCCACAAATGTTTAATTAAAATAAAAGGAATATTATTCAAATCTCCTGTGACTGTTTTTTTGTTTGTTTGTTTGTTTTTTGTATCTGTATGACAAGCGTCAAGTGTCTTCTTTATGGATCTTATCTAATCAATCAACTTTTCTATATTATTACATCTGCAGATATTTAATAACTTAGATATGTTGAAGATAGATTTTAAAGCATGCACAGAATAAGAAACTTGCAATCGTGTCCAAATTAATATTTCCTTTTTATGTATGGTTGACATATGTTTTTACAGCCAACGCAAAATAAACTGGCATGCAATAAGCATGAACAGATGTACCAGAACTTTTTTTGATATCGTTCAGTAAAAAAAAAGCATCATCTCATTAGCAAAAAGAAGAAAGCAAGTGTGATCTGTTTGAAATGAAATCTTAGTTCAGGGGGAGTTAATTTCAATTTTCGTATCATTTGATTAACTTAGCAGTAACATTCAGCAGTAATTAACTTAGCAGTTAATCCATTTGATTAACTGCTCTAAAATTTTTATTGACTGTTTGAATTTCAGTTTGCAAAACCATCTGTGTCACCAAGATGCAGTTTGAGAAGTTTATTATAAACAGTTAACAGAATGAGGAAAAACCCAAATTAAGAAGGATTTGAGGGACTATTACAAATTAGTGTTTTGCTTCACATGCTTATCTCATCTCTCTCAATATATATATATATATATTAATTAATAACTAACTTGAAGAAAGTTGTAACAGTATTATTTGTGTATGTATATTAAGATAAAAGATAGTATGCGAACAAGTATAAGAAAAAGTTAGCTGTATATTGTCTAACTGTTTGGCAGATGAATAGAGAGTTTAATTAGCTAAATAAGTCACTAAACATTTTGAAGGTTTAATGAATGGGACCAATTTTAAATTTAAAAATATTTTGAATAAGAAAGTAATTGAACTTTAATACTAAGTTATTCTATAGGTGTTTCATTAAATAAAATAATTTTTAATCCCTGCAGTAAGCTCCCACTAATTTTTTATGAACTAAAAATTAAATAAATGTTGGCACTCGTATTATGTATTATGAGATGCCAATTTTTATGTCCAGATGTATGCTGGTAAACTTAAGTCTGAGATTGGCACATACATCATTTTTTGAGTTGGTGATGGAAATCCTTTACAGTGTAGTAACAGATTTCTGAAGAAACAAATTGAAGTATGATTTTTAAAGCACAATTGAATAGCTCAATATATTTCTTTTTCACTGATACTGAGCCCAGGGATTAAATGGGAAGAAGTGCCACAATCTTTGTGCTTTAAATCCCTGTTTTGTTGGAGGTCCCTAGGTAGGGTAACTGGTAATAAATTTCATAAAATGTTAGTGTTGAAAGAAAAAGCAATAGATGATTGTAGTATGCAGACTCTGAGATTTCCATCTATAGTGTGATATACACTGTTAGTTTGAATTTTATTTATTTTTTGTTTTTGGAAATTGATACTTAGGTATTATCGCAACCACTGTAGTAAAGTCGCCAAATTTTCAGAATGTGCTAAACTCTGGCAACCATGTGATTCTACATGGCACGCAACAATTCTTCAATCAAGCAGCATTGCCATTTTTGTATGCCTTCTTTTTGTTTTTCTTTGTACTTCAAGTTCCAAGGGTTTTTATAAACAAATCATGATACTCTTTGCCTTAAGCTAAATTTTAAAGTATGCATTTGTTGAATTTGGCAGCAAAGGAAAAACTGCAATAAAATTTCTGAAGGAATGTAACATTTTGCCACAAAATGGCTGAAAAGAACAATGATGAGGTTTGTTGGTAGATAGTCAGCATGCAGTGAAGACTTGATGTCTTGTTTCTCTAATTATCTGATGCATTTTATGGATGAACATAAAATGCGTGTATCTGCTTCCTGTGATGTGTATACAGGAAGAACAGTGGGGAAAAATTACGGAAGATAACTAAAAAATGTAAACATATTTTACATATTTAATAATTAAAATTTTTACTTTAAATTTCTAAGTTGTGTTTCCTTTTGTTATGTTGGTAATGTTTGCTGACTTACAATAAATAGTGATAGCTTGTGGATCATTTTTAAAGTGTCACAAAAATCACCAAACTTTGCGATGGTAGTTGCATTAATGCATAAATACCTGGAAATTTAGGACCACAAGGGCAGGCTTTGAGGACTACAGATAGATGAACGCTGTTTTAAATGATATAACAGCATGTTGTGACATTTGAGCTCATTCTTCAAAATGTTTTGTTTTGATGCTAAAAGAAGGAAGTATTGTGTTCACAATTCTAAGCAAATTTTCTAACTCCTGCATAATTTTTCCATGCATCATCTAATTCTAAATCTTCCCTATGTGCTGCACAGTGTTATTCAGTTAATTGTGGCATTTCTGTTTTAGGAATAGCTGCTATCTCATTTTTCTTCCCGAGCATAACACTGTCTTCATCATTTATAAATATTACCATTTTTTATACCCAAATAATTTTTTTATAATTTTTTTTTTAAACAATTGATACAATATTGCAATTTTTCAGTTTCATTTTATCTCCAGATACAGTTTTGTGTACAATTTTATTATCAACATGATATTTAAAATATAAAATTAGCACTCTTTATATAGAAATATCAGTACTTTCATCTGCTGTAAGAGAATGAAACTAGGTTTTTCCCACTTCACTAAATAAATTTTTTATGTGCATAGCTTATAATTTTAGCAAATTCAGTCACATAATTTTTGCTTCTCCAATTCCTTCTGTGATGGGATGTCTGTCAACTTCCGCTATCAATAGGATAATTTGTAAGTACCACTTATTCAAAAACCTTATGTGGTATCTCAGGCTTTTACAATCTATTAAACATATTCTTTCCTGAGCACATGCTTCTGCAAATGTGATTGATAGTATATTATGTCATGGCTATGAATATTCAAACATGTTTGATTTATTTTTATTTATTTCCATGCAGGAACATGTTTATAAAAAGGAGGATTTCTATCATCTTTTAAAACTGAATTTTATTGTACAATACAGATGCTGCATTTTCCATTTATCAGTTTTATTTTGAGCATTAGGTCTAAAATATCAGAATCCTTTACGTTTTTTAAATCACCTCTGTTCATTATGTCCCTGCATTGTTGATATTCATATGAAAACCATCTTTGCGATTTCAGCTGAGCCATAATTATTCTTTGTTGTGATTTTGTTGCCGTAATTTGATTTAACCATTTTGTGGTCAAAAACTTCTCTCACTAAAATCATGAAATTATCCTCACTCTTTTTATTGAGAATCCCGTAATTTTTTTGTAATTTGTAGTATACTTTAATATTATTTCACTTAATATTGCCGTAATATCAATGTTATAAGTGACATCGTTTTGAATTTGCTCTGAGGGGTTGGTTAATAAATAAATTAGAAAAATTCAAGGTTGATTTTTTTCTCCTTAAATGCCAATTGATATGTTTTGTGTTTACTAGTGTCTTTAATGTATAATTTTATTACATTTTGCGTACCGAAAGTGTTTTCACTCACGTAATTAATAAGTTTTTAAATTCTAAAAATATGTTATTAGTATGTCATTAGTGTGTATGGTTGTTATCATGGAGTTTTATAACTTAACATCATACAAGATTAATTAAAGTATGAATATTTTTCATTTTTAATTAATACAAATAATATTACAAGTTGGTTGTGTAACAGTAACGAAGCCTGACAGTGTTTTCTATAATGCAAACTCTGTAGCATTTTATGAATATAATCTCCATTTTGAAAACAATTATATTGATGTTTTTCACAATAATCTGCAAAAAAATATTCAGTACTTAATATCAGAAACTTCTTTCTTAACGATATTTTATTTTTAAATACATACAAATGGAAACATTTCGCTCTTCAGTTTGCGTATGGCTCATGAATATGATCTCTGGCTTTGATATGAAATATCATAGCCAGCTTTTATAGTCTGGAAGTCAAATTTTTTGTTTTATTTTTTTTTAAATGATTACAAAATTTCATAAATACAGGTATAAGGATTGGAAATTCATAATTTTCAATTTCCTTAAATTTAAAAATGTAAGAACATGAATATTTGTGTTCATTAAAATATTTTTGTAGTTGGAAGTAAATGTCTGTGATCAATAATTGTAAAAATAAAAGCCAAGGAAGGACTATTGTGGGCATAGTGCATATATCTGTATGGTCATATACGTATCATACGTTGCTATTATCTGTTACTTTCCATATCCATAGTAAGTCTTTACCTGCAGATATTTGGGCTATGCTTTATAATATTGGATGAATGTATTTAATTGTGTTTCATACCAAAAAATTGTGATTAGATTTTTATATTATGTGTGGATGTAATTATGTGCCAAAAATATGTGATTGGATTTTTATATTATATGTGGATGTAATTATGTGCCTTTTTAATGAAATTTGGTGAAATAAATGCTGTGTAAATGTAAAATTTTTAATAGTTAAAATAACTGTGTTATTTTTGTTCAAATATCAAACTAGTTGATTGAGTTAAAAATAAAAGTGGTTGAATATTTTTACTTTTAGCTGAAGTAAAATTAAGGGTTATTTATATTAAGGGTTATTTATTTGGCAATATTGTAGTTTCTTGTTAAAATTCACTTAAATTTAATTTCTGTAATTTTTTTAGCAATATTAGGAGGCCTCTTTAGATTGAATTATGGATTAAAAGGTGTTTCTGTAGCTGGATGTCTCGGAGGAGTGCTTGGGTATAATTTTAAAATCCTTTTTCTTAAATTGAATTTCTTTAACAGTAAAATATACTCTTAAGCATTAAAACTGTTAAAGAAGCAACCATTTGATGAAATTTCCCTAATAGACAGAGTATGAACAGAAAAATGATTAGCAATGCAAATTATATGCAAATAATGGGCACATGTAACAACACTGAGAATTGATATAAAAGAAAAGAAATTCCACACAACAATCATTATTTGCTCCTTATTTGATGCTAAAAGTTTACTTAAGTTTTTTCACCACCACCTTGGTAGAAATCACCTAATTTTTCAGAATGCACTAAAGTCTGGAAACTATGCACATAACATAGCTGCCATTCTCCAGCTAAATCACCAAATCTTATAATTTTTTGTCTTTATATAAGAAACTATTTCTGAACAATAAATAAAATTTATTGAATTAATGAAACTTCCATTCCCTCACCTCTAATGATTTCAGAATAGTTTTTCTTATGAAATTTTATTTCATCTTAATTATACTTTTTCTTATTACATTTTACTGATCTTTGTCACATTAAATTTCATTTGATCTGAATTATCTTAATTTGCTGTAGATATTTGTAGATTTAAATGAAGATTCAAGCAATAATGTGGTTAATATTTGTATTTAATTTTATTTTATGTCAACATATGGTACATTTCTAAATTTATCCACACAAATGCTATGTGCATTAAGTAATAATTTTATTTTCATTGTATTTAAAAGCACTCAATAAATAAAGTTTCACTATTCAAGATTTTCTCAGTGTGAAATTGTAAGAAAATTAAAAAGTGAAATTGTCTTAAAAGCATAGCATTTAGAATATGTAATCAAATACTAATATATTTTTCATCTGACTTGAATTACAATAACCTGAATCATGTATTGTTAAGTAAGCTAAAGTTAGTTTGGAGTTAATTTAAGATAGTGTTATTAATTTAATTAAATTTTTCTTAAAATTTTATGTTATTTTATGTTAAACATTGTTGGCATTTTTTTAAAGTCATATACCTGAAATACCAAAAATATTTTGGTGGAAGGTATTTTGTATTTAACTCAGTTTTACAATATACACTTATGAGATTGTTTATAATGGAAGAAACTGCAGCAAATGTTTTCAGGAATACATCATTTTTCTAAAAAATCCTTAAGTGAACAAAAGTTTTGATTCTGTTCTTAAAGTGATTGCAGGAAATTGCCTAAGTGCTTGTGTTAATATGTAATTATTGATAAAAGTGGAGAGTATTTCTCAAGTTATTGGGGAAAAAAAAAGAATGGACAGCAGTATGTGTCTGAATTTTATTGAAGGAAAATAATAGTGTACCATAATCATGGATTCTTATACTACCAGGCTGCTTCTTATATTGATCAAAATTTCACTACCTTCATGTAAATATGGAAAGTCTGAGCAGTGGTCTCAAACTCAAATTGCATTTCAGACTCAAATGCACTGTCTAAAATTAGTTTTCTGGCAAAAAAATACTTTTTTATAACCCAAATGGAAAGATTGTTGGAATAAAACTAAATACAAAATTTTATGTAGTAAATAATAATTTTATGTAATAATTATCAAAATATACATTAACAGTAACACAGAGAAAAGTATTCCAATTTATATCTATTTTCTTTCTGAAATTTAGAGGTTGGCATCTGCGAGATGATTATACATCTGATGATTACACTTCATAATTCAACATATTGACATTTAAATATTGAACTTTCAAACTGACATTTATTTCAAATAATTTTAATGTATTCAATAAACTGCTAAATTTAACTTAAACTTAAAAATAAACAAATTATGAAAACTCTACAAGTGGGACAAAACATGAGAATAAATATTGAAAACCTATTCATTTTCTATTATTTATTAAATTTTTCTATGATGCAAACAGGAAAAATACATATATTTGTAGACTTCTATGTTTCTTGCTACAGCTTTCAGCTATAGCAGCTCATGACATTACGATTTCAATAGAGCTTGCGACCTTACAAATAACAAGCAAGGATGACACAAAGTCTTCATTAAACAATTGTAAATTAAATCAGCATGTACTGTATTTATTAGTGCTTCTTCAATTTGTAAGATTACTCCTTTGCTGTAATTCCTTACACTCATCAAAAAGTGTAAAAAAACTTTACTAAAAAAGTGTAAATCAAAATACTAACTTTAATTTGCAATAGTCCCTTAGTTCTTCATTTTAATTTAAGTATTTCTCATTTCTGTCCTAAAAATAGTAATTGCTTATAATAAAATTCTCTAAAGTATATCACTTAAAAATTAATAGCTTTCATATGACTCTTACATAAAGCTGAAGATGCAGAAAATTTACAAAAGTCTTCAGCCAATAATAAATTTTAAAGCTTAAACATTATCCAATGCAAATAAGGCAAACTGAAACTAATATTGTAAACCAAAACCCAAATTACTTTTTCATTTTTCACCCCCAATTTTATTATGTATTCTAAACAAAAGCTAAAGTATAATAACTAATTCTAGGAAAACCAAGACACACATTAAGCGTATTTTATGAGAATGCAATATGATCTTGCAAGATATGCTTATTGTGTATATACAATTTATAAATACATATTTTACAGGGAGATATGTATTTTGAAGGGAAGGGTCTAAACCATGACATCTTATGATAAATAATTAACATCATAAAACTGAAAAATTATGAAACAAATTTGATAATTGCTCATAGTGATTGTAATTAATTCTTAATATGATACTTTTAGCACCACTACCATTAGTCTCAGTCTTCACTTTTTGGTCCATATCATTTTTCACATGGGGTATCACTTGGCAAAACATGGGCTATTTAGTGTCTTTCAAATTTAATAAAAGAACTGAGGTATTTAAAATAAATGTGTTGTAATTCCCTGATATAAAAGATTTTTATCTTCCACACACAAGTTTGTGAAGTATAAGATATTTAATTTTTCTTTTATAATTTAAATATCTTATGCTATTATTATGATCTATTATTCTTATAATCTATTATTGATTAATAAAATAAGTTAAATAAAAGCAAAAGTGCAGTTTTTTAATCTCTGTTATTAATTACCATCTGAACTAAGAATGAATTACTAACTGTTATTAATTACTAGTGAGATTTATTAAAAGCATTAGATTTTTTTCCCCTTTTTTATAGTAACTATATTAGGCAGCTGGCCATACTAGAGGCTAGTCATTTGAAAAAATGAAATGGACAACAAAACTTATTGAACCCAAAAATTAAATTCAAGGCTATAATAACCCTTCTGGGTAAAAAATGTATGACAGCACTTAACGCTGCATCAAGAACTCCAAAGATATGCTATTTTTAAGTATTTTGCTGTTGAATTGTATGTGGTGTAAGTCCTAAAAAGTTAAAAAGACATAAAAAGTTCTATAGGTTATCTTGTTAAGAAAACTAGACTGAAAAATAGGAAAATGTATGGCAACACTTAATATTGAGAATTCTGAAGATACTTTTAAATATTTTCTGATTTTACTATTATATGGTGTAAAAGCAAAGAAAGTGATACTTAATAATGAAAGCTAAAAAAAAACTTGTGTTTAGTCTGATAACTTTCAGTTTTTACTTTTTTTAATTAGAATTATATTCTTTTTTACTCCAAAGGAGCATTAGCCCAGAAGAGCTGTTTGTCTCAAAACTGATATTTTGCGTTGAATTGCTACGAAAGTCTGTATAACTTTTTAAATTGTTGCCACCAAATATTATCGCCCTGTATATTATATTTAAAGAAAGTAAATAGCAAAGAATTTGTATGAATAATGCATGTTTTTTGTTTTGTGAAAAAACAATGATATCTAGAGCCAATTTTGAATAACATAGACCTCCACCGGAAGCCCAGATTTTGAATTTGCTTTGTTGTGTAAAACTTTCAAGAATTTTTGATTAACAAACTCAATGATTTCAATGCAAGCAATGGTAACACTCTGCAGGAAAAAAACACTTTTATCTCCAGTGCACGAGAGTGTGTGTCGGAAATTCTAAAGATAGCCTATTTTTAAATATTTTTGGCCCAAATGCTCTTGAAACATGTATGTGTATGTAAATTTTAAAAAAATTCCCGTTTGGTCGTGATATAAAATCTGAAAGCTTTCAAATTTCTTATTTAAAAAAAATTTTTTTTATTAGTTACCTATGAGAATGCTGATCAGTTATTTATGATTCTTCAGTCAATTTTTCTACTTTTTCATGAGATAATCAATTTTTCATATTAAATCAGGTACAGCAAACCAAACTGAGTTATACTTTAGGAGGATTTAATTGGTTGTTAATCTTTGAAGTATAGTTTTGAAAAAAAAGTTTTAGAGCCTTAAGGGGGGGGGAAGAAAAGAAAAAAAAATCAGTAAGAATTTTCTATTATATATGCATTAAAAGTATTTTAAGTGCACTATATAAATTGCAAATTTATCATACAATTCAAATATTTTAATTTGCTATTCAAGCAGAATTTATTTCTGCAACTATTGTTTAGAAAGATTTTGAAGCAGCTGCATGATATAATAGACTTAAAAAAAAAATATTTCATTCACTCTGTGCTTAAGCAAATTCATTCTTTTATATGTATTCAACATTTGTTTTAAAATCTATTAGATATTAATGTATATGTCTTGTCAGTCTTTTAGTTGGTGGAGTAATTGTAACAAGTTTGTGGTTTACTGGAGGTACCCTAGAAGATCTCCGTCAACTACAGCATGAAAATTATTATGATTTTGTCATGTAAGTTAATTTGTTTTTTAATATGGATGAATAATGTGTTCATTTTGCTTTGAATTTCAGAACAATCTCTATAATATAGATAACAATGCAAATATTATGTATTTATAGTATTATAAAATTCAAGTACTTTGCCATTTTCATGGCTCCATCATAATTTCTGACAAGATTATTGCTTCATCTGAAATGCCTCTTTTTTGGAAGAATGATCTTCCTTAGTTGTTCATAAATAAAAATTGTTAATAATAATGAAAAAAAATTAAAATGTGGTTTATAACATCTCTTATCTTCCTCAGTTGCCAGTAAATCAAAAATTATATGCAACATATTTTTGGAAAAAGAAAATGCATTAACACCTCACAATTTTTCTCATGATGTTTGAACTTATTTAGTGATATTCTTAGTGGAAACGTCATGCCCGCTTTCAGATGTGAGAATCAAGAGTAATAGTGAATACAACAAGATTTATTAACATTTATTGCAAAATAAACAACATTGCAGAAAGCAGTAATCATTTTACAAAATTCAAAACCTATCTGTTCTTAAGTTTTATTATGTGGTCAACTTTTTTTACTTTGACAAAACAAATAGCATCTGTGCTTTATTTTGCCAAATTACATAGTTTACATTGAGACTTGTTTCATCACTCTTCTTGATTACATTTAAAAACTGGGGTTTTGAAAAATGGGAGAACATCAAAATTCTCCATAAACATAACATAAATTTCACTGAAAATATATCATTTTTAAAAATTTAGTTTTATGAATTATAATGCATCTAAAATAATCAAAATATACATTATATATTTATTTCTTTCATATTTGCTTTTTTGTAGAAACCAAAAGATTTAATGGTAAAAGAATTTGATAGTAATAACCCATATCAAATTAAAGAGTAATATTAAATTTAAAATGCATTTTTTTAAAAAAAAATATTGTATATCATTAGCAGATAATAGAAAAAATCTGAGCAGAAAAGTTGGTGAGTTGTTAGCATGTTTCATTGAATGTACTCACAAAATATCTCTCAGTTGATGTGAACTTGAATAAAAACACAGGAAATGATAAATTTTTATAAGACTTTTAAAATAGGTTTAGAGGAAAAGCATGTTACTTGATGTCATATTTATATTACGATTGAAAATATTTTCAAATTTTTTTTCCTTGTGTAACTGATAAAATTTAGGTAAGATTTTTTATATCTTTTTGCATTTATATTCCTTTTGTAAATAATGTGGCATTAATTGTGAAAGCCCTTCTTCTTGGAAATGCCATCATTCCTTACCCCTGATAAATCAATTCTTCGTCTAAATACAAAATTATTAAAGTATTTTTCTTCCAAAAATTTCAACTAATGTTTGTTTTTGTAATGCAATTCAATATCTTGTCTTTGATATGTACTTATTTTGTATGCGTTATTTAAGCAGAAGTTTAAATTTTTTAAAAAATTGAAAACTTTTTTCAATTTGTTATAAAGCTTATAAATTTTGTTTTGCAACTTGTCAAATTCCTATATGTTTTAACATAGGCAATGCTTAGAAGTTTTTCCAAATGCGTAGTTTCTTAAAATAAAGCAGAATACTTTATGATAACAGTTTCACCATTCATGGTAGGAGGATTAAGTAAATATAAAAACAAGCATTTTATACGATTCCTCTAGAGCTAAAATTTCCAGTCATTGTACTTAAATTTAATAAAATTTTGGATACCTTTGCAAGCAAAATTTACAAAGATATGATAAATAAATATTTTCAAGATGTCGGTAACAAATGCTATTTTATTCAAGAAAGAGCCATTAATTCTGCAACAAAGCAAATTTTTTATTTGCTCCCTTGTTCTAAAAATTCTTTTATGCTGGCAACAAGCATGAGAAAATGAGCCAAATCATAATTTTTTGGGGGTTGCCACGGTATATGCAAGCAAACATATGGAACTTTTTACTTTTTAAAGTTGGAAAGATATGGATCTAACTGAATTTTTACTGTACCAGGCTTCTATGAAAAGTTAGATTTAATTTCTCTATAACCCACGGTGCTGAAATTTCATAAAATTTTTGGTAACAATGTAGTATGTAATCTGTCATTTTTAATTGGTTGCTTCCACGTTATCTTGCAGAAGCATGGATGAGATCAATTACTAAGTGTGATGATTATTTTTCTCCCATGCCGCATGACACTTGTTATGTGTATAGTTGAACAACTTATAAAAATGGCCTTTTCAAAGGCCACTCCTGCTTTTATTTTGAAAAGTTGGAAAGAATTTAAATTTAATGGAATTAAAAAATTCAATAGGGTATTAATTAATTAATCAAATCATTTTCATTAGTGTATTCTTAATTATTAGAACCAAAGGTGCTATTAATCTTGAAACTCACTTTTTGACTGTATCAATATTCAAATTATTGCCACCAAATGTTATCACCATATATTATTTTAAAAGCAAATTAAACAATGAAGATTATGTGTATATTTCTTGCATTATGGAGAAATGACAGCATCTAGAGCAACCAAATTTATAATACACATAGTTCTCCTTCTGCATATGGGCACCTCGAAGCACAAATTTTAAATTTCAAATGCGTTTTTGATTTCTTTCTTTTCTTTTTTTTATAAAAATTTAATGAATTTTTGTCTCACAAATTTGGCAGTTTGAAAGTGAGAAATGCCTACCCTCTCAAAAATAAAATATTTTTATCTCCAGCACAGCAATCTGTTAGAATTTGGAAAATGTAAGATATTTATCCTTCAGTTTTAATCCACAAAAAGCGACATACTGCTGCTGCCTCAAAGAGAATATTTACCAGCTCTATGCACCAACATTTTGCCATTAAGTCAAAATGTAAGGTACCTAACTTTCAAATTTAATCTTTCTGACACTGAGTAGCAAACCAAGTGACTGAAATGTAATACATGCAGCTAGCCCAGAAGGGCTATTAATTTAAAAACTGCATTATGTGTCAATTCACTTTTCAAACTGTTGCCACCAAATATTATTGCCATGTATTATATTTAAAGAAACGAAATAATGAAGAATCTGCATGAATGTGCATTGTGAAGAAACAACGGTATCCAAATCCATCAAATTTTGAATAACGTAGTCCTCCAACTGAATATGGGCACTTGGAAGCCCGAATTTTGAATTTCAAATTTATAATCTATTTAAAATTTGTAAAACTTTAACGAATTTTTGATAACAAACTCAGCGATTTCAAAGCGTGCAATGGCAACACTGTACGGGGGGGGGAATTATCTCTAGCATGCGAGACTGTATTGGAAATGCTAAAGATATGCTGTTTTTAAATATTTTGTGATATTGCTCTGTGGAATTGAGTTTTATGTGTTTTAAGTGCAAAGAATATGATATTTAATCAAAAATTTAGAACACAAAATTTTAAAAAATACCCTTTTGGGCATAATATAAAATCTGAATGCTCTCAGATTTTCTTTTTCTGCTTTATTTTATTTTTAATCTGATCGATTAAAATAAAAATGCATTTAAATTATGAAATGTCTGATTAGAAATATCAAATATTTTTATGAAATGACACTAGCTTGAATCAATAAAATCATTGTATACTTTTTTTCTTTTTATGAAAACTCTTGTAGGTGGCTAGTTTTCAAAGAAATAATACAATAATGTAAAAAAAAAAGTTTGGCAACCTCTATTGGGAATTCTAAAGATATGCAGTTTTTAAATATTTTGTGATTTTGTTCTTGAATTTTATGTGGCATGAGTGTGAAGAAAACAATAACAGTAAAGCTAAAAATATGAAAACAATAAGGCTAAAAAAACAAAAAAATATTGTGTTAGCAGAAGTGAGTCTAAGAACGAACTGGTAACCTGCAATACTCAGCTAGAGCATAAAAAACCTTTACAAATTCTCTTGTGCAATGCTAAAATCTGAATGCTTCACAACAATATTAACAACATAATTTGAGCACTTAAAAAACTTATAAGTTACTCACATGAAAATTCTTTCAGTATAAACCTTTGTAACAGTATTACAAATGTTAATCACATGCAAGTTGAAAATGAAGTCAAATGTCTTAAATTTTAAAATTAAATATCTCTATCAATGTTTGTCATGTATTTATTTTCGTATTTAAAAATAGTGCTTCATTTAAGAAATAGATAACTAACTAAATATGATAGATACTATACAACATCAATACTAAATTTTCTACCTTAACAAATTTCTGTAAATATAAGCACATCTCGGAATCTCAGTAAATGGAAGCCTAAAGCCATGTCTATTATTGTTTAAGCCATGAAAAAGCATAAGTCAGAAATCATTATGCTGCTTTTGGACCTTAGGCTTTTATATGGCATTCAGCATATTCTCTCCCTGTTTCAGTATTAGCTATCAAAATTTTCAAATGAGTGATAACCATGCTGTTATATTAGCTATATTATGTTTGGTAAAAAGAATTTATTTTTATAAAATTAAAATGGTATTTATAAGTTGTTCAGAATATCTTGTGAAGGTAACAAATAATTTTATTTAAAAACTGGTGTTTTTGTTGTGTGTTTTAAAAATGAAGGTGATTTAGATTTGTTGCTCTCTTTCTAAAATCTTAATGATCAGAATGGCCATATTCTTTCAACAAGCATACACTAAATCCTGACCCCGTCTTCGTTTTTGAAGTTGTTGTTTATTGACATATACTTAAATGATGCAAATATTCATGTTTTGGCATTTTTAAATTAAAAAAGATTTTATAAAAATTATGAAATCTAACTTTTTATAAACCCCTCCAGTCCCTATTTAAAAAAAAATTGTGCTCATTATAAAAAATAACAAAAACAAAAGGTTTGATTTCTGTATGACAAAAACTGATAGGGATATTTAATTTTAAAATTGAACACATTTGAGCTCATTTTCAACTTGTATGTGATTAACATTTGTAATTTGTAATTCTGTTACAAAAGGGTATGCTGAAAGAATTTTCATGTGAGCAAGGTAAGTTTTTAAGTGTTTTAAAATTAAGTTATTAATATTGTGAAATATTTGAGAATCATTATCTAATAATCATACAAAAAGTTTGTTAAACTAGAAATAATTTAAGTTTTTAACTACTGACCTTAAGAATTTGTCAACACTGAAGTCTGCCAATCTAGAACATAAATTCTAATGAATTCAATGAATAAGATCTCTTTTTTTTGGGGGGGGGGGACAATGCTTTCATGACAATTTGCCTAGAACTGCTTGTCACTTAATATCAGAAACCCTTTTGTAAACTGCTATTTTAATTTTTAAACATTTCACTGTTTAATATGTTTATGGCCCATTAATGTGATCAACTTGGATGAAATATCTTGGTCAATTTTTGCCATACAGGAATCATACTTTTATATACAGTGGCTAACATTTATTTTTGGATATTTGTGTTTTTCAATTTTATTTGCAAATATTGCTTACTAAATATTAGTGAAATGACTGTCTTTCATGTATATATTGCCCTCTTTTTTAAAACCTGCTTGTTTAAAAAAAATAGCTATTAAAAATTATTTTCGTTAAAAAATAATTTATTCAAAAAGTTCTCAAAACTAACTTGCATAAGTAGTCAGACACTTCAAACAAAAAGTTTGTTTAATGAAATAAATGAGGCATATTCAGTATTTTGTTGCACATAATTTGGTTAAAATTACACTTTTCATGCACTTTGGCATGGATTCAACAAACATTTTTATGCAAGATTGTTCTGTTTGCTCCAATCCTCCAAAAGAACTGCTTTTAGTAAAGTTTTCAAAGACATGTCATGTTCTGTATTTTTTCCTCTAACCATACTCCATACATGTTTTATAGGATTTAAGTTCGGTGAATATAGATGAGTTTTGATAACTTTAAGACAGTTATATAATAACCAAAAGAGAATATTTAGGATCCGTATTCTGATAGAACTTGAATGTAGTTTGGCTTATCTTGCAGAGATCTAGAATGTAGTTTGATCTAGAATGTAGAATCTTGAATGTAGTTTGGCTTATCTAGAGGCTTTCAGGTTTCATTTAAGAACATTTATATATTTACACAAATCCATATATTCTACGAAAAGTAAATTTTCCATCCTAAAAGACAGCATGTTTAATTTATATTTTTGGCATATTGTACTTATAAGTACTGAATGCATGTATGGTGCACAATTTTGAAATCAGCAAAATAAATTTCGTTGCATATAAAAATGAAGTAAAATAGCAGATGATAAAATGGTTAGGGTAAAAATTTACGCTTATAAAAAAAAAAAAAAACTTAATAATATTTTTCATAAATTTAAACTTTTTATGCATTAATAAATAATTATTTGGCATTATTAATAAAAATGAAAATAAAATTCTCTATGAATAATCCTCAGTAAAAAGTGTATTTGGAATGTTCAAATTAAGTGTTGCAATTCATTAAAGATTATTACAAAGTGCATGAACCACATATGGCGGTATCATTACTTATATATAATAAATATGTTGAATTCATGCCAATATATAATTTTACATATATCTTGGAAATTTTGAATAAAAAACGAACTTTCGGGAAGTATGCCTAGAAATTATCTACTTCAGGATGATAGTAAAAATTTTATAGCTTATAATTAAAATTTTTTTTGAAAAATTTATAATAATTATTTTAAAATACAAATTTTAAAAATAAATAAAAAAATATGCGAATTTTATTTGGATTAAACATAAATTTCAAAATCACATAAATTTAATAAAAAAAAGATATATTAATAAATATATACCACATTTAATTAAATAAGAGGAGCAAAAATTTTGAGAGACAATTTTTTAAAAACTATCCAGGCGATTTTTACAAAACTTGGCACAATCTAAATTAAAATAAGGAAAAAATTAGTACGCCATTTCAGAAAACTGCTATTTTACTGTTTAATATGGTGTTAAAATATGTATTGCTAGAAAAATGCTTTATATAAATATAACATATATCGTAATAAAACAGGCAAATCAACAACCTTGTATTCAGTGTATTCGTCGATATGCCAGATTTATTTTCCACGTCGGCATGCTTCTCTTGCGTCTTGTTATATCGTAAGTCATACTTTCAAGATATTAAACACGTAACTTGAATTTTATCAATCAGGCGAGTAGAATGGGAGATGTAAAACTGTCCCCCCCGTATTTTAACGTAGGACTACGTTTCTCAAAGACAATCTCAAGAATAAAATTTTAAGACACAAAACATGTCTTAGTAGAATGCTTATATCCCAATAACCCCAAAAGCTATAGTTTTCTCATTTATGGCTTCTTTGATAATTTAAAGGAGACCATTACAAAACACGAAACAAATTAAAAATTGGAATTAGTGGTGAGCCACAGTAAAGTCTCCAAGTTAGCCAAAAATACAGAATATTTTGATGATGTCACAAGTGCACGCACCCGAGTTAGGTTACAATACCCTTCAGTTCTATGTTGGAGTTGATGACAAACAACTGTGGGAGTGATTTTCTGATTTTCTTAATACAAAAATAAATATAAAATGCCCAAAAAAATAAAGATGCATTAAGAATACAATGTGAGAGACATGCAGAAAAATTAAACGTTTATTGAAAGAAGATAATATGTTAATAATACAGAACGTTTACCTTTAAAAAGATAAGAATGCAACAAGCAATATTGTGAAACTAATACGAAGAAAATAAAATCAGCCAAAGTTGTTAGTTTTCAGATAAATCAAGGTGCTTTAACTTCTTCTACTGCTGTCAGTAAAAAATTACTTTTACGATAAACATCAATGCTGAATTATGTTTGTTATTTTTCGTATCAGCAATCAATTTTACATAAAATTTTAACTGTTCCACACTGTATTCCGTAATGTTAAATAATAATACTCTACTATTAGTTTCATTTTCATTTTTTAAAGTAACAAAATAGCCTATAAAATAAACAACAACAACAAAAAAAAAATTATGAAACACCTTAGGAACTAATCTTACTCACAGAGGCCCTTTGGAACATATGTAACACAGCTTCTTGCCATTTTTTTTAAAAATATTTTATTTTACATCTAAACGCAAAATACTGTGTACGTTAGTTATTAGTTTCATTTTCGTCCTATTTAAATGCACTTATATATAATACTTACATATATAAAGAATATATGGATTTGTGTAAATATATTAATGTTCTTAAATGAATGCATCTGCAAGATAACTTGGATTGCAAAATACATTCAAGTTCTATCAAAATAAGGATCCTAAATATTCGCTTTTGGTTATTACATAACTGTCTTAAAGTAACAAACAAAAGTTTTCCTTAAAATGAATTTAGCCAAAGAACATAAAAATTTAGAATATCTAATTAAATGACGATGTTGCTAAGCGAGAAAACCTCTTGATTTTTAAGGTTTCAATGTTGGCAGTTATGCCATATTAAAATCTAATCTTGCAACTTGATTATTATTTTGGAATGCAACTGCCTATATTGAAATTTTAATTTGCTAATGCGCATTCTCTGCCATCTTGCTTTATAATATAAACTCGGGCATATGAATCTTATTTGAAATAGGAAAAAAATTAAACTTAAAGTACCATTCATCATTTTCTGTATACAGTAACACACTATATTCATCTCAAATGTTTAGCTTTATTTTCTCTGACTCACTTGTATAGGAAAACTATCAAAATTTTCCTTTTATAATAGTTACATTTTCCTTTTAAGCAGGTGGTAATGAAGTAGAAAATACAATTATATAAATTGTACAGGGTGGAGCATTTTTGACTGTGCATTTTAAAAATATGTTTGGCCCTAGAGACAGTGAAATTTCTAATACTTTATATCATCTTCCTGGCTACATATCCATTTACATGTGCCCTGCAGCTGCGCTTTGCATATTTGTTACAGTTATTTGTAAAACACTGTCTACCAAATTAGCAGTTTTTGGAAATGGAGAGTTACAGCTGCATAAATAAAAAACTTCTGTATTTCATTGCCCCCCCTCCGACCTCTAAGTACTTCAGATTTCTTCCTTTAGGGGTATTTGAAAGATAAGCTGTAGGCAACCAGACAGGGAAGTGTGGAAAAAGGAAAGAATCAGAAAACTGAGCATGTAACTCCAGATATGCTTGATTGTGTCATTGAAAGTGTTTTTAATCATTTTGTGCAGTACATTGCTAAACGAAGTGAACATTTAGCAGATGTTTCACAAATAACTGTAGCAAATGCACACATAGTACAGTAGGAAAGTGTATGTGGCATGCATGTAAATGAAAAACTGTTTCAAAAAAGATTATGTTAAAATATTTGGAGTTTCATTGTCTCTAGCACCAAGTATATTACTTTCAAAATGAATAACTAAAAGTGTTACATCCTGTATAATTCATGCTGTAATATGAATTTTCAGGGTAAGGTTCAGGCTAAAGGTAGTATTATGAATAAAATTGTTATGCAAATGTTCAAAATGATCTATTATCACTTATTTTTATATTTTTATTTAAAAACAATGTATAATTCATATTTTTCTTTCAGGAAAAACAGAAAATTGACTAGTTGACATGGTGGTTAATAAATAGTCCATAACTTATTACAAATGCTTGACGCTATGAAAAAACCAATCTAGTTTTGTAGTCCAGGCACCACCATAAGCTTCAAAAAATTGGTTCTGAAAATATTCAAGAGCTTCCTGTTCTGTTTTCTCCACCTGTAGCGTTTTACGTAAGTAACCTATATCATCTATAGATTGAAGTTCTGGAATTCCAGTCGATAACATCATAATGAACAGAGTGATGAGCAAGTTCGCATGTCGTCTCAGCATGAGGTATGCTTTACCACATAACTGTTGGAATCTGTTAATAAAAAAGACTTACTAAATTGGATACATGTATTAAAATTTCATAATTTAAAAATAATTTGACAAAAATATTTCTTACGTTTGAAACTCTCGACTTTTTTTGGGATTTTCTGCACCTTTGGCAATGACATACAAGAAGTCCTCTGTCAGCACAAATGGAACTCTTTCACGATTGATGCCAAATTTCTTTTTAAAATGGCCCAAAAAGTGTCCAAAATCAATATGAAATATCTATTTAAAAGAAATTTTAGTATCAAGAGCAGAAATTGAGCAAAATTTATTTTAAAATATATAAAACAAAATTTCCAACCTGGCCTTCTTCATTAATCATAATATTGTCTGGATTTCTATCTCCTATTCCAAGAATAAAGGTAGCAACACAATAGCCAGCACAAGAATGAGTGAATGTTTCTATTGCTTGATCATATCTACCAAGAGAATTTTTAGTGTAAATAACAAGCAGTGAGGAGAAAAGGAAACTGGAAAAATAAATTATACTCACTTATTGCCTTTATTCTTTTCTTTGATATATTTATAAAGCTGAGTCGAATCAACTTGAAAAGCAGCCATTCTTCCACCTTTACGTTGGATGTTCATCACAGTTTTTGCATTTCTTACAACTTCAATCATGCCTACTTCTTTTCCAGTAGCTAAGCAGGCATAAGGCATCATCCTATCAAAACACATGAATTTTATCAAGATACAAGTTATAAAACAGTATAAATGCATTTATGAATTCCTTCATGTTTTCAAGTTTCAGCTGCATTTTAAATAATAAGAAAAGATGTTGCATTAATTGTATAATCTGTTACATATTAGCCAATTAATTTTTTTTTAATTATAAGGAGAAGGTTTATAGGTATATTCTCTTTAACTTTGGTCAAGAGAAACTTAAATATTAGTAATTGTGTTGATCTCTTTGTAATCAGAACAATTTTACCAGGGACAGAAAGATATAAAGAAGAAATCTGATGATTTTCTGAAATCTTATGCTGCTATGGTTGAAACACTTCCATTATTACAAAAGATTTGGGGAGGGGGGAGAAACTGATAACATATATGCTAGAACAGGCATGCCAAACTTGCAGCCATTAGCTCATTCTGGAAAATAAAATATAGATGGAATTAGGTAAGTAGTATCTATTAGAGTGAAGAACTTTTGTAAATAATGAAAAGGAACAAATCCCCAGTGAGATCCAAGTTAATATTCTCTCACCTGACCTCCATTCTGAAAATTAATTGCATACTGAGGAGCATGTCTCCAGGTATCTAGAAGTTGGTTGCAGGAAAAAGATGCTACATGTTGTAAAAGAAATAATACATATCTGTCTATATGTTCCTCCTAATTTTTCAAGAACTACTATATTTGATAAAATTTTATGCATTTATTTACTTACCTCATTAAGTATAAAAATGGCTTTTTCCCTCCCTTGTGTCCTGCACTATTTGTACTCCGATGCATACTTGGCCCACTTGAGGTATTGAGTTTGGCATGCCTATGCTAGAAGATGTGTTTGTAGAACGTATACACAACTTACACTTGAAATATGTGTGTTTGAAGTGTGTACGCTTATAGCATGACTTCTTTTTTTCAGTATATGTACTTAAGGGGAAGCAGAATATCTAAACAATTTGGAAAATCTAGCATATGAACAACATAGCCTGCAAACACTTAAAAAATTAAAATTTTGGGTATGTTATGAATGCATAAAATATATATCTAGATACCAGTTTATTTTATCATTAATTACCTTAAAATAAAGTTCTGCTTAAAAACAATAACCCAAATTTAGATAGATGTAAAGATAATTATTTGCATAAAAAGTAACTGTATTTGCATTATTACCACTTGAAATGCTGCACATTGCTGATAATATTTGTATGCTTTTAGCTGGTTTTTTATTTCAGCACAAAATAAGAAATGAGAGAAGGCAAAAATTAAACATGGATTTGTAACTGCTCTCTGAATGCTAACATCTCTAACTCTCATGTAATTCAAAAGTTAACTGTACACTACATTCCCCCCCCCCCCCGAAAAAAAAAATTCCCAGCAGTTAATTATTGCAATGATTTCTATATTTTGCGATAGATATGAATACAATTAATTATCCTGGATCTTCACTTCTTAAGACGTGGCCAATAAATTATGGGCATCTGATAACATTCTACTAGTTTTTTGGGGGGGGGCTTTATTTAATTTCTTTGTAATGCCGCATATTTTCAGCTTGTTCTGTGAAACTTAAAGTGTATACAAATGTACAGAAGGACAAGATTCTTAAAACATATTTTTTATATTTCATGTCAGTTTCATATTTACCATTTTCTTAAGTAAATTTCATGGGTCTTATGTCTGCTATTGTTACATATTATATTGTACCCTAATTTTATTCAACAGTGTATTTTCAGTAAAAAAAAAAGTTTATAAATGAATATCTAAATGCTGCATCTTACCTAAGATCTAAACCTTCATTTTGCCATATGTGATCCATAATCCGAATTACTTGCAAAGTGAGCATATCTTGTCTGAGATCTAAAATAATAATTTACATAGCTACATCTTGATTTTACAGTAAAAGAGAACAGTACTTTTAATAAAGAAATAAGTAAAATGCAAAAACATACATGACATCTACCAGAAAAAACTCTTTTCCATACACAAACACACATATATATATATATATTCACAGAACTTGATATTGTGTGAATATCATTTGTGGAGACATAGTGAATCATACCCATTAAGACCACTCAAACTCCATATGTCCAGATTCCTTGCTTAGATGCATACACAAGCTGTGGAATTAACCAATTTCTTAGATGACATACCTCTAGTGGCAATACATAGCTTATAGTTTCAGCATGATGCAGCTCAGCACATTTTAGTGCTCATAGGTGACTGACTGGATATGGAATAGCCGGGCCATTGGATTGGACAGGGTGGTCTCGTTTTATGGCCATCAAGATCAACAGATGTGACACCTTTGGATTTGTTCCTAAACCAACTGAAGGTGGTTTCTTGAAACCTACTGACTACAGAAAGTGACGTAGTTGTTTGTCTTCATATGCAGCATGTATTTGGGTAGAGAAAATGCTGCTGCAATAATGTATGCAGTTAGCAATTACACAGTGTTCATATGCATCCCTCAATATGCATGGTACACATGTTTCCAATAAAGCTTTTTTCCCTTCCACTGGATATTGATGTTACACTTTAAAAAAAAAATCGTCTTATCTTTTCATCTGTGTATATAAAAATTATTTGTATTCAACTATGATCGAAAAGTAATTTGTCTGCCAAAGAAATAATTTTTGACGTGCCTAAAAATAAAGACGATGATTTTTCAATTCAGTTGTGTTAACTGCATCATAGAGCCTTCACTCTCAGCCACTATCAAAAGCTGTTACAAGTTCCAGTGTTTTCTTCTACGCATTAAATTATGACATATATATATACATACACACAATATTATTATTAGCTAAGATATGAAAAACTATGTTTTGCAAAAATGCAATTGATAACATTGTACTTCCAAGAAATTTTAAACAGGTTGTTTTTCTTCTTGATATCCCATATCTATATCATGAGATCAGTGAGCTGGATTGCAAGGGAAATATCTTCGTAGCTTGCCCAATTCAAAGTGTTTTCCAACTCTGAAAATTTTAATCATGAATCATTTTATTCTTATTTTATATATTATTGTTTTCAAACTCACTCTGAACTGATTTATCTGCACCATCTCATTGCATATTTTAACATAATAGTACATAACCTCTTCAAAGTTGGAAATTTGTTTGTGGCCACTAGCTTTCTTCTGCAAATTATGAATTTCATTAACTAAAAAAAATGGCTCATGCATATTTTGAAATTTAATTTTGAAGTGCAGATTATTCAGTAATTCTAGTTTGAAGTTGTATTGTTATGCTGATATTTTTGCAAGGAAGCAATTTTATGTAGCTATTATTCGTTGATGTATGTTTTTAAAAAAGAACAAAATCTGTAGATACATTACTCTGACAATTTTCAACATTGATCTGTTAAATCTACATTCCCAGCATATTTATTATACTTTGAAAAAGTGGATACGCTCCCAGTCCCTTTTTCTTATAACAACACAATGTTATACATTTTGACAGTTCGTAAAAATACTAGGAATTCTCTTTTTTATCCAGCCAAGGTAAACAAAACATATTAGACAGTTTTACATTGCATGATTTTATTTTTGAATTGACTGATTTTTAATCTCAGTAGCTTGATACTTTCAGATACATTTTTGCATTGAATCATGATGATATTAAATAATTGTCAATTTATTTAAATAAAGCACCAAACATACAATTGAAAACTATATCAAAATACATTTCATGGTTCTCATGTTTCAGTACTCTACTTGTTTTCATAATTACCTTAAAACCATTGGATGTAAAATTCTTTTTCTCAAAATAAAGTCTACTTACCATCACCATTTTTGAAAATAATAGAATTGAATTTAAATAAGCATTCTGCCATTGGATCAGGATTAAGCCAGACTAGCCATAATGGTCGCTTTGCAGAATCTAAAATTTTACAATCCTCAACACTGAAAAAAAAAAAAAAAAAAATCAGAATTGAAGAAGATCTAACAGAAAGGGTAAGAGGCTCCATCATAGCCAAAAACAAATTTAACTTCACAAAAAATCACTTACATTAGATTTCCTAAAACGTGGTTATTATTAAGAGGAGATGGAAAATTCTGTAAAGCTTCTAGATAATCTGCCTGTTGTACTTGCTCGTACAAAAATTTAAGCCTCTCCTACATATTAAAGAAAAGCATTAATAGAATCAAAATAAACGTGAGGATATTAAAATACACATTTCTTTGAATACCATATACTACTGAATATAAGCTGAGAATGCAGTTTTCTTCAAAAATTTATCCAAAATTCAAAATCTGTATATAAGTTGATATGGAAAAAATTCTATAATGTTCAAATATGTCATTATGAGGGCAAAAATTTAGCTAAGGAGCTAATATTGGAATATTATACAATCAAACTACTAAAATAAAATGCCAGTGATGATAGTTTTAATTCTGGTAACCCTATATGAGGTTAGCACATTTTCCCCATTCATTTGCGAATTTGTGCATTTTTAGCCCAAAGGGCGTTAGCCCAGAAGAGCTATTATTGGAATTTTGCATTGAAAACTTTAAATGTTGGTTCACTTTTCAAATTGTTGCCACCAAATATTATTGCCCTGCGTTATACTTAAAGAAATTAAATGATAAAGAATCTGCATACATTTTTTTCGCTTCGCGATAAAACAACGGTACCTAAAGCCATCAAATTTTGAATAACGTAATCTTCCACTGAATATGGGCATCAGGAAGCCCTAGTTTGGAATTTGAAATTTGTTTTATTATCGATTTTATATTTTGTAGCATTTCAATAAATTTTTGATTAACAAATTCACTGATTTGAAAGCTTTCAGATTTATTATTGTTATTATTATTATTTTGTTTGAAGTATGAGTGGAAAATTCTTATACACCATATTTTAAATATATTGACCGCATCTGCTGCAAATTCTAACAACATGGTTGTACCGTATTTGATTTATTGCTTGCACCCGGCTAACAGAAAAGTACACCTCCTTTTTTTTCCCCCCCTTTTTTTTTTTTTTTTAAGATAAGCGGATCTATAAGTAAGACAACCTCACAAAATTTAGGTTTAGAAAAAGTTCCAAAAATTCTTGGCTTTTATATGGAAATATACAAAACATATATAAGGAACTTTTATTTAACACAGAGTTACACTTTTCTGCAGCAGGTAATCATTTAATTTCTGATATTTGATTTTATTATAATTAGTAACACACAGCAAGACTAGAAATCTGTATTTCAAAGAAGATAAGTTATAAAAATTTAATACTTTTGGAGAATCGTGTTATGGGTTTCATTACATTATAATTCCAGCTGCTATAGTGCTTAACTGACACAGTTTCCATATTAAGTGGGCTCAGATTCGAACCTCAGTAAAAGCATCAACGTTTGTGACTACAATGTGTATGCTAAATGACAATTAAAGACACCAGTCTAAAAACTGGCAATGTGTGTAAATACAACCACCCATTATTATTCAAAAAGGTCTGTCTATATACTAGTTAATGCAATGACTAACAAAAGATAAAAACAAGATAATAATTATGCATTTACATGAATGTAATTTGCATCTCTCTTTTACCATATTGCTAAAAAAAAGTGAAAGAAAAAGAAAACTAGAAGATAATGCAAATTCGTGATTTTGGTACATGATGAAAATATACTATTCCTATTTTTGCTCTGGTATGTTAAAACATAAAATAACCATCTGGCATAATTTTTTTTATATATTTGCTAAATACATTCCAATGTAGAAAAGTTGGTAACTTTCCTTATTATTATAGCCCCTCTTTTCTAAACACCAAGTTTGTACTTACTTCGTATATGTGTATATATATATACACACACACACATTTTGTGACTGCTGTGTATCTGTGATTGCTTTTATTATGGCATTAGTAACATTAGGACATTTCCCGTATGAACTCTGCAAGGTAAGGATAATGAGGATATCGAACTGTGCCTCGTTGGTTTTTATTCTGCCACTGAGCGGAGCACCACAGTCTTACATTTTCTATGAACAGCTAATGTTAAACCAACAAAATGAAATTTAAGGTTCACAATAAAATGTCTCTAACTTGCTTTTTCCATATTCTTTGTCGTAGTGCAATAAATCATCAATCCCTCGTATGCACGTCAATGATTTTTGCCATGACCATTATTGTCTCTCTATTCGAAGCCTGAGCAAGAGGGAATTTACTATTTTCTCGGCATAACCTGCTAAATATTCAGTGCTGTGGGAGAACCCTGCAAGCTTTGTTTTTTTCCCATTCCAACAAATTTTCGTTAATGTCCACAATTCCTTAAAGGCCATCTATTTATTTATTGGTTGTCAGATTAGATGTAAAGAATATACCTCTCTCACAAAACTGATCCAATCAATAGTTGTACTTTTGTAAAAGCTGAGTTGCTTCTTCCAGCACTTAACTGAAGTCAGTCCCTTTGCCCAATAATTGTGTGCTGTTACAGTATTCTGAAACCACTGAACCAGTTGTGAAAATACGCTGCACCTATAAATGCTTTCACTGATATATAATTTTATTTAATGGTTATTTTTGCATATTCGAATGTGAGATAAAATGCACTTTTCTCAGAAGAAATACACGTTTTTTACTTTTTGGTAAATCAAAAATTTTAAAATTTCTTTTGAAAAAACAAAATATGTTAACTCATGGAAGATTCAGAGCATTTCTCATGATGAGAGTTGTAAGTAATCGTAAATTGTCAACATTTATATGAAAAAGGAACTACAATAATATGTGATTTACTTATCTCTCGTTACAGGCAAACTATAAATGATCATTATTAGGACTTCCAACCATTTGAAGATGGTTTTTGTTGACGGTTTATTCATAATCTTGGGGACTAATAATAAGGAAGTACCAAAAAATTCAGTACTAACTTTTGATATAAATAACTAATAATACTAACTTTTAAAATTTTCTTTTGATTATAATAATATGAGGGACAAGCTTGTTGACTTGTTATACAGGGTTTGTCCCAAAAGTTCCCAGAATGATTTTTTTAAAATCATTTATTCAATATCAGATTACAATCTTTTCAGAATTTTTCAAAGTATTCTCCCCCTGCTTCGATGCACTGTTGCCAATGCTTCACTCAATTCCTGAAGGCACCCTGGAAGCCATCGTGGCTGCTTTTACTGCCTCCAGCGTCCGATGCCAAGTTCCTTTCAGGGTTCTTTTGACCTTTGCAAATAAAAAGAAATCGACTGGTGCTCAATCGTTGCTGTATCAGGGTTTGTACGGTCCTTAAGAGTCCTTAGCTTTTTTTGGAATCAATTTTTGGTCCTTAATTTCGCCCAAAATAGAGAAAGGTCCTTAATCTTTTTATCATCCGATATTTCTCTCTGTTTTTACGACTGCCATTTTGAGTGTGAATTAAGCATTTTGGAGGAATATTTTTGGCAATTCACTGACAAATACAGTTATCTTTTGAATGAGTTCATGGGTTATAATTTGTTCCTATTTCTAATATAAATGGTGGGATACTTGATATTCTGAGCAAGAAGTGAAACATAAGCATTTCGAAATTATTTCATTTTTCTCTTAAACAATTTTTCGCTTTTGGGGATGTGAATTCATTCATTAAATAGTTCTAGATTTGGCAACTTATCAACATCTTGGGCAATTTTAAGATTTGTTTCTATAGGAAATTTTTAATTCCGTGATCTGGGAATTTTTCGACGATTTTTTTTTTTAAACATCGTAATATTGATCAATTTCATTAAAATAATGGTAATATTATGAAATAGTTCTTAGCAAAAGCGAAATAGCTATGTAACTAATTAAAAAATCTCTTTAATTTTTCCATGGTAAGAGTTTTTCCCATTGTCTCAAAATATGCATCAGTTTTCTCTATAAAATTATTTTTACACTTTGATCCTCTGATTTTTTTTTTTCAAAATATTTCTGGTTTTTTGCTGTTATAGAATTCATAGGAATAATTTTTCTTTAGGATAACATTGCAGCTTGGAAAGTTTAGAATGATTTGAAAGCAAAATTTATAGACCTATGATTCTAGAAGATTCCAGAAAAATGTGACAAAATGAAAAATGCCTCAATGGCATTAACATATAATGAATGCATTTTACAGAAAACTTGCCATGAATTTCTTACTTTTTGGAGAATGTCTGGAAGAACAAGGAAAACATAATATTTGAATGTTTTACTTCTGATACTAGAATCTTATCCTTAACATGTTTATCTTCCCTTTATTTTTCCTACTTTTCATTAAACACAAGCATGGAAAATATCAAAAATGCTTCTAATCTTATCACATGGACAGGCATTATAGAAAGAAATTTTTTCAAAACTGGCAATTTAAAAGATTCATCTAATATGCCTTAATGCATCATATACAGGGCTGGCGCCAGGCATTTTTCCACCTGATGCAACTTCCTGTGGATCCTAAATTCTGCTGCCTAGTACCTGCTCTAAATTCTAAAAGTTTTGTCATTTCTAGATTTTGTTGCTCAGTGTGTCACTAAATTTTAAATTCTGCCACACCAGCTCTGTAACCGGCCCTTACGATATATATTTCATATCTCTTATGAATGTTCATATGACTAAAGAAATAAAATTAGCAGCTTTTTCTATACATTCAAAATGCATTTGGTATTTTTAGAATAACAGAAATCTTTAAATAAAAAAATTCTAAAATGAAAAGGAAACATGTTGAAGAAAGAAACTGAATACATAAAAAGAGAAAAAATTATTCTTCAAAGATATGTACAGTTATTATTATGTAAATTACCCAACTGTTTATAATTTCAGCCTTTACTACAATTTCTCATTTCCTCACCAGAATGCAAATCACTTACAGAGTTTTTAAACTGAGGTTTTTGGAGTGTAAGGCAGAGTGTGTTCCTGACCTCCTCTTGCTCTCTGCATTAGTTCCTGCCAGCTCTGATCATTTGTAATTATTCATTTTTGCAGCCAACATTTGAATTTGTTATGACGATGGAGTTACTGATCCAGCTTAAAATAAAATTGTATAGTCCACATTTTTAGTTTGAATTCGACTTTTCTACTATAATTGCATCACCACAAGCTGCAACTGATTTTGTTAGCATAAGAACATGCATTTATGTTCTAAGTTCTTTTTAAATAAGAGATTTATTTAAACCTTTGTAGTTACTTTCAGACATAGCAATAATTTGCTTCACGTCTGTGTGGGGATTTTAGACTATTTAACTCTTACCAGATCAAATAAATCCTCATAGGTATATTGTGGAGAGGTTGACAAGTCAGGAGATAAAACACGCAGAAACTAGCAAGAATATTGGTTTGCGTATTAAGACAAATTTCTAATTGTTAGAAAAAATGCTTAAAGAGAAGGAAATCTATATAAATTAGCCAAAATGTTCGGGAAGGCTTCAAATTAAAAAGAAGCATAAATATTTTGTTGAGTGTTGTTGCTATAAAACATTTATGTTTTGTAGCAACAACACTCAACAAAATATTTTTGTAATTTTAAAATGTAAACCTACAAAACATTTTTAATGTGTAATTATCCTAATATCATTTAAGAATCAATGTCATCAATTGCATGTATTTTAAACTGTGAAATTTTATTAGATTATGATTTTAATAGGGCTTTTTTAACAAATATTGTTAAAAAATAAATAGAATTTTATAGTGACCATGTAAATCCATAATGACTAAGGTTATCTAATTAGTTAATTTAATTAAATTATTCATAACTAACTGCTTACCCTTAAAAATTATCTCTGCATATTAAAGGGAGTCATTGCCTTTCATTTATCCTTACACAAGATAAAACACAAAAATGTAAAATTCATGTAAAACTTATTCTTTTTATCTAGTGAGACTTGAAATAATACAAAACAACTTATCACTCTGGTGCTTTAGTGGCTTATTGGAACTTTAAAGTATATTAACTGGATTACAATCCCTAGAACTCTACATGAAGCTACATCATTAACTGCATCAGATAGAGTCCAACTAATTTTCAAAACTTGCTAACCATGCCTAGATCAGGCTTTTCAGGTTTTGTTTTGATCAGAAGGTTTCTCTCTAGGCAAGCAGCAGCAGTGACAACAGCCAGTCTTTTGTTATGAACCATGTTGATTATGATTTTATTTATCATTTTAACCTATGTTGCTTGACATAAAATCTACCTGCTATTTAAACCTCTAGACTGAGCAAGTATGTGACAAAATGAGACATAAAAAAATCATAAAGCTAACTGTTAGTAAAACATAAATAGAATGTCACTTATCTTCTTTCAAATATGTCCAACTATTATAGGGGTAAAATATTTAACGCTACTTGATACACTTCATAAAGTTTATTTTATTCTCAAACTTATTATGCTAATTAAGTTTAATAATAATGCATCATACTTACAGATCTATTTTATTTTTAGCATAATATTACAAAAGTGAAGTTCAAAATTCATTAATATTTTTAATTGAATTTCAGTTCCCTTTTCCTTATAGGTTCGTAATTTTTTTCATTAATGTTTATTAAAAGCACGTAATTTCCTTGTGCAGAAATGTGTACGAACCCTGTGTATGGTGGCTGAGGCAACATTGCCACACCCATTTTGGCCAGCAACTCGGAGACAATGAGTGCAGTGTGAGCTGACGCATTGTCACGGTGCAAGGTCCAATTGTCGCGAATTTCGTTTTGGGCACGTCAAACCCTGTCGTGCTACCATTTGAGCACTTCACAGTAAAACTCCTTATCAACTGTTTGTCCTTGTGGCATGAATTCACTATGAGCAACAATGAATTTCTTTTTCTGTCAAAAAAACACAATAAGCACTGCCTTGATTCGCGATTTGCTCATCCTTGCTTTTTTCGGGCGAGAAGACTTCTTGGTGTGCCAGTCGTTGCTGTGATGCTTTGATTCAGGATCATGTTGAAAAATCCTTATCTTGTTCACTGTGATTACTCTGTCCAAAAATTCTGGTTCCATTTCGTAGCATTCATGTAATTTCTGGCACTTCAACAAACGCTGCTCCTTCATCTCACTCATCAGGACTTTTGGCACCATTTTCGGACAGACTTTCCTCATTTTAAGATCCTCAGTACAATGAAGGATTGTTTTGGGTATTCCACACTCCTCTGCAATCATCCGAACACTTAACCATCGGTCGCTGCCCATAACTTGATGCACTTTTTGCACAGAGTTATCTGTTTGTGACATCGACAGGCTCGCAAGCTGTCATTGTTGTTGATGGATTTCTGACCTTCCCGGAACCGCTTGTGCCACATGAAAGTTTGGCTTTTTTTCATCGCCCCATCACTATAGACTTTCTGAAGCATTCTGAGCATCTTTTCCCCGTTTTTACCTAGTTTCACACAAAATTTGATTGCATAACATTACTCCAAAAACTGGCCCATTTTTTGTTCAATGAGGGTGCAGTAGATACCTCTGTGTGGAGCGTGACCCTACCTCAACAACTGCCCACAGGTGATTGTGACAGTCTTGTGTTTCCAAACTTAAATCTCCCACCAACTTCTCCACCCTGATGCTTCATCCTGTCAGCCAGCATCGCCAACTATAAAAAATCATTCTGAGACAAACCCTGTATGCTGTGATCTTGTGGTGCCATTTGTTGGTAAGTAATGTAGTTCATTCAACTTAAAGCTGTGAAAATTTTTATTTCACCAAAGCTGCTATTCATTGCACCTTGGGAATAGCACTCAAGTCGGTTGGAAAGTTATAAAAGTGCACTAATACTAGAATATAGTGCACCCAACACTAGAATCTTTCTTGGTGTGAATGTTGATTATAAGTTGTATCACAGTCCTCCAGCTACATTCTGGAAGGAAATATTGAAAGATACAGCTTGTTATCAGGACTGATCCCATATTGCCATGAACACGGTGCAACCTTGATCATTTATGTGATTGATCTTTGTGTTGGAGGACTATAGCTGTAAAGCACAGACATGTCTTGTTGAGCCCTTGTTGTACTATGTGACATGTCATGTAGTTTCATGATGTTGTTTTACTTCCTAAATGGGTGAAGGTGTATATTCTATGCACCCAAAGATCACCAATGTGAGAGATCACCAACAAGGCTTACTTGCTGATCATATGGCATAGTTCTGGCCCTGGCATTTTGTGATGAGGATACACTACAAACGTTTTACCACATTTGTGACCTTAAGGATGTAATCTAGGCTGATAAGTTAGAATTTTGTAAGTGTACCATAAGACAAAATACACTCCTAATTCTGGGGCTTTCTCAATGTAAGTGCTGATTACTTGCTGATCAGTGCTTAACAATTTCTTAAAAAAATTATAAACTCAAAAATTTGAAAGGGAAAAGAGAGAGAGAGAAACATGAAAGTTTTAGTACCTTTAGTTACTTACTTTCTGTGTATCATCTTTTCTTTCTTTTAGTATATCGGTCAATTTTGTGAGCTTTTCAAGAGCTTCAACCTGCCTTACAATGGATTTCAAATGTGAACCAACACCTCGGCAATATGCTTCCAAAAGTAAACCAAAACGTGTAGCTATTGCGGGATCATGCATTTCTGACCTGCAGTTGTTAAAATGATGTAGTAAAAATAAAGCTATTTCATGAGGAATTTGATAAATCCTCAAGTAGTCAAAACCAAAGTAATGGCATAATAAAACACATACAAAATCTTATTACTGCATACAATTTCAAAATAATTCTTTTTGATGACATAGTAAAACTAACATACAAAATCTTACTACTACATACAGTTTCAAAATAATTCTTTAGTACGTGTCTTTACAAATATGTTTACAAAATCTGAGGACAACTTGATTCAATATGTTTTGGATACAGTTTAAAAGAAAGCTAAAAGAGTAATTACTTTAGTTGCTACAATTAAAAAAGCATAATGATACAAAAATTTGTTAAAAATATTTGGACCAAAAATTAATATAAATATAATTTTTTTTATCATATCTTTTGACTTTTAATGCAAAAGAATTCTTAATCAGGGATATCCAACCTGCAATGTATCCTGTAAAATTTTGTGGCCTGCAGTGGAATTCATGAAATTTGTGAAAAGCAGCATAAAACATTGTGAGAGACATTGGATCAACTTAGATCTGTGAATCTTTTCTTCTTTTTCTTCCAAAAATGAAATTTACGAGATTTAAAAAACATAAGTGACAGGCATTCTTAACTGACAAAAATCTCCAATATAAATTACAATGTACTGAAATAGACTTGAGGGGGGACTATCGTACTCGTTACAGTAAATATAATTTTCACGTCTTGTTGATTACTATTGTTACAATTATTTACATATAGTTATAAATATTTAACTGTTCTATTGCTAACTTATTAATAATAATAAAAACCATAATAATAATATGCTCTATTATATATCTCACACTTTGCCGTGTCATATGCCATTTTTCTATTTCGCTTGTTCCTGCTTAAACGTTCTACTGTCCACTGTCTGAAAATGTCAGCTGTACAAAATTATGTGGGTATCAAATACTGCATCTATAGAATTGCTTTATCCAGCAAAATAATTATATTGAACTGAGCCATGTCTGTTTGCAAGTCCATCATTCCATCTATGCATTAAAGTCTCTAAAAGTAATTACAACACACATAAGCATCTCATCTTTAACATCTACCTCTCCAATCATCGTATTATACACACACACAAACACACACACACAGAGCTTGTTCTAAATAATATTAATGTGAGATATTTATAATTCCTTATTTAACAGAATTTTGAGTTTTGTTAACTGCTATTATTACAAAAATGCCGTACTTCAAATAATTTCATCTCTGCCATATCTCCTTTTTATATTTTTCTCTTCAGTTATACAGAAAATACGAATATAAGTAACACTAAAAGTAATTACTGTTCTAAAAATTTCAGAATTCAAAATATTTTTTATATGTCAGAAAATATAACAATTCTCAGAAATATCAAGTATTTCTATCACGAAAAATTAAACAGTATTAAATTATTAATTACACAGCAGTAAATAATTAATTACATTTTTTTAATATTACAAAATTGTGCATCTTATTTTGAAATCTGTAGTGTATAACAGTAATTAAGACTTTTATATATTCATTCACAAATTTAAACCTAATAAATATTTAAAATAAATTTTAACATTTTGCAGAGATAATAAAAGATGTAAAAAAGATCAATTATTACAAATCAACATTACTAACTTCAAATGCCAGAAAAAAAAGTGCCCAATTTTTCGGTTTGAAAGAGCTCTTCTGATGAGAAGTTTGGCAAGGTTGTTATCTAAGTAAGATTCATATTTCAGAACCTACAAAATGAGAAAAGAAAACATACATTTGTATGCTAATTTTATTGCCAAGAAAAGCTAACTCACTTTAGCTAAAATGAATATAATAGTTGAAAAAATTAATCCAAAGTACCTAGAAATATTTCATAAATTTTTTATATAGGCATCTACAAAGAGATCATAAAGAACACTGAACACTGATATTTTATCCTAGGATTCAGTCCTGGCAAAAGAACTGGCTGCATGGGTTTTTTTTCCCATGTGCAAAGTGAATACTTACCAGTTTTCTTTAGAACCTCCATGCAGACATTCTTCTACAGTTTGTGAAAAGCAATTGAAATAAAAATCCGAGAATGATATATCCCCTTTATCATCAATTGCACTCTGACATCACAGCAAGAAAGTCATATATGCAAACACGTATTACTATTTATTCTGTTTTTCCAGTTTTTTCATCAGGATTTACATCTGCAGAAATTCACAGGTTCAAAGGTATATTTGTATCATCTGATGTATCTCCATTAATTAACTAAACATTTTTGAAATATTAAAGGTGATTACATGAAGAAAACTCTGACATGTTGTATTTCAGAAATAGAGATCTTTTCTTAGAAATTAATAAATATATTACGCTCTGAGGAGTTTTTCCGAGTTCTCTAAGAAATTTCAAGAAGCATTTGAATACTGTAAATGCAGTAACAGGAAATAATAAATAAAATATAATATGAATGACAATTTTATGTAGTCATAAAATAAGTTTTCAAACAATTATGTTTAAAACAGTGAAACTACTTTAAAAGTAGAAGTAAATATAAAAGGTAGAAATTAAATATAAAAGGTAAATAAATACCTGAACCAATTGAAGTAAATATTGTGACATCAGATCATCAGTAAGTGTCGAATCGAGCCAAAGCACAGCATGTTCACGAACAACTTTATCAGCATATTTACAATCAAGTAACTCTAATGCAACTTCAGGTGACACTTGTGGCCACTCCTTAAAAAGGACGTATATCTATATCCAGAGAAATTAAAAGAAAAACAAATAGAATTAATATAAGTAGTATATATACTTTCAAGATATATTTACATCTATAGCTTATGATGATGTAAAAATGTAAAGCACACTTCTCATTTATGTTCAGTACAGGATATACTAATCAGTATTTTGTAACTTGCTAATTGCATAAAATGCTTTAAGCAGCGGTCTCAAATTGCATGGAAGCTGAATACTGAAAACAGTTGACAAACCAAATTTTGGGAGGAAGGAGGGGGAATGAAAAGTTTTTTTTTACCTAAATTTTATTTATTAAATATTTACCAAAATTTACATAAACAGTACTAATAATGAATACAACAACAACAAAAAAAATTATATTTATTTTCTAAAGTTTTCTGAAATCTAAAGGTATGCAAGAAATTTCTGTTAATTATGTTTTATAAGTTAATTTTTATAAGAAATTTTTTAAAAAAAATTACTATTGACTTCTAAAAATTAAATTTTCAGTCTGACAATTATTTCAAATAATTCTAATATGTTGAATTAGCCATGAAATAACTTATTTAAACTAAAAATAAACATATTACAAAAACTTTATAATGGGACAAAACTTGTGAATAAATAATGATCACCTGTTCTCATTTTTTTATTCACTAAATTTTTTCTTTGATTAAAAAAAAAAAAATACATAATTTGTATGTAAATAATTATAAACTCCTTTATTTCTTACCACAACTTTCAACTACAATACCTCACAGCATTTTGATAAATTTGTAACCTTGGAGAAAAATTACTACAGACTTTCATCACAAATTGTATGCTCAATCCTCATTGGTCAATTTTTTTTTCAACTATGGAAACAAAAAGTTCACGTATAAATAAGATATTCTCAAACAAAGTAATTATTCTTATGGCAAAACTTTGTAGCTGGTGGTATTTATCCCTTGACAAGTATAAAAAAAGGCTAATCAAATCTTTATCTTCAAATCTCTGACCAAGTTTTATACCACAGTATAAATTAATTAGCTCCATTTCCTTCTAGGGCATTGCTCTTGTTTTTAATTTTAATGAGAATCAAGTAAAACTGAACTCCAAATCTTTAAAACTTTCTCTTCATATTCTTGTCATAATAATGCTAATTAATTTATGGGAAAATTATTATTAGTGGGCCATGTTGCTTCGAACTGCATGTTTAGACCATAGGCTTTATGCACATATCAAATTTATAACATTATTTGCTACTAAACTAATCTTTTAAACACACAAAATATATATGTTAAATCAGTAATACTGCTTTAGAATTAGGCATACGAAAAACTATCTAAACTCAATTTAAAAAATTCTAAGAGCACAATATTTGTTATATGCTAAATGACTCTCTTGTTCTTTTGATCTGAAATTTCTTCTTGAATATTTCATGATTAAAATTGCAACAACATTACTAATGAACTATATTATTCCTTTCTTAATACAGGCTTCTCTACTTTCCTTGCTGGTTTCCATTCCTTCTCCTTCCTTAAACTTTGCTAAGGGAAATAAATCTTTGATATTATCTTCAATAACTTTTAGTTTCATAAGAATTTGGACTTGATTGTTGTGTGATAAAAATGCTGTAAGTAAAGCGGTACCTCATTTGCAAGAAATAGCAACTTCAGAATGAAATGCATTAATACAAAATTTCTCAATCTATGATCCATGAACCATAAGTAATCCTCAAAGCCTGCCTTTGTGGTCTTCCCAGATTAAGAAAAAAAATCTCATTATTTGTACAAAATTAAGGAAGATTTTACATCATGTTTTGATGATGACATGTGACTAAGTACATAGATATATCTTCCAGATATATTCTCAAAACTAAACAAAGTAAGTATCTGTCTATAAGGTAATTCTTTAACTTTTCAGTGTTCAAGAAAAATATTGGGGTTTGAGAGAGAAAGTCATATTGTTATTGGAAAAGAATTTGACATATCATGTATGTTCGCATCTCGAAGTTCTGAATTCACAGTTTGAAACTTACTTTCCAAGTGGTAAATGTAATGAATTTTCATGGTTCATGATCCTTTAATTATGATATTAAAAATAACAAACTATCATTGAATGAAACAGAACAGCTAATCAAACAATAGAATGACACATTTAAAATAAAATTCCAAGTAGAAGGTGTAGTTCATTTCTGAACTGAATAAAATACTGATAAACTGATTAAAACAATTCCAACCAGTGGTGTCCAAGCAAAACATTTATATTTATATGATATGTGATGATGGGTTATGTTTTACATGGAATATCCTGTACTAAAAAAACACTAAAACTGGACTAACAAGTAAGACTAATAAAAAAAAAAAAACTTTTAATAACCTGCGACACTTCATCTCTACTATTCCATTTCACAGCTTCCAGCAATTTTGGCAAAGAGTCAGGTATTGTTAAGCAAACACGACGCATTTTCCATAAGAATTCCTTTTCTTGCTCTGATATTTCTGATAATGGATCTCTGTATATTATTTCTTTAAGGGCTTCAATATCTGCTGGAGTTTCAGAAGGCTGTTAAAAAAAAAACAAACTACAAGCTTTAATATCAATCGCTGTATTAAAAAAAATCATTATTTTAGTATTTTTTAATAGTTTAAGCTACAAAACAGATTAGAACGCAATAAGCACTATCCTGATGTTATACAATCCAGAATTAGCAGAGATAAATTATGCCTGAAATTATCATCATCAAATACAATCAGACTGATAACAGTCATAAAAATTCTGTATACATTAAAAAAAAAAAGATGTATATATAACTATATAATCGATATATATTTTCTCTTGACACAGTGTATAACTATACCTTAGAGATACATATCTATCTTAAAATTATACGGAAAACAAGATTACATATGACAACTATTTATGTTGCTATTTCATCAAAACTGATCTACATCAGCAAACTTGTACATTTTTACAGGCACATTTTGGTCTAGCTTTGCAGCAAAATTTCTTACAACTGAGGAAAAAAACTTTATACTATATTTAGCCCACTAATGTTCCAATATTTGCAGTTATATCGATATATTCTTTTCAATTTTCATACTTTATGGACTTAGTACTTAAATTACTTAGTTGATTGGAACTGATGCTGACTTCAGATTGAAATTCTTAGTTTTGGCTAAATTTTAATTTTTGATAGGAGTATTCCCATTTCATTAATTTGATGATTTTATATATATAGCGAGAGATACTTAAATTAATAGTTTAGTAGAAGTATGAGGGATGTTTTTTAAATAAGGGCCATTTGAAAATAAAAACCAAATAAAAGAAAATTTTCAAAAATCAAATTTATTTTCAGATTCTTCACACGTTTCTCTATTTTTCAACATAGTTGTCAAGTTTGTTTAAACACATATTATACCTTAGAACTAGATTTTGAATACCCCCCTCACAGAAACTTGCCACCTGCTCAAGTAACCAAGAGGTCACAGCCGTTTTCACGTCTTCATCATCATTCTAGTGGTTGCCGCTGAGATGATGTTTGAGATAGCGGAAAAGATGAAAATCACTCATCACAAGGTCTGGGCTGTAGGGGGAGGGGTGATCTAAAACTGCCCAGCCAAAAGTGTCCAATAAAGTTCGGATCTGAGCTGCGGTGTGAGGCCTTGCATTGTCATGGAGTAGCAATTTGACCATTGAGTATCAGGTGCAAATAATGAATACTTTAGTTTTTTGTTATGGAATATGATATGGTGGTGGTCAGTATTTGCTTTCCACACAAAAGTATTCACAAAATGACATGAAAATCTCCAGACTGTGGTGCTTTCAATCATTTAAACTATGATTCAAAATTAAAGACGATCCCTTGCTATTTTTGAAAATTTTTTATAATTTATTTAAAGTACCAATCATATAAACATTTTTAATACATTATAGATTATTCATACTTTTATTTACTAAATATTAACTAATCATTTTTATGTTTCAAACCAACTTCTCAAGAGGTACCTTAAAAATGTTTATTTTTTTACCTTTTCAGCATTAAAGATAAAAATAAAATACACAATAGAATGAAATGGGAATAGAAATGAAAAATATATTCATTATTTGCACCTGATACTCAATGGTCAAATCTGACAATGCATTTTGCATTACAAATCCTGCCAAAGTGTCCTAAAAAGACATCGCTTAGAAATCTGGCATCACAAAACAAAACTGAAATAAACAGGATTACAAAGATGAAACTTGGCATGATTATTGAAGATTTTCAACCGTGTTGTGACTGGGTATGAAAGAATAATCCCAATGTAGCAATGCATGTCATAAAAAGGTGACTAAAATATGTACCCAGTGGCTGGGGGTATAGCCGGGCACCCTCCCCTTGGGGATTATATCAGGTGATTGGTCCTATGGGTTGGGGCTTGGGCATGAATTTAACAACCTCACTCCATAAAAACCTATTGTTACAAAATCAAAGGAAGAATTTTCTGGACTGCCTATGCAGAGGCGACTTGGAAGGGATTTTAGGGATCCGAGATTTACAACTTGGAATTTGCGTTCACTTTACAGAAGTAAGGGACTTTCTGTTTTAACGGAATTTAGGAATGGTAATATGATCACACTTCAGGAAATGGGATGAATTGGACAGGGAATTCAGGATGGCAGAAATTACACTGTATTTTATAGCTGCATATTTTATAGCTTAGGGAACATGTGTTTGCCACCGGTTTCATCGCTCATAAGGGAATTAGGTATATTATTATTGATTTTGAGACCAAGTCTCCCAGATGCAAAATTAGATTGACAGATTCTTCAGTTATAGTTTAATTAATATATATGCACCAACTGAAGATAAAGATGAGAAGATGGATACTTTTTACGATAAGAGTCCACACACTGAATTCTGTCCGTCCAAAACATGATATCAAGATTGTGCTGGGAGATGCAAATGCCAAGATAGGAAAAGAAAATAGTTTCAGACCTACCATTGATGGACACAGTCTACATCACAACTCGAATGACAATGGGCAGAGACTGATATTTTTTGTTATGGAATATGATATGGTGGTGGTCAGTACTTGCTTTTCACACAAAAGTATTCACAAAATGACACGAAAATCTCCAGACTGTGGTGCTTTCAATCAGACTGATCATGTCTTAACTGACACCAGACATGCCTCAGACATACTGGATGTGAGGTCTTTTGTACAGAGAAATTTGATTCTGATCATTACTTGGTCATGATGAAAATCAAGTCAAGAATCCCTAATGCTCGTAAAAACTCAGGTAGTGAAATTAGAGAAATTTAACTGTTAAAACTATTAAAAGCAAAAGATAAGAGGAAAAAAGGGAAAGGGTGACAACTGGTTTGATCAAGATTGTAGAGCTGCCACTTATCTTAAAAATAAAACATATAAGAATATGCTTCAAAGAAAGCATATTAGGTTAGCTGTTGACAAATGTAAATGTGCTAGAAAAAATGCAAAAAAGATCCACTGTGCTAAAAAGAGGAAATTTTGTAAAAATCCTTTAAGAGATGTTGAACATCTTAGAAGAGTGGGGGAAAGCAGAGCTTTCTTTCATGAAATCAATTGTGGACAGAGAAGTTTTAAACACAGAACAACAATTTGTAAAGGGAGAGACGGTTTTATATTAAGTGATATAAATGACATTCAACAGAGATGGAGGGAGTACCTGGATGAGCTACTGATTTCCACCCTGTATACAGAGAATGGTTAAGCAGAAACCTAGGGCCTTCTGATCAACCCTCTCTGGAAGTGGTGAATCATGTTTTAAAGAAATTAAAAAAACAGTAAATCTTCTGGGCCAGGCAATATTCCTTCAGAACTATTAAAAGCTGCAGGACCTAGTTGCATTCTACTAATCAAGGACTTAATTCAATTCATCTGGGATTATGAGACACTTCTAATGGAATGGAAACTTAGTACCATCAGTCTGATACATGAGAAGGAAGATGTGCTTGATTGCAGTAACTGTAGAGGAATTAATCTTCTGTGCAATCCTTTAAAATACTTTCAAGTATTCTTATTAACAGGCTTTTACCTTATGCTGATAACTCAATCGGTGATTATCAGTGCGGCTTTAGAAGGGGAAGATTGACTATTGAGCTCTTTCCAACCTAAGACAGATTTTTGAAAAATGCAAGGATTTGGAATCGAAACACATGTTTTTATCGATTTCAGAACTGTATATGACTTCATTAAGACGAAATTACTAACTGAGCCATGCATGAACTAAATATTTCAGAAAAACTTGTTGCACTAGTGGCTTTGGCTCTTAAGGAAACCAAGATACAAATTCGTTTACAAGATGACCTTACAGAACAATATGAGGTCAAGAATGGAGGGAAATGGGGGCTGTATTGGCATGCCTTCTGTTTAATATTGCACTTGAAAAAGTTATTAGAGGGTTTAGGATCAATACTAGAAGAAATATTTTTAATAAGACTATTCAATTACTGGCTTTTGCAGATGATATCTACTTTGTGGCCCATACTGTTCCTGTTCTTCATGGCATTCATGGCATTGGAAAAAGTGAAAAAAGATTTAACCTTTCTAAATAAAATATATGCCTAAAAAAATAATAATAAAACTAAATATATGCCTTTTTTAAAATCTGACTTACCCCTTAGTCATTTAGAAATTAGTAACCATAGATTTGGAAAGGTCTACAGTTTCACTTATTTGGGAGCAGAGATGAATTGTAAAAATGAGATAACTTCTGAAATACTTAAAAGAATCTCTGCTGCAAATAGATGTTTTCATGGCCTGAAGAGCTATTTGAAATCCAACTTTCTCAAGTTAAGAACTAAATTATTTTTTTTATAAAAGTCGCATAAGATTTGTTCTGACTTGCATATCGAAAGCTTGGACACTGACTTTGTGCGATGAGGAAGCTTTGAGGATTTTTGAGAAAAGGATATTGCATTGCATACTTGGAAGGTCTTTATATAGCTCTAAATTAGATCATGGAGAAGATCTAATTTAGAGCTATAGAAGACTTATAGAGAACCTGTAGTAAAATTCTTAAATTACAAAGATTTAAACAAGCTAGTTATCAGGCCAGAATGCATGAAGATTGATGCTGTAAGAAAATTTTTCTGGCTATGGGAATGAGAGCTTAGGTAAACTCCTGGTGAGATAGATCGATTGTGTTGAAAATAACCTAAACATTCTAAAGGTCAAAAACTGGATAAGTGTTTCCAAAAGCAAAGTTGCCTGAGAAGGCCAGCATCAAATTGCATGCAAGCTGAATGCACAATCTGAAAACAGCTGAACAAGCCAAATTTTTTTAGGGAGGAGGGGGGATGAAAAGTTTTTTTCTTACCTAAATTTTATTTACTAAATATTTATCAAAACATATGTAAACAGTAGAATGAACGCAAAGGGAAAAAATTAATTTATATTTATTTTCTAAAGGTAAATGAAATCTAAAGAAAAGAAATTTCTGTTGATTATGTTTCATAAGTTAATTTAATTTTTATAAGTAATTTTTTTTTACAGTTTACTATTGACTTCTAGAAATTAAATTTTCAGTCTGCCACCTGGGCTCTTAAGCCAATGAAGAAGGTGGAAGATTTTAGAAAGAGGAAGAATCACTTTTATGCAGCTAGGAGTGAATTTTACGCTTGCCAAAACATGAGTAATGAGTAATGGGGAGAACCTAATGGTCGTTAATCTGAAATGTTAATCAAAGTGCAAATAAGCTATAAAACTATATTATAAAAGTATATTAATATACTATATATAAAAACTAATTAAAGTGCTAAATTCTGGCAAAGTTACAGAAAAAGAGGACAGCAAGTTTAAAGTAGAAAGTCTTTGCCCAAACTGGCTCTTGTTGGGACCTTTTAGAAAATAATGGCCTTATGTTATTAACAGGAAAGAGCCAGAATTAAATTATGAAAGATCTACAAGCAGAATAATTTACATATTAACATAACTAATTTCATTCACCATTCTGTATTCTCCTCATCGTTTAAAATAATCCAGTCATCACACATATATATATGTATTGTCTCTCTCTCTCTCTCACACACACACATATATATACTTAATTTTTGAAATTCTGACCAAAACCACAATATTACCACTGTTCACTTAGCATCTTTTAGTTTAAAAAGTCTACATATTTGATTAATAAAATACACTCATGGACAAAAAAATTAGCGCACCAAGAAATAATTGCGGGATCGTAACGAAACTTGCAATGAAGGTACATGTCGGGGAGATATGCAAATGATTCGAAAAGCAGCGTGATTGCGCATTACGTAAAGCCGGTAGGGGCGTTGAACGTCGTACTCCGTGGAGTATAAAACAGGTAACCAAAGCTTGTTTGAGTGTGCTGAATCATTTACAAAGGAAGAGCTGAGGTAGACATGCCATTACGCCGTGTTCGAAGACAATATGAGCAGTTGTCGCAGTTTGAGAGGGGGAGAATCGTCGGGATGATGGAAGCTGGGTGGCCAGCTAGGGGAGTAGCTCGTCAATTATGCCGCTCTGATTGTGTTGTGAGGAGGTGTTGGAACCAGTGGACCCGAGAGATGTCATGTACACGAAGACCAGGCTCAGGACACCCTCGACAGACCAGTCGTCGAGAAGACCGCCACATCGTAAGAAATGCACGCGTACAGACAACTGCTTCATCGACCGCCATCCAGGCACAGGTAGTACCTTCACTAGTGGCCCGTGTCTTCTCGAACCATACGAAGGCACCTGGCTGAAGGACAGTTGGTATCGCGGCGCCCATTACGTGTGCTGCCCTTGATGCCTTCGTTTGGAGTGGTGTCGAGCACGGGGAAACTGGACTGCAGCGGAATGGAACGAAGTCGTCTTTAGCGACGAATCCAGATTCAATCTCGGCAGTGATGACAATCGTGGTCGTATGTGGAGAGCCCGTGGTGAACGCCTCAATTCTGCCTTTGCTGTACAGTGACACATCGCTCCCACAGCTGGTATGATGGTATAGGGTGCCATTGCTTACAATACACGGTCACCCCTAGTATTGTTCCGTGGCACCATGACAGCCCAGTGATATGTTCATGAAATCCTGCAACCACATGTGTTGCCACTCATGCAACGGCTTCCAAGAGCCATTTTTCAACAAGACAATACTCAGCCTCATACGGCAAGGGTGTCACAAGACTGTCTCCGCACTGTTACTACCCTTCCTTGGCTTGCTCGATCCCCAGATTTGTCTCCAATCGAGCATATCCGGGATCATTTCGGACGACGAGTTGGGCATCCCAAGAGTTTGAATGAACTAGAGGCAACGTTACAGCAAATATGGAACGAAATGTCTCAAGACATCATACAGAACTTGTATGACTCAATGCCCGATCGTATCAAATCGTGCATTCGCACTAGAGGGGGTCCAACGGAGTATTAATTCCTCCGTTCTTTTGCCTTTTTCTCTGAAATAAATTATCCTTTTTCTTTGATTTTCTTATCATTTACTTATATCAAAGTAGTCATTACGTATGTAAAATTTCGTTTCATTTTGACAACTCCTTCTTGGTGTGCTAATTTTTTTGTCCATGAGTGTATATTATTTTCAGTTATGTAATTCAGTAATAAATTAAGCATAAAAAATCAAAACTTCAAATAGTTTTACTATTCATTTAGAAATTATGGATACATAACTTAATTTGTTAGTGTATTGCTGACATGCCAAAATTATATATCTGTATTTTTTTCTCTTTTCATTTAAATGTGTTTTTGTTTTACGGTATGCCAAAAGCAAGTGACACATATTTTATGAGATGCATATAAAAGAGCTATTATGTAAAAGCAGCAGGTGTTTTTTCCCAGTTCTACCCTTTTCAACTTTTGAAGACCAAAATTAAAAAATAATTCAAAATACACACACACACAAAAAGTTACTTTTCATTATATTTTGGCATAATTAAAATGTTTTCCATCCAAAAAAAGTATTAAATTTTATTTTCAACTGAAATCGTATGGTGTCCCAAGACAAGAAAGCCACCCAGCTAAGAACCTCCAAAGCAAATAACAATATGTATAGCAAAGGCATGGGCGTTATTTTGAAGTTTATATATCTATACATTTATTCACTAATAATCTTACTATAAACAAACTTTTTAATACAATATGATATAAATAGTTGATGCTTACTTAAATACAGCATAAAATATACAATACAATACAAGACGATGAACACAAATACAAGTATTAATTTAGAAATCAAACAACAAAAATCAGCGTTATATTTGAAAATTTTCACAGGACTTTTTTCAATGGTTTTGCTGAATCAGCATTCTCAGCTGCCAAAGTGCAAATGAATGAGATAAGATAAGAATGGCTGGACAGGAGTTAAGATACTGGTGCCATCTATTGATGAAACAAGAATTAAAACATAACTTCCTTAAAGGCTGATGGCAAAGATGAATTCAAATTAGGATCGTTTTTTAGAACAGAAAGATTTTTTTTGAATGTGAAATGCCTCTAGAAAATCTAATTCACCAATGGAAGATGTTTTTTGAATAATTTTGCCTTCAGAAAAATTGAAAGTGTGATTTTCGAACCAACGATGCTGGGCAACAGAGGACTTCTGTATTTCCTTTTTTCTAACATATGCCTCACGTTCCTTAATGCGAAATTTTAAGGCTCTCTTAGTTTGACCAGTGCAAATTAAACCACACTGACAAGAAATCCTATAAATACCCTAGGAATTCATATCCGGAACGGAGTAAGGAACTCAGAATTTTACTGATAGGAGAATAAATGACCCAAAAGTTAAATTTCTGTAAAATACTTGTAATTTTATAGCTAATTAATAGAAAGGAAGGAACGACAACAGAATTCTTATAATTATCTAAAACAAGAATGTGCCTTTTGGTGTGTTGAGATGAGAATTTTTTAACTGCTTGATTAATAATGTTGGGTGAAAAGCCTCTATCTTAACAAATACAAGTATAAAAATAATTAGAATTACAAAAAATTAAAAAGTTTACATGCATTCAATGAAGGTTAATTTTGCAATTTAGAAAATATTTATAGTCTTAAAATTTCTTTGAATTTCTAATACAAGGTGGGGAAAAAACTTTAAAAATTAAGAAATTTTAAAATAAATTTGAAAATGAGTTAGAAAATAATTGCTTTGGTTTGGTTTGGTTATTACAGAAGGCCTCAAGGGCTATCTGCCTAAGGGGAGGGATACCTTCATGGAGGATTCTAAGAGAAACTGTCTCATATATATATTATTACACATGGGAAAACCACGAAAATGCCCGTACAGCCAGCCCATTCGCGGGATTCGAACCTCGGGCAAAACTATCAGAGATCAGCGACTTTACCACTTTTCCGCTGGTGGACCAAAAAGTAACTATATAAATAATATATAATTAATTAGTTAGTTAGCTATGGTTACAATCAGAAAGCTGATATAAAAAAGATAAAAATTTTAAAGCGCATATCCATTATTTTACATGAAATCATGAAATTTTTCGAATTATGTTACTCCTTTTTTATGTATGCAAAGTCCACCATTGCACATAGTTCTAGTTTCTAACAATAAGTTCGAAAACTGCCCTATTGCGGTGCCGGTTTCATAGTGTAGACGAAGGAAAGAAATGTCCAATTCTCACTTTTTTTTCACTTTTAAAATTTATAAATTGAAGTTGTATATAAATATAAATATCATCGCAAATATTTCTTGATGATATTTTTTTTATTCTGAAAAACCAAAAATTACTAGGCCTTCTAATTTCATGCATTTCAATTCTATTTTAGAAAAGAAATACAATTTTCAATAGTACTGCAATAAAATTGAATAAAAAGATAACTATAACATGTTTTAAGAATGTTTGTAAATGCATAGTGTTTGTGTGGCATAGGTGCTTTCAAAATATAGTACAGATTTTGATATGCATCCCCTAGTGAGTCCTTCGAAATTAGGGTGGAAATGGGCAAAATCATACTATCACCTACATGGTGCTCGAGGTTTATGCCAAAAACAGACAGAATCTTGCGTTCCTTGCCACAATAAGTTTAATAGGCTTTGATCAGATTATGTGAGACAAATAAGATTAGCCATAATAACATGATTTAAACAGTATGTAATGCCATGTAGTTTTTGGTTAATGTTCATTACCAAAATTTATAAATATTATGGTGGAAAAACCAGAGATACAAGTATGAAAGGTATTAGAAAAAATAATCATGATTAGAAAATGCAGGATGACTGTTAAAAAAAATGATTTCTTCAAGTTACAAATTTTGGCATTTTAAATCAAGGAAATCAATATCGGATTTTAACGAAAGTTTCGCGCCACCACAAATATCATCTGCACAAACAGTTCACGTTGCTGTGTTTAATCATATTTTGTCAAATTATTTCTGGCATTTGAAAGAAAGAGATTTGCTTTAGAACACTGTGTTGTGAAATTTGTAAAAAGATATCGTTACCATTAACAGGGTTTGTACACATTTCTGCACATGGAAATGAAGTACTTTTAAGGACCATTAATGAAAAAAATTAAGGCTTTATCAGCAAATGGGAGCTGAATAAATTCAGTGAAAGGTAACTTATGTCTCAACTTCACTTTTGTAATAACACTCTAAGAATAAAATAGATCTGTAAGTAGGCTGCATTATTATTAAACATAATTATAAAACAAATTTGAGAATAAAATCAACTTTATAAAATTTATCAAGTAGCATTAAATATTTTACACTTATAATAGTTGGACATATTTGAAGAAGATTAGTGACATTTTATTTATGCTTTACTAATGGTTAGCTTTATGGTGATTTTTTTTTTTATCTCTCATTTTGCCACATATTCAGTTAAGCAGTTTAGTAAATAGCAGGTGGATTTTATGTCAAATGGCATAGGTTAAAATGAGAAATAAAATCATTATCAGCATGATTCGTAACAGAAGACTGGCTGTTGTCAGTGCTGCTGCTTGCCTAGAGAGAGACCTGTTGATCAAAACAAACCTAAAAGCCTGATGTAGGCATGGCAGGCAAGTTTTGAAAATTAGTTGTGATCCATCTGTCTGAGACAGTTAGTGTTGCAGCTTCATGTAGAGATCCTAAGATTGTAACCCAGTTAATATATTTTAAGGTTCCAATAAGCCACTGATGCACCAGAGTTGATAAGTTGTTTTGTATTATTTTAAGTCTCAGTAGATGCAAAGAATAAGTTTGTGAATAACAATTTTTACATTTTTGTGCTTATCTTGTGACCACAGGAAGACTTAATGAAAAGCAATAACTTGCCTTAATATGCAGAGATAACTTTCAAAGGTGAGCAGTAAGTTACAAATAATTAAATTCGGTAGTTAGATACCCTTAGTCGTTATAGATTTACATGGCCACTACTAAATTTTATTTATTTTTTTAAGTATTTGCTAAAAAAGCACTATTCAAATCACAATCTAATAACATTTCACAGTTTAAAATACATGTAAAATATGACATTGATTCTCAAATGGTACTAGGATAATTACAAATTAAAAGCTACAAAACATAAACATAAATGTTTTGTAGCAACAAAACACAACAAAATATTTATTCGTCTTTTTAATTTGAAGCCTTCTCAGACATTTTGGCTAATTTATATCAATTCTTTAAACATCTTTTCTAACAATTAAAAATTTTTATATGCAAGAGAAACACACCAACGTGGAAAATAAAACAGGCAAATTGACAACCTTGTATTCGGCATAGATTTTGGAAAATCCCAATCGATTTCGAGGTAAAAACGGGTTCCCCTTCATCAGGAGCAAAAAATTCTGCAAAAGGAAGAAAGCGAATGTCGATCGTATTTATACCCACAGGCAATGAGTGGAAGAGCAGATAGCGCCATCTGTCAGCAGAAATAGTAATGAAAAATGAAGGGTTAAGTTAGTAGAATTTTGAAGGCATTAGGCAAGACTTGATTGGAATTGAAGTCCAGGATAAATATTTGTGAATGTGAAAAGCTTCAAGAAAATTCAATTCCCTAATAGAACCAGCTTTCTGGGTAATTTTAGCAGAACCAAAATCAAAATTGTGATTGAATTTCCAACTATGATTAGCGAGTGAAGATTTGTTAATTTTGCCTTTTCGGACGTAAGATTCATATTCTTTTATGCAAAACTTTAATGCTCTTTTTTTTTGGCCAATATAACTCAAGCCACACTGACACGATATGCAATAAATTCCCCAAGAATTAAAGTCAGAAATAGGATCTTTAAGAACTGAACCTCGGATTTTATTTATAGGCGAGAAAACAAATTGAAAATTAAACTTGTGTAAAATCTGTGCAATTTTGTAACTGATAGAAGGATGAAATGGAAGCACAACAAGGTTATTAATGTTATTTCTGACATCAGAATGTGTTCTTAGATGGCACGATAAGAACTTTCGAATAGCTTTATCAATGAGTACAGGAGAAAATCCTCGGTCCAGGGCAACAGATCTTAAATAATTGAGTTCCTTAGCTAGAAGAAATTCTGAGGAACAAACTTTAGGAACTCGAAATACATAATAGTAAAAAGAAGCCATTTTTTGCTTAGCCAGGTGACATGACTTAGCATGGGGAGGTAAGAAAACAGAAAAGGGTTAACAGTAAACGGTTGTGCTGAAATTGGATCCATTGCGGATTATAAGAATATCAAGGAAAGGAAGTGTATTATCAGATTCAGTCTCAAAAGTGAACTGGGTGGCTGGGTCAATCGAATTTATAATAGATAAAATCTGGGTAAGTCTTCCTTATCACCATCAAAAAGAGTGAAAGCGTCATCTATGTAGCGAATTCACAGATGAAAATATAGCTTTTAAAATAATTTGACCTCAAAATAGTGCATGTAAATGTCAGCAAGTACAGGACTGAGGGTATTTATTACCCATAGCCAGTCTTTCAATTTGGCAATAATATTCATTTTGGGAAAAAAAGTGAGTTTGACTAACAGAGACCTTAGTGAGGGAAATTAATTCTTCAATTTCAATATGCGAGAAATGGAATTCTCAAAGTATGGAAGTTCAATCGAAGTTAGAAATTCAATCACAATTTTGAATTACAGTTGGAAATTCAATCACAATTTTGATTTGGGTTCTGCTAAAATTATCCAGAAAGCTGGTTCTATTTAGGGAATTGGATTTTCTTGAAGCTTTACACATTCAAAAAATTTATCCTATTTAGTCAATGACTTACATTCCAATTCAGTCTCGCTTAATGTCTTCAAAATTCTACTAACTTAACCCTTCATTTTTCGTTACTATTTCTACCAACAGACGGCGCTATCGGCTCTTCTACTGTCACCTGTGGTACAATAAATATGATCAACATTCGCCTTCTCACTTTTGCAGAATTTTTTACTCCTGATGAAGGGGGACCTGTTCTGCCCTCGAAATCGATTGGGATTTTACAAAATCTATGCCAAATACAAGGTTGTTGATTTGCCTGTTTAATTAAAAATTTGTTTCAATACACAAACCAATGTTCCCACTAGTTTCTTCGTACCTATCTCCTAACTTAATCTCTTGACACTGTACCTAATGAGGTTTTACTTGATCTGGTAAAAGCTAAATAGTCCAAAACCTCTGATAGACATGAAACAAATTATTGCTATGTCTGAAAGTAACTACAATGTTAGATAAAGGTTTAAATAAATCTCTTATTTAAAAAGAGCTTAGAACATATAGGCACATTCTTATATTTACAAAATCAACTACAGCTTGTGGTGATGAAATTAAAGACAAACAGTCACATTTAAACTAAAAATGAGGACTAGTAGTCAAAGACTACATAATTTAATTTTACACACTCAGTAACTCTATCGTCGTAACAAATTCAAATGTTAGCAGTGATAATGCAAAGATGAATAATTACAAAACATCAGAGCTGGCAGGAACTGAGGCAGCATCCAAGTGGAGGACAAAAACTTACAATCCAAAAACCTCAGTTTAAAAACTATCTAATTTGCATTATGGTGAGGAAATGGAAAAGAAAGCTATAAACTATTGGTAAATTTACATAATAATAACTGTACATCTGAATACATTATGTATTCAGATTCTTTCTTCAATAAGTTTCCGTTTTAGAATTTATGGAATTAATTAAAGATTTCTGTTGCTTCACTAAAAAACTAAATAAATTTAGAGTGTAATTTTATTTCTTTAGTAATATGAACATTCAGAATAAATATGAAATGATAAATGGTAAGGGCCAGTTTCAGAGCCAAGGAAGTAGAATTTTTTAGAATTTAGTGACACACCAAGCAACAAAATCTAGAAATGGCAAAACTTTCAGAATTTAGGACAAGCACTGGGAGTAGTAGAATTTAGGAAAGCACTAGGCAGCAGAATTTAGGAAGACACTAGGTGGCAGAATTTAGAGTCCACAGAGATAGCATTTCTCCGGATGAGAAAACAGCTAACGCCAGCCCTGTCTATGATGCATTCAGACATATAAGGTGAATCTTTTAAATTGTTCAGTTTTCAATTTCTTTATTAATAGAAAAATTCTTTTTTATAAATGCCTGTCCATGCAAAAAGATTAGAAACATTTTTGATATTTTCCATGCTTGTGTCTGGTGAAAAGTTGAGAAAATAAAGAGAAGATAAACATATAAGAAAAAGACTTCTAGTATCAGAAGTACAATATTCAAACATTATGTTTTTATGTCCTTCCAAAAATTCTCCAAAATGTAAAAAATTCATCATAAACTTTCTGTAAAATACATCTATTATGTGTTAATACAATGAAGACATTTTTCATTTTGTCACATTTTTTTTTTTTTTTTTGAGTCTTCTAGAATTGTGGGTCTATAAATGTTGCCTTAAAAACCTTCTAAACTTTCCAAGTTGCAATGCCAAAAATCCGCAAGAAAAATTAGACCTAGCAATTCTGTAACAGGAAACAGCCAGAAATATTTTGGAGGGGGGGGGAAGAGAAAAACTGAGTAAAATTAATTTTATAGAGAACCCTGATGCATATTATGAGAATTCTGAATATTCTGAATTCTTACCATAAAAAAATTAAAAAGAAGTTTTTAATTAATTATATACCTATTTTGCTTTTGCTATGAACTGTTTTGTAAACTGTGCTTTACAGCATTTATTACCTTGTTTATTGTTCAGATTCAAAATACTGTAAAATAAGTTGCCAAAATGGAAAGTAATATCACTTTATAATATGATGCAAAAAATAAAAATAGTTTATTTTAATGTTATTCCTTAAATATAATTTCAATATATTACCATTATTTTAATTAAATCTTTCAAAGTTATAATGTTTTAAAAGAGATCACTGAAAAATTTTCGAGATCTCTGAATTAAAAATTTTCTATGTAGACTGATCTTAAATTCGTCAAAATGTTGATAAGTTGCCAAATTTAGAGTCGTTTAATAAAATAATTCACATCCCCAAAAGCTGAAAGTTGTTTAAGAGCTCTTCATTAAAGAAAAATGAAATAATTTTGAAATGCTTATATTTAACTTCTTGCAAAGAAACTTGGGTATCTCACCCTTTATATTAGAAATAGGAACAAATTATAACCCATGAACTCATTCAAAAGATAATCATATTTGTCAGTGAATCGCCATACATATTCCTCCAAAATGATAATTCACATTCAAAACAGCAGTTGTGAAAACAAGATAGAAATTTCAGATGATTAAAATTAAAGACCTTCTGCCAATTTATTTCGACCTTCTGCCGAAATTAAGGACTTTTAAGGACTCTTAAGAACAGAACAAACCCTGCATTAAATACAATGTATCTGCAATGGAACTATTATGCTACCAGATTAGAACCATCATTTACATCTTCCAGTTCTGTTGCAAAAAGTCAGCTACAGAATGTCACCAAATCATGTGCACAGCTTTAGGTACTAATGTTGTATCATATGACACTGTGAAGGTTTGGTACTGAAAGTTCAAAAACAAGGACTATGATATTCAAGAAGCAGGAGTGTTCCAGCTGACCTACTGATGTTGATGAGGCTCACCTGTGAGAACATGAAGACAATCAGTATGCTACCACTTAAGAGCCTTTCTAAGAAGAGACATTAGTTGCATCATGCATCATATAAACTTAATGTAAAAGTTCATTCACTTGGTGCCACATGAGCTGACTCAAACAGATAAGGACAGATGTGTTTCAGCCTGCACTAATCTGCTCGATTATCAATGCAAGGACAAAATTCTGGACCGGATTGTCACTTGTGATGAAAAATGGATATATTTCAAAAACACAGGCTGAAAATGGGCTTAGTCTGCACCCACTGAGCCCGTCGGCAGCATCACAAAGTGCAATTTGACTATGGTAAATATCATGCTCCGTATCTGGTAAGAATGTCATGGTATTATCTACAGAGAGTATCTGGAAACAGGTAAAAGATGTCAACATGAGATACTGGTCCATGTTGACGATGCTATCAAGTAAAGAAAAGAAACTGAGTTGTGACACAAAAAGGTAATGTTCTCTCACCATAATGCAAGACCACATGTCTCTGCATTCACCGGCTGGACACTATATGGACTCGAATGAGATCTTTTGCCACACCCACCATATAGCCCCAACATCGTTCCTTGAGAACCTTTTTTAACATCTGCAGCTACACCTTGCTAGTGCTATCTTCCATTCTGCACAGGACGTCCTACACGAGGCTGATCTGCTTTTGCACTCGCAGTCACCAAGTTTCTGGGCTGACGGCTTTAAAAACTACCAAAACGTTGGCAGAAAATCATAGATTTGGATGGTGATTACTACCCGCACTAAAGTTACTGCTTTCATATTTTTTTTAACTTTATTAAGAACATTTTTTGGTTGAAAATTTTCATTGCCACATAATATCCTGAAACTCAAGGAAAATCATTTGTGTAATACAGCTTAAATAAAATCAATTATGATATTTCCTCGAGTATTTTCTCCCTTCCTTTAACTTTATCATTGAAAATCAAGAGGGGAAAATTATGTGAGCCAGTTAATTTCCAAACAAGAGAGTTACAATAAGAATATAACAAATGAAAGCCAATTGATAAACTACTGATAACTATCACAATATTATTTCTTTAAAAGAAACCCAAATTCCAGTAAAAATGCACAGTGATATTAACATTACAATATCTGAAAGTAACAGAGCTGAACATGTGGCCCAAAGTGTGACATGTCCATCTCAGTTACCTCGTAAACACCCCCGCCAGGGGCATCTGGCATGAATGAGTCTTAACTACAGTTTCCAGAAGAGACATCAGATAAAGATCAAACACATCCACAGTAAATAAGGCTACAATGAGCTAGAACATGAAAATAAAAGTAAGGTGAAATCACATGCTTATCAAGGTTTTTCTTAAGTGTGAGAACACCTGCCACATCTGGGCAGCTTAATGAAGAATCTGCACAAAATATATTTCAAATAATAAATGCAAGGAAAATAAAATGGATGAAATGCTAACACAAATTGAATACACTAAACAAAAATAAAAATAATCAAGGGAATACAGTTTACCAATAAAGCCCTTAGACAGAAAAACTATGCATGAACTATGTATCAAAAACTCACCATTTTTTGGTCCTCTTTTTCCAATTTTGAAACAAAGTGTGCGTATTCCTCCACTTCCTGCATGGATGGATATTTAACTGTACTCCCAAATCGATCAAATTCAAGTTCTAGACAAGGTGAGTCTTTATTTGGATTTGATCCAGTAGTATCTATTGGATTTAATAATTCATCCATTCCTTTTGGCATAGCCCATAAATGGACACTAACCCTATCAGTTAAGAGTCTTTCCTTGTAATCAAACAGATTGATATTGCCCCAGGCAATAGCACAATGCTCCTAAAAGTAAGAAATGTTATTTAAAATACAACTGAAAATGACAATGATATACAGTGCAAAACACTTATAATATACGGAAATTATAAAAATTCTTAAAGACATATTTTGGTGTATAATTAAGAATACAGTCAAATACCGAAAACCCGCTGACCTGAAATCCGTGTTGCCTCTCTAAATATAAACATTCAATTTATAGGTTCCGGAAACCACAATATAGAGAATGGAATATCAAAGAAAAAATACTTACTGAATAATAACATCATAATTACCGAATAATAATGACATGTAACAGAAATTCCAAATTTTTGACATCATGGTAAAAGTTTTTTCCCCTAAAATCTGTATCGAGGAAAAAATAAATCACAGTTTCTGAAAAAATTCTTTCAAGTGACCATTCTACTTCCCTTTGTGATCATAAAAAAAAAAACATCAAAGACTGCATTTATTTGTTAGCTGAATCACGAAATTATATTTCCCAAACAACATTAGTAAATGCCTGGTGTAATGTATGGCCATCTTTTCTATGCTTATTGAAATTGAGACTGATGACAGTGAATTTTCTGGTTTTAGGGACAGTGCAGCAAGGGTTAAAACAAGAGAATTGCTTTCATATTCGAAAGAAAGAGTAAATAAGGAGGCTTTGCCCAAAGAAGATATCCTTGAATAGATGTGTTCAGATGAACCAATGCTGGCATATCAGATAACTGATGATAAAATCATTGGCTCTGTTTTGAACTTGCCACAGAGAGAAAACAATTCCGATACTGACACAAGTACTGAAATTGATAGGAATCAGAAAATATCTCTTAACGAGGGTTGGGAACATGGTGATAAATACCTAAAATTTTTAGAACAGAGTTGTGTCACAGAGCAAGAGATTCTGACTCTATATAATTAAAAAAAAAAAAAATTACTCTTGAGCACCTTAAAGCTTTAAAAAAAAATCTCTACCAGAAAAATGTTTGAAACACATAAAAAAAAAAAACATTTTATGATTTTAATAGCCTTTATTTTTATATGACTTTACTGTATATGTCTCTAATGTTTTTAAATATCCCTGTAATCACTAATATAAATGAATAATATAATAAATATATATGTATAT